>CM065589.1:310922167-311127474 GCA_033119425.1 Bufotes viridis
CGGTGTTGGGCGGTCCCAAAATTGTCTCCGGAGACGTGGAGGTCTGCCAACTCAGGTCCTGGTGGCAAGTCCTCCATGTCTCCCACCATTACACTCAGTGGGAGTGTCTCCCCTCTATCACAGAAGTGGTGGTCACCCCTACCGCAGGCCCTTCGGACTCGGGCTCCCAGGGCTCTGGCCTCCCACTGGAACCAGGCCACTCTGCTCGGGTTACCCCTGTCTCAGAGCTATTAGTCACTTTCATCTCAGGCCATAGGGACGGAAAACCAGGAAGTCTCTCCCAATTATTACTTCATAAGGTAGCTTTGTGGAGATCGCCACTTCACAAGTCCATGTGCCGGCCACCGTGGACAGAGACATTACGGCAGTGGGATAGTCCTTTAAGCCTCCATGTATGCACACCACACCAACTTTCCGGCCCGTATACTGGGTGGGCTGTACCAGGGCAGCACTTACCAGGGTTACTAGGCTCCCTGAATCCAGCAGCGCCACTGCCAGGTTATCACCCACTTGCACCTGGCATAGGTGACGATTGTCTATTGTCTCGGGGGTGCCGGTTGCACACAGTCTCCGGGCATACAAGGAAGCCCGGTACCCATAATTAGTCTCCATGGGTTCTCCCCGGTGTGGACAGTCGGCCCTTACGTGGCCAGGCTTGTGACACCGCCAGCAGACTATCGGGGCTGGGTCTACAGGGGGTACACCCCGAGCAGGTTTCTCGGGTACCAGTCGTCGGGACTGGATGGGAGACCTCCGGGGTTTTACCGGCCCCCTCCCAACAACACCCCCTTTCAAGTTTTTTGTGACCTCATAGTGCTCCACCAGGTCAACCATTTCCAGGGCATTGGTGGGTGATACCTGGCCGATCCAGTGCTGAAGGGGGTAAGGCAAGGCCCTCCAGAACATGTCAGCCAGCAGACGGTCCAGCATAGCAGTCGGACTTAGAATATCAGGCTGCAGCCATTTTTGCAACCTGTGCAGCAACTCATAGTACTACGGCCGGGCGGGTTCAGCCGCTTTAAAGTCCCACTGGTGGACCCGCTGAGCCCGGACTAACCCGTTTACCCCCAGCCTGGCCAGGATGTCCCCCTTCAACGTGGGGTAATCAGCAGCCTGGTCATCTGCTAAATCAGAAAAAACCTGCTGGGGTCTGGATGCCAGGAACGGAGCGACCACTTCAGCCCACTGGTCACGGGGTAACTTCTCCCTCACGGCCACCTTTTCAAAGTCCGCCAGATAGGTCTCAACGTCGTCCGAGGGGGTCATCTTTGGGATCGCCGCACGGACCGCTTTCCGGGCATCATGGACGTGTTGGGACGCTCCTGCCGTTTGCAAAGCCATCACGTGTTGTAAAAGCAGCTGATTAGTCTCCTGCTGCTGCTTGTTAGCCTCCCGCTGCTGCAGGTTAGCCTCCACGAGAGCTTTTACAACCGCCTCCATGTTGCCAGAAATTCTGCTTGTAACTTTGCAGGTTTAATATATTCCATGCACTCGTGCCCAGCAAAACAGAAAAATTTCGGCGTTCACGCCAGCCTCACTGCGCATGCCCGCATCTGACACCAAATGTGGGGAGTCGCTCTGGTAGATAGTGGTGCGGGTGCAGTACAGAGGCAAAACAGGGAGTCCAGAAAGTGCAATAAACAGTGTTTTATTCACACTTGCACAAAATAAACGATAAACAGTCTCTTCTTGGTGTTAATTCACACACATCAGAAATCATGAGGCAAAACAAAACAGTCCAATACAGGTTCCAGTCACCTGGGAGGTTTTAGGTGCAGGTTAGCACCTGGCTGTCAGTCCAGCCGCAAGACAATCGACCTCAGGCTTCCAGGCCGTCTGCACTCCTCCTTGCTGGGCTCTTGCTTCCAGCCCAGAGAGCTCCACAGCACTAACCGCAGCTCCAGGACAATCACACACCACCTGCTGGTGCTGGCTGTCTTTTAAAGGTCCGGGAAAAACCGGCCTGGACCGTGGGGAATAGGCACCCGCCCAACTCTTTGCCTACTCCCAGTAAGAGCCGGCCCAGATTGGCTTTGCAGCCAAACTAAATACAAATGTGTCAAGCAGCACTAGCTGCTGCTGACACCCAAGAAAACCCGGCTCTTACCTCACCGAGGCCAGGAACCTCGGTGACACGTACCTCCCGTCGACCACGGTACCTTGCACCTTACCACAAGTGATATATTCTGAAGCCCTGTTTGCCGTGTATTAGTGGCGAAATAAAAAATATTTCATCTAACATTGAATTATTTGATCTAACAGTATGTCATACAGAGAAGTTCCAGGTCTTGCACAGGGGAGTGGCAGAGGCGTAAATGTTTCTGGCGTAGGCAGAGGTCGCAGCAGAGTAAGGGCATGGCAGCAGGGGTCGCAGCGAGAGGCCTGAGCTCCCGGTGTCATCTAGTGGTCGTGTCTTGACCAGCAACCCAGCGGTTTTTGAATGGTTGACTGTCATCCACTTTGTCCTAAGTGACATCAGACACCCCCAGCCAAGAGTCGGTGGGTTCCTCTGACATGACGCTTAGTTGGCATGGCCCGGGAGCAGGCTCTGTGCCTTCACCTGTCCTCAACCTGCATCTGTCCTTTTCTGTTCCCTAAGCCAGAGAAATATTATATGATGTGGGCTCAGCTCCGCTTTTTAGCGAGGATGAGCTACTAGAGGATAGTCAGCAGTTAGTGCCCAGCCAAGATCTGGAGGAGACATCCGCCACTTCCTCCACTAGGCGGGAAAGTACTGAAGAGGAGAGTGGCGTGGGAGCTGGTGTTGCGAGCCGTCAGGCTCCTGACCCAGAGACGGTTGAGGAGGACATCAGTGACGTGCAGACAGTACTCGATGATGATGAGAGAGTTCAGAGAAGAGCTACTAAACTAGTACATGGATTGCAGGACAAAACTTACCAGGAAAGGTTAAAGGACCTTAACATGTATAGCTTGGAAGCAAGAAGAGACAGAGGGGATATGATAGAAACTTTTAAATACATAAAGGGAATCATCACGGTAAAAGAGGAGAGAATATTTAAAAGAAGAAAAACTGCTACAAGAGGACATAGTTTTAAATTAGAGGGGCAAAGGTTTAAAAGTAATATAAGGAAGAATTACTTTACTGAGAGAGTAGTGGACGCATGGAATAGCCTTCCTGCAGAAGTGGTAGCTGCAAATACAGTGAAGGAGTTTAAGCATGCATGGGATAGGCATAAGGCCATCCTTCATATAAGATAGGGCCTGGGGCTATCCATAGTATTCAGCATATTGGGCAGACTAGATGGGCCAAATGGTTCTTATCTGCCGACACATTCTATGTTTCTATGTTTCTATGATGTAGCTGATCGCATTTGGGAGTCGGGTGACAAAGGTGCTTAATCATCATCGGGAGAATAGGGTGGCAGCTTGCCCGTGAGCCAGCGGCGGAGCCAGCAAGTCGATAGCGTGGCCAAGAGTCAGCAGGGTGGCAGCAGTAGCCTACCTACCCGGGAAGTAGCGGTACACGGGTTCACGGAGGCAGTGGCGGTAGCAGTCAGTCAGTGCAGAGTGTTGGGGGTAAAATCACCTACTCGGCGGTGTGGCAGGTTTTGTTAAGCCACCGGAGAAGGTGAACATGGCCATATGTAGAATATGTGAGCAGAAGGTGAAGCTAGGCCAGGGTGCCTATGTTGGCACCACAGCCCTGCGTCAACATATGCAGCGTCACCATAAAGTGGCCTGTAAGAACCGTGGCTCCGATGTGGTGGTCCAGGCTGCCACAGCAACCGCTGCATCACCCAGTGGCACGCACCCGGTTTCAGGCAGTCAAGGCTGCACTACCTCATGCGAAAGGAGCCGTCTGTCCTTCCCATCATCTGCTGGTCCTGATGCTCCTGCTCCTCCTCCTAGTCAGTCATTCCATCAGCAATCGATTACCGAAGCGATTGCCAAGAGACAACAGTATGCGTGCATGCATCCAATGGCGCAGAAGCTGAATGGGCTCCTGTCCAGTCCCTCCCTTTCCAAGTGGTGGACTCTTCACCTTCCAGAGAACTGACGGCTTGTGCCGAGCCAAGGTGGAGAGTCCCAAGCCGTCATTTATTTGCCAAAAAGGCAGTACCACCCCTGCACACACATGTAGAACAGAAGGTGGGCCAGTCCTTGAGCCTGTCGGTGTCTGCCAAAGTGCACGGCAGCACTGATGTGTGGAGCTGTAACTACGGTCAGGGACAATACATGTCCTTTACGGCCCACTGGGTGAATGTGGTTGCTGCACAGCCACACCAGCAACTTAGCCAGGTGATGCTGCTTCCGCCTCCACGTTGCCACACCGTTGGTCCTGCGACAATGTCCGCCTCTGCCTCCTCCTTCTCCACCGTTAGTTCTCTTTGCTCTGCTGTCAGTGTATACTCGGGACGAGAGTGAGTGGGAGAGGAGGAGGCCTGCACTGCTCTATGAGGAGGAGACACCAGCCATGTGCTCAGGGGGTTAGAAACTCTTCTGGATCCTTCACAGCCTGACAAATCCATCTAGCCTGAGTAAGGCAAGTGTATGTATGTAAAAGGTGTGTGTGTGATGATCTATCTCCTATCTATCTATCTATCTATCTATCTATCTATCTATCTATCTATCTAATATCTATGTCATATCTATCATCTATCTATCTCATATCTATCATCTATCTATCCAATAGAAATATATATATATATATATATATATATATATATCTAGCAGGCTGAATTCAGCCTGCATTTGTGGGAGGGGCATAGGGGAATTCTTAAGCCCTACCGCCCAGCACATTGTGTGCGCGTCCTCTCTCGCCTTACGTTTCAGGGTAGGAGGAGTCGCACCTTCGATCTTCCAGGCACTATTTCGGCCGTTCCAGCGATCCTGCACGCCAGAACTCGCGCCATCAAGGGTAAGTATTCCCCTCCGCCCCGGTCCCCACTGGTTACCCCTGCTCAAGCCGCGCGCACGGCACCCAATCTCCACTCCTGCTGCTACCGGGAGAATCGCGCCCCAGCCTCTCATGCTCTCCACAGTGGAACGCACCACGTGACCTCTTCCGCCACCGCTCGTCTCCTGGCGCGCTCTCCCCAGGGCCTATGGCATATATGAACATAGGCCACAAATATATACACATTATGGTCCGGGTATGTGGTAAAAGAAATTCTATTTTTGAGATTTCAGCAATACTTTTGCAAAACCATACTCAGGGTTAGATGTCCGCAGCAGTTTGGTCTACCGGCCGATTCCATTCATACACTCGTGGCCGGTGCTGGGCTGCGGCGGTCATGTGATTGCTAGGTGCCGCATGATCACTGCAGCCCAGGGCGGCCGAGACCTTGTCACCCACATATTCCAAAAGCGATGTGGGTCCCTCGCTCCCTGTCACCGGGCAACTCTTTCAAGTACTGGTTAGTACGATGCCCAGGGGAGTGTTGTGAGGTACATGCCTCCAGGCACTTGATGCTGGTGAGGAAGGGAAGGCACCGCCTGGCTCAGGAAACCCACTGAGTTATCACAGGGGGTCCATCCTGCTGGGGTGTACATGTATTGCTGCATTGTCTGACTGCCTTCTGTTGCACACCTGTTTCCTGCCTGCATCTGCCACCACCGCGCGTGTTGTGCAGCCTGTATTCCGCAGGAGCTCCCATCTGACCGGTTGTAGACCGCCAGGTTGCAGGGAGTGTACTGATGGTAGACAGAAGCAGGAAGGAGAACACTATGGAATCCTCCAGATTTTATAATTCATCTATTTACACTCGGGGGTTAATATCCAGGGGTTTCCCACTTCGTACAAGCCATGCCCTATTCATTGGATAAGTGACATGGTTAAATCAGTGGGAGACCTGACTACCGGGACCCCCACCGATTACATGATTAGGATTAATTAGAATGATTTTTTCTCAACCCCGTATGAATGGAACGCTGTACCTATCTCATTTCGTACTACTATCCCAGCCCTTCTAGCTCATCTCATTCTGTACCTAGCAAGAAGAACTAGATTGCTCGCGAAAAAAAAAAAAATAATAATAATTGTCTTGTCATGCGCTGTCAAACACCTCCTTCTGCTGGGTTCGCCCTGGCACCTACACGTCACATGTCTCTCATCCTTGCATATCTGGTCCCACTTAGGCCCCCACCCCCGCCTGAATTCCTTCGGTAGCCTTTCAAACTTTGTTGCTACCAGGTACGCCCTTGTTTCCCTCCTTTCCATTTTCCTGTCCTTTTCCACGTGGGTTCTATCCCTCTCGGTCACTTTCTTTTCTGGTCACACAACCCATGTCTTCCCACGCTTGGTGCGCCCAAGAATCACCCGTTTCTCAAGAGATCAGGTACGCCCTGGTCTCCCTCCAGTTTACACGTAACATTCTTTGACCATCCCTCTGCCACCTGATTGGGTTCGCCCTGGCCTCATGTCCCCCACGGCAGTTATCCTCACCAGACACCCTCTGGTCCGTTCTTGTCCATGTCCAAATATCTCCTAACCCGGTCATTCCCAGATTATCCAGATTATCGCTCTTGTTATGTTTTTAAGTACTAAGCTACACTGCGGGTACTCGTAAGAATTTAGGCATCTACTTCCAGGTAAGTAAAAAGTACGATTTGACATTTCGGCCTCTTGGCATTGCCAATCGTGGCAACGTACCGTTCTTTTCAGGTGAAGTTCCCTTAGTCTTGACGCAAACAGCTCCGGTAAATTCAGGTAAGTTGACACGCCTCGCAGGGGGGCCACAGCGTCCCCGGGTCACCAGCTAGTTCAACACACTTGCTACGAGTACTCTCCTCAGCAGCCCAAAAAAACACCCCCCCCCCAACACGCCCAGCACGCAATTAACCCCTTCGGGGCATCGGCCCGCGGGCGGATTCTGCCAGGTCCCATCATGTCCCTTTTCCATTTTCCAGCTCACCATGTCCCACGTTTCCGACATCGAGGACGCTGTGTCAACCATAGAGTCCGTGGTTTCGGAGCGTGCAAGCGTCTCATCCTACCAAACTTGGACAATCGCTAAGCTGATTGCCGAATTGAACAAGCGAGGGATACGCCATTCTGCTACAGACCAAGTCCCAATGTCAACCATCCAGCTGTCCCTGACGCAACTCCACGCCACCATTAATAACCTGTCCAGTTCAATCTGCGACATCAACACCAGACTCCAGGCAGTCGAACGTAGGAACGACTTGCCTACCACATCCATCGATCCCACTCCAGGTCCTTCCACTTCCCGGCCCTCTTCCCCAGGTAGGGTTTCTGGGGTTCCTGAGATTGCTCCCTCCTTTTTTACTCCGGAGAATTTGTGCAAAGACATACTGGCAGGCAAGGACATCAACTTAGCGGTGGTCCTCATTTCCACCCATGACACCGTAGAAAGCAGGACCATCGCATGCGGCGATGTGTCAGTGGTACTGAAGGCCAAAGACACATGCCTTAACCAAAAACTCTCCATTCCGGAGGTCGTGCTTGCGTTCAGCTTGTATCGGGACATCATCTGTTCCGCGCAGCCGGCCAGAAGGGAGGAGCTCGACACATACCTGTACAGGGTCACGGAGCTCAGGGACAAATACAGGGGGTTCGCCTACTACGACTACCACAGGTCATTCTCGGCGAAGGCCACCGCCGCCCTCGCCCAGTTTCAGCATACCACCAACTGGGCATGCTTAGACATAGAGCTTTTCTGTAGATATTTTGCCAGACTTAGATCCCCGTATTGCTACAGTTGTCAGTCGGTGTTGCATGCTTCCGACTGGTGCCCAAACACGCACGTCACCCCCCAGGCAAACCAGCAGCCCAGCGCTTCTGCTTCCCAAAAGTCAGGTCCGCTCCTGGACAAACTAGGTCGGCCCATAGTATTCATGTAGCCATATGGAGGGTCTTCCTATCAGAGTGGAAAGTCATCTCCCTGTTCGTTCCACACTGGAGGGAGACCTTCCCGACCGTGTATTCCGATGCGGCCGCATCCGTCGGGTTCGGTGCCTTATTCGGTCGGTAATGGTTCGTGGACTCCTGGCCTCCCCAAATTTACAGACCCTCAGGCCATTCAGTCTTCACCCCTCCTAGAATTATATCCCATCGTGGCGGCCGCCCAAGTCTGGGGCAAAGAATGGAACAACATGCCGGTATCCTTCATCACAGACAACCACACGGTAGTTGACATCCTCACTAAAGGCAGGTCTTCCTCGCCCAAGGTCATGCGCTTCTTTCACAAACTCACGTGGCTAGCTCTCAAACAGATTTTCCACATCTCTTGTGCCCACATCCAGGGCACCAAGAACATAGCAGCAGATGCTTTGTCCCGCCTAAACCTTAACCAGGTCACATTTATCATGGCTTTCCTGGCATACTGCCACAAAGTCCTCCACCTTTCATACAGTACCATCAGGTTGTACTTATCGGGGGTTCAGCATAACCTCATGATCCGTCACCCCAGCAGCAACTCCATATTCTCCTCCCATGCCATCAAGGCCACATTGCGGGGCATTCAGAAGAGCTCCAACAGGTCCGCACCGACCAGGCAACCCGTATCGGGGGACCTGTTCAGGAAGATCTCTACCTCCCTAGACGGCAATCCTTTTGGGCCATTCAAAAGCAGCATCCTGAAAGCTGCCCTCTATTTAAGTTTCTACGGCTTCCTCCGGCCCGGGGAATTTACCAGCACCTCTCCTCACAACTCGGGTCCCGTTCTAAGCCAACTTACCCGCAGATACGAGCATTTCGCATTTACCTTACCCGATTCCAAAACCTTGCAAGTAGGGCCCCCCGCATGCATCGAATATTTCCCGACTACCAACCCATGGTGCCCAGTGGCTGTCCTTAATGGATTGCTAGCCACCCTAGGCAACAGGTCTCCAGCTAGCCCTTTACTTCCATTCCCCTCACGGCCACTCTCATCCTCGCAGTTTACCAAGCACGTGCGCAGCCTCGCATCAGGTTTAGGTTTTAACCCCCGGACCATTTCAGGCCATTCATTCCGGATCGGGGCCGCTTCTAAACACGGGATTCACGGCCCACATCATACGCAAAATGGGACGATGGCAATCATCGTGTTTCTCGCGGTACATCCCGCACCCGAAAGCCGAGATCGCCAGAGCTTTCTCCGACTTGGTACTGTAAAAAAAGACAATAATAATAAAAATTAAAGGTTGTGTCTTAAACCTTCTTCCTACTCGCATATTTTTGCCCTCTTTATTTGCCTACCCTCATACGTGGCTAAAGGGCACTCCACTAGCCACCTAGTTAGATCAGATATTAGGACTCACTACCAGGCTTCGCGCCGTAGCCAGGACCACAAATATATATATATATATATATATATATATATACATATGAAACAGAACCTAGTTATCTCGCCAGTGGAGGCATTTGGTGGAAATTCCAATACATAAAATGCATGTGAAAAGAGAAACAGGCCTAAGATTATATAATGAATGTATGTGTGTTTATACATTCAGCCCCATACCAAGGATGCATAGGTTAAATACACTACCTAGTGGATGCTATTCCTGTAGTTGTTTGACATTGGTTATGCATTTTTATTCTGTGTATTCAAGTAAGCAAGAGTTCACATCTCCATTTCATTTTCTGTCATTGTGCCACTCTGTGACCTCCTGATGCTGCTGCCACTTCCAGACTCTGTCATTGTGCCATTCCCTGACCTCCTCATGCTGCTGCCACTTCCACACTCTGTCGTCGTGCCACTCTGTGGCCTCCTCCTGATGCTGTCGCCACCTCCACACTCTGTCATTGTGCCACTCTGTGGCCTCCTCCTGATGCTGCCGCCACCTCCAGACTCTGTCATGTAGCCACCTAATGTTGCTGCTGCCACCTCCACACTCTGTCATTGTGCCACCCTGTGGCCTCCTCCTGATGCTGCTGCCGCCACCTCCAGACCCCTAGGTGCTGCCACCTCCGCAATCTCTCATCATCGTGCCACTTTGTGGTCTTCTCATGCTGCTGCCACCTCCAGACTCTGTCATTGTGCCACTCTGTGACCTCCTGATGCTGCTGCCACTTCCAGACTCTGTCATTGTGCCATTCCC
The DNA here is from genome assembly GCA_033119425.1 of Bufotes viridis. NCBI lineage: Eukaryota > Metazoa > Chordata > Amphibia > Anura > Bufonidae > Bufotes > Bufotes viridis. The sequence goes on from CM065589.1 coordinate 310,932,170, forward strand.
TGACCTCCTCATGCTGATGCCACCTCCACACTCTGTCATTGTGCCATTCCCTGACCTCCTCATGCTGCTGAAACCTCCATACTCTGTCGCTGTGCCACTCTGTAGCCTCCTCCTGATGCTGTCGCCACCTCCACAATCTATCATCATCGTGCCACTTTGTGGTCTCCTCATGCTGCTGCCACCTCCAGACTCTGTCATTGTGCCACTCTGTAACCTTCTGATGCTGCCGCCACCTCAAGACTCTGTCATTGTGCCATACTCTGACCTCCTCAAGCTGCTGCCACCTCCATACTCTGTCGTTGTGCCACTCTGTGGCCGCCTCCTGATGCTGCCACCACCTCCAGACTCTGTCATGTAGCCTCCTAATGTTTCTGCTGCCACCTCCACACTCTGTCATTGTGCCACTCTGTGACCTCCTGATGTGCCGCCACCTCCGCAATCTTTCATCATCGTGCCACTTTGTGGTCTCCTCATGCTGCTGCCACTTCCAGACTCTGTCATTGTGCCATTCCCTGACCTCCTGATGCTGCTGCCACCTCCACACTCTGTCGTCGTGCCACTCTGTGGCCTCCTCCTGATGCTGTAGCCACCTCCACACTCTGTCGTCGTGCCACTCTGTGGCCTCCTCCTGATGCTGTCACCACCTCCACACTCTATCATTGTGCTACTCTGTGGCCTCCTCCTGATGCTGTCGCCACCTCCACACTCTGTTAATGTGCCACTTTGTGGCCTCCTGATGCTGCCGCCACCTCCAGACTCTGTCATTGTGCCACCCTTTGGCCTTCTCATGCTGCCTCCACCTCCACACTCTGTGATTATGCCACCCTATGGCCTCCTCCTGATGCTGCTGCTGCCACCTCCAGACTCTGTTAATGTGCCACTCTGTTACCTCCTGATGCTGCCACCACCTCCAGACTCTGTCATTGTGCCACTCTTTGGCCTCCTCATGGTGCTTCCACCTCACCACTATGTCATAGGGCCACTCTGTGGACTTCTCATGCTGTTCTCACCCTCCCCACTTCATGACTGGGCAACAATTTTGCCTTTTTTGCTTGGCTGACATCTTTTATTTGACCCTTTTTCTGATCTGTCAGAAGGAAGGAAAAATGCGACACACAATGGATCCCCTCTGTGTAGCAGCTGCAAGGCCTGTATTGTCCCATCAGAATTGGCTTGTGATTTAGTAGCCAAAAACAGGAGTGGGTACAAAACACAGAAGATATGCAAATATTCCGTTCACGTGTCATCTCTGTTTTGGATCCACTCCTGGTTTTTTTGGCATTAGCAATACTGATGGATTACTGACCAATAGTGTTAAGCGCGAATATTCAAATTTTGAATTTTTATTGCAAATATCGGCAATTCGAAAATTCACGAATATTTCGAATATAGTGATATATATTCGTAAAAACTAGTATTTATTTTTTTTTCATCTGAACCCATAACCTAGTATACCTACCTGCTTCTTGCTTGTGGGCCAATGTGAGAAGACTGCAATATTGTAGTCTGTCGTGAATTAGAATATTCTTCATTATTTAATTTTTTTTCTCTTATGCGAAAAATCGGCAATGTAATATTCGCGTAATGTGAATATTATACAACACGAATATATAGCACTATAGAATATTCATAATTTTTTCCAATTTAATGTGAACAGTCATTGGCCCAAAAGCAACTTATGCAGGGAGGAATCATGACTTCAGATGTGAAAAAATGATGAATATTCTAAAAAACGAATATATAGCACTATATGCCATTGCGCAAATATTACATTGCTGATTTTCCGCAATCAATAGAATAATCTCGAATCCAAATATTTGCGAATACATGACGAATATTCTAATGAATATTCACGAAATATCGCGAATTCGAATATTGCCCCTGCCGCTCATCACTACTGACCAAATGCTGACCGAGTAAAGGCAAATGCTCAACAGACAGGATCCGTTTTTTGGGGGGTTATTGTTCTGACGGATCAGAGCAAATGCTTACTTACAAACTTACTGCTCCACTCTGTCGGGGGGCTCTTATTGTATAAGCTTTTAATAGAACTGGTTCTGTAGACATCTAAGTGGAATCAGCTGATGACAGTGTAAAAGGAGTGCACTTCTTCTTGGTGCTAACATCGACCTGTAAGGCTGAGTTCATACTTGAGTTATTTGGTCACTTTTGGCCCTATGACTGCCCAAATAAGTGAAGTGTGCAGTGATTCTAAGAGCGACGCCTGTCATCTGCATGTCATACGGACTCACAGTATTATTTAACTACCAGAGCAGACTCCCTATGCTTGTTACTGCAAGGCACAGTGTTTTACACCACTATAAAGGCTCTCTGTAGCCAGGAAATAGACGTTTTTTAACAAGATTCACCGCAAATAAATTCGGACCGAACTGAATTTTCCCCAAAAAATTCTGCGAACCGGCAAATCGAATTTTTGAAAAATTCACTCATCTCTAATTCACACCTGTCATCTCTTTGACTGAAAGCACCTTACTCTGATTTTACCTTCAAATTTTCTGCTAATTCTAAAGGTCCTCATACTTTTGCCACTCACAAATGTGTGGATCATTTGTCTCAATAAACACATGACCAAGTGTAATATTTTTGACTGATTTGTATAATTGGATTATCTTTATCTACTTTTAGAACTTAGGTGAAAATCTAGTTTTAGGTCAAATTTATGCAGAAATAGAACATTCTGAAGGGCTCACAAACTTTCAAGAACCACAGTAGATGCGACAAGTCACTATTGACTGCAGCATCTAGGGGGTTACTAGTAATGATGAACTATGGGTATGTGTTATCAGTAATACTATACAACTGGATGTCAACAGCAAGTACATGTTTTTTCAACTCTATGTGAAAATGTACAAAGGACGGGTGCACATTACTGATAACAGGCTATAGAGATTTCAAATGCACAAGTGTGAATGTATGTATATATCATTTAACACCTTCCCAGGCAGTTGTTATGGCCTCCCTGATGGGAAAGACAAGTACTATACTTTCAGAAATTTATGTTACAAAAATTGTAGACCTTGACACATTAGTATGTTAATGAACCACTATTAATGTCAGTAATGATAATTAACTGGTGTGTACTGGAGGTCTTAGAAAAAGGGACATTATTATGCCTTGTAAATGACTATTTAAAAAGGCTCAGTGACAATAATGTCTGTTGTATATTTTATGTAGCAATTAAATTTCATTTATTTATAACTTATAACATATTGAACATACCTTAAATTTAACATGTATTTGCTTTCAAATACCACAGTTAAACAAGCACATACTCTATACTGTACCATGTACATTTACATCAGAACAGAAAAATAAAAAAAATCACTAGTATATAGCTAGCTTCAGGCACCCATGAACTCTGATTTAAACTATTTTGTGCTTACTTTTAATGCTTTTTTGTGACACAAAAAAGTGATAGACGCAGATTCTCTAAACTGTTTGGGACCATAAAAAAACATACTATAGTATGTTTATCCAATAAGGGTCAATGGATAATGTATGTAACTATATGGTAGACAGCGGCGGCATATGCTGAGGAGCCAAAAGCAGGCCGCGATGGGGACAATTGCCATTCGAGAGAATTGCTATGGATTTGGTATGTCCCATTATCAGGTCTGCTAGAGGATACCAGTACATATTGGTTGTTGTAGAACATGGCTTCCAAAAACATTGCACGGAATTTTTTTACATGTAATCCCGCACAGGAATACGTTAAAGTGCTGGTAGGGGTGTATATTGCACCCAGAATCCTTAGCTAGGTGAGATAAATGAAATGTTTAGATTCTGAATTTTTGGACTGGTGGGTAGGTTTGGTTTTGGGACCTGCCAGTCCACACCCTTCCAGCACGGCTATTTCCCCTAGAGGTAATCCCAGTCGTGGCTACTATAAATACATGGATAGGACTCTTCTGTGTAATCGTCTCATGTTCTCTTTATGATTATATATGTAACCACTGAGTCATCCTCTACTCTCTAATCCAGGCCTTTTGTGGCAGAAATGGTCTGTGGACTCCTTCATGAACATGGCATCATACATCAGTGTGTAGTTTGTGTCTTCTCATTATATCTATTGTATAATTGTATGAAGATCTTCTCATTAATTGTCCATCAAACTAAGTGTCTTCTCTTTCTCCCTGCAGTGACCTGAAGCACGAAAACATCCTCCTCAATTACATCAAACACATCAGAATCACTGACTTTCGCTTAGCAGCAGTGAATGTGTTTGGGGAGGGCACAATGAATGACATTTAAGGCTCTACTGGTTACATTGTATCAAAGGTGAGGAACATCTCTGTCTGATTTATGCATATAGTAATAATTTGATTAGAGTTGAGCGAACACCTGGATGTTCGGGTTTGAGAAGTTCTGCTGAATTTCCTGAAAATATTCGAGTTCGGGATCCGAACTCAACCCGAACTTCATCCTGAACCCGAACCCCATTGAAGTCAATGGGGACCCGAACTTTTGGGCACTAAAAAGGCTGTAAAATAGTCCAGGAAAGGGTTAGAGGGCTGCAAAAGGCAGCAAAATGTACGTAAATGCCCTGCAAACAAATGTGAATAGGGAAATGAATTAAAATAAAATAAATAAAAATTAACCAATATCAATTGGCGAAAGGTCCCATAGTAGAGAATCAGGCTTCAAGTCACCCACCAATGGAGAAGGTAACTTTCTGTCATTTCGGCCCCAGCACCCAGACAGAGGAGAGAGGTTCCATAGCAGAGAATAAGGCGTCATATCACCCACCACTGGAGAAGGCCACTTTCAGTTATTTAGGCCCCAGCACCCAGACAGAGGAGAGAGGTCCCATAGCAGAGAATTAGGTGTCATATCACCCACCACTGGAGAAGGCTACTTTCAGTTATTTAGGCCCCAGCACCCAGACAGAGGAGAGAGGTCCCATAAGAGAATAAGGCATCATATCACCCACCACTGGAGAAGGCCACTTTCAGTTATTTAGGCCCCAGCACCCAGACAGAGGAGAGAGGTCCGACAGCAAGGAAAAAGGCGTCATATCACCCACCACTGGAGAAGGCCACTTTCAGTTATTTAGGCCCCAGCACCCAGACAGAGGAGAGAGGTCCCACAGCAGAGAATCATGCGTCATATCACCCAGCACTGGAGAAGGCCACTTTCAGTTATTTCGGCCCCAGCACCCAGACAGAGGAGAGAGGTCCCATAGCAGAGAATAAGGCGTCATATCACCCACCCCTGGAGAAGGCCACTTTCAGTTATTTAGGCCCCAGCACCCAAACAGAGGAGAGAGGTCCCATAGCAGAGAATAAGGCGTCATATCACGAACCACTGGAGAAGGCCACTTTCAGTTATTTAGGCCCAAGCACCCAGACAGAGGAGAGAGGTCCCATAGCAGAGAATAAGGCATCATATCACCCACCACTGGAGAAGGCCACTTTCAGTTATTTAGGTCCCAGCACCCAGACAGAGAAGAGAGGTCCCACAGCATGGAATAAGGCGTCATATCACCCACCACTGGAGAAGGCCACTTTCAGTTATTTAGGCCCCAGCACCCAGACAGATGAGCGAGGTCCCACAGCAAGGAATAAGGCGTCATATCACCCACCACTGGAAAAGGCCACTTTCAGTTATTTAGGCCCAAGCACCCAGACAGAGGAGAGAGGTCCCTTAGCAGAGAATCATGCGTCATATCACCCACCACTGGAGAAGGCCACTTTCAGATATTTAGGCCCCAGCACCCAGACAGAGGAGAGAGGTCCCACAGCAAGGAATAAGGCGTCATATCACCCACCACTGGAGAAGGCCACTTTCAGTTATTTAGGCCCCAGCACCCAGACAGAGGAGAGAGGTCCCACTGCAAGGAATAAGGCATCATCACCCACCACTGGAGAAGGCTACTTTCAGTTATTTAGGCAACAGCACCCAGACAGAGGAGAGAGGTCCCATAGCAGAGAATAAGGCGTCATATCACCCACCCCTGGAGAAGGCCACTTTCAGTTATTTATGCCCCAGCACCCAGACAGAGGAGAGAGGTCCCATAGCAGAGAATAAGGCGTCATATCACCCACCCCTGGAGAAGGCCACTTTCATTTATTTATGCCCCAGCACCCAAACAGAGGAGAGAGGTCCCATAGCAGAGAATAAGGCGTCATATCACGAACCACTGGAGAAGGCCACTTTCAGTTATTTAGGCCCAAGCACCCAGACAGAGGAGAGAGGTCCCATAGCAGAGAATAAGGCGTCATATCACCCACCACTGGAGAAGGCCACTTTCAGTTATTTAGGTCCCAGCACCCAGACAGAGAAGAGAGGTCCCACAGCATGGAATAAGGCGTCATATCACCCACCACTGGAGAAGGCCACTTTCAGTTATTTAGGCCCCAGCACCCAGACAGATGAGCGAGGTCCCACAGCAAGGAATAAGGCGTCATATCACCCACCACTGGAGAAGGCCACTTTCAGTTATTTAGGCCCAAGCACCCAGACAGAGGAGAGAGGTCCCTTAGCAGAGAATCATGCGTCATATCACCCACCACTGGAGAAGGCCACTTTCAGATATTTAGGCCCCAGCACCCAGACAGAGGAGAGAGGTCCCACAGCAAGGAATAAGGCGTCATATCACCCACCACTGGAGAAGGCCACTTTCAGTTATTTAGGCCCCAGCACCCAGACAGAGGAGAGAGGTCCCACTGCAAGGAATAAGGCATCATCACCCACCACTGGAGAAGGCTACTTTCAGTTATTTAGGCAACAGCACCCAGACAGAGGAGAGAGGTCCCACAGCATGGAATAAGGCGTCATATCACCCACCCCTGGAGAAGGCCACTTTCAGTTATTTAGGCCCCTGCACCCAGACAAAGGGGAGAGGTCCCACAGCAAGGAATAATGCGTCATATCACCCACCACTGGATTTAGGCCCCGGCGCCCAGATTGACGAGAGGTTCATTCAACTTTGGGTTGCACCACAAGATCATGGTAAAGTTAAAAAAATGAGAATTCAATAAAGAAGTGCCCCGGAGTACAAGAATACATGGTTGAGGGGGAGGCAGTTATAAATGTCTATTCTGCACAAGGGAGGGACAGGTCCTGTGGGATCCATGCCTGGTTCATTTTTATGAACGTAAGCTTGTCCACGTTGGCTGTGGACAGGCGGCTGCGTTTGTCAGTAATGACGCCCCCTGCCGTGCTGAATACACGTTCAGACAAAACGCTGGCCGCCGAGCAGGCCAGCAACTCCAAGGCATAAAAGGCTAACTCTGGCCACGTGGACAATTTGGAGACCCAGAAGTTGAATGGGGCCGAACCATCAGTCAGTACGTGGAGGGATGTGCAGACGTACTGTTCAACCTTGTTAGTGAAATGCTGCCTCCTGCTAACACGTTCCGTATCAGATGGTGGTGCAGTTAGCTGTGGCGTGGAGACAAAACTTTTCCACATTTCTGCCATGCTAACCCTGCCCTCAGAGGAGCTGGCCATGACACAGCTGCGTTGGCGACCTCTTGCTCCTCATCTGCCTTCGCCTTGGGCTTCCACCTGTTCCCCTGTGACATTTGGGAATGCTCTCAGATGCGTGTCTACCAGCGTGCGCTTGTACTCGCGCATCTTCCTATCACGCTCCAGTACAGGAAGTAAGGTTGGCATATTGTCTTTGTACCAGGGATCCAGCAGGGTGGCAACCCAGTAGTCCGCACATGTTAAAATGTGGGCAATTCTGCTGTCGTTGCGCAGGCACTGCAGCATGTAGTCGCTCATGTGTGCCCGGCTGCCCAGAAGTAAGGACAAGCTGTCCTCTGTGGGAGGCGTATCTTCATCATCCTCCGTATCCCCTCAGCCACGCACCAGTGATGGGCCTGAGCTGTGTTGGGTGCCACCCCGCTGTGAACCTGCTTCATCCTCATCCTCCTCCACCTCCTCCTCATCCTCCTCGTCCTCCAGTAGTGGGCCCTGGCTGGCCACATTTGTACCTGGACTCTGCTGTTGCAAAAAACCTCCCTCTGAGGCACTTCTAACAGACTGGCCTCAAAGTGCTAAAAATGACCCCTCCTCCTCCTGGGCAAACTCCGCTTCCATCATCGCCCTAAGTGTTTTCTCAAGGAGACATAGCAGTGGTATTGTAATGCTGATAATGGTGTCATCGCCACTGGCCATGTTGGTGGAGTACTCGAAACAGTGCAACAGAGCACACAGGTCTCGCATGGAGGCCCAGTCATTGGTGGTGAAGTGGTGCTGTTCGGCTGAGCGACTTACCCGTGCGTGCTGCAGCTGAAAATCCACTATCGCCTGCTGCTGCTCGCACAGTCTGGCCAGCATGTGCAAGGTAGAGTTCCACCTGGTGGGCACGTCGCCTATGAGGTGGTGAGCGGGAAGGCTGAAGTTACGCTGTAGTGCAGACAGACGAGCAGCGACAGGATGTGAACGCCGGAAGCGCGCACAGACGGCCTGCACTTTATGCAGCAGCTCTGACATGTCGGGGTAGTTGTGAATGAACTTCTGCACCACCAAATTCAGCACATGTGCCAGGCAAGGGATGTGCGTCAAACCGGCTAGTCCCAGAGCTGCGACGAGATTTCGCCCATTATCGCACACCACCAGGCCGGGCTTGAGGCCCACCAACAGAAACCACTCGTCGGTCTGTTGTTCAATACCCTCCACAACTCCTGCGCGGTGTGGGGCCTGTCCCCCAAACATATGAGTTTCAGAATGGCCTGCTGACGTTTACCCCGGGCTGTGCTGAAGTTGGTGGTGAAGGTGTGTGGCTGACTGGATGAGCTGGTGGAAACAGAGGAGGAGGAAGCCGAGTAGGAGGAGGAGGCTACAGGAGGCAAAGAATGATGCCCTGCGATCCTTGGCGGCGGAAGGAACTCTCCGCCTGGGGCCCAGCCGCCACTACATTTACCCAGTGTGCAGTTAGGGAGATATAGCGTCCCTGGCCGTGCTTACTGGTCCACGTATCTGTGGTTAGGTGGACCTTGCCACAGATGGTGTTGCGCAGTGCACACTTGATTTTATCGGATACTTGGTTGTGCAGGGAAGGCACGGCTGTCTTGGAGAAGTAGTGGCGGCTGGGAAGAACATACTGTGGGACAGCCATGGACATCAGCTTTTTGAAGCTGTCTGTGTCCACCAGCCTGAATGACAGCATTTCAAAGGCCAGTAGTTTAGAAATGCTGGCCTTCAGGCCCAGGGCTCAAGAGTGGCTAGGTGGGAATTTATGCTTTCTCTCCAAGGTTTTTGAGATGGAGAGCTGAACGCTGCCGTGTGACATGGTGGAGATGTTTGGTGACGCAGGTGGTGGTGTCGGTGGCACATCCTCTGTTTGATGGGCGGCAGGTGCCAACGTTCCTCCCGAGGCAGAGGAAGAGGCCGAGGCAGCAGCAGAAGAGGGAGCAGGGGGAGCCAGAGTGAGTTCCTTGCTTTTAAGGTGTTTACTCCACTGCAGTTCATGCTTTGCATGTAGATGCCTGGTCATGCAGGCTGTGCTAAGGATTTGATCCCGTGCTGAGCAACGCCACCTGCACTGATCACATGACAGTGACGTCACCCCAGGTCCTTCGGCTGTGCAACAGTTCGGGTTGGTGGCAGCCGCCCCTAATGGATTCCATATGCCGCTATAGTGGAATCCATAACAGGATGCGCGACTTACCACCACCCGAACGCTGAACAACGGACTTTTTTTTAATGTTTGCTCATCTCTATTCAGAAGGTTAATGCCTTGCTTCAGGCTCTGATGGCACAACGTGCAAACCACTCGGGTCTTGTCGTCAGCACATTGTTTAAAGAAGTGCCATGCCAGGGAACTCCTTGAAGCTGCCTTTGGGGTGCTCAGTCCCTAATGGCGGTGGCCAGTAGCAGGCGAACTCTTTTGGCGGCGGCTGTTCTGCTTTTGCCCCCTGCTCCCTCTTTTGCTACGCTGTTGGCTCGGTCTCACCACTGCCTCTTTCTCTGAACTATGAAAGTCAGTGGCACGACCTTCATTCCATGTGGGGTTTAGGACCTCATCGTCCCCTGCATCTTCTTCCACACAGTCTTCCTCCCTGACCTCCTGTTCGGTCTGCACACTGCAGAAAGACGCAGCAGTTGGCACCTGTGTTTCGTCATCATCAGAGACGTGCAGACTCTGATGAGGTGGTATTCCCATGTCCTCATCATCAGGAAACATCAGTGGTTGTGCATCAGTGCATTCTATGTCTTCCATCACTCGGGAAGGGCTAGGTGGATTCCCTTGGGAAACCCTGCCAGCAGAGTCTTCAAACAGCATAAGAGACTGCTGCATAACTTGAGGCTCAGACAGTTTCCCTGATATGCATGGGGGTGATGTGACAGACTGATGGGCTTGGTTTTCAGGTGCCACCTGTGCGCTTTCTGCAGAAGACTGTGTGGGAGATAATGTTGTGAACCTGCTGGATCCAATGTCGGCCACCCAATTGTCTAGCGCCTGTACTTTCTCAGGCCTTACCATCCTTAGAACGGCATTGGGCCCCACCAAATAACGCTGTAAATTCTGACGGGTACTGGAACCTGAGGTAGTTGGTTCACTAGGACGTGAGGCTGTGGCAGAATGGCCACGTCCTCTCCCAGAACCAGAGGGTACACTAACACCACCACGACCGGGTCCGCGTCCCTTACTAGATGTTTTCCTCATTGTTACCGTTCACCAAGCACCACAATAAGGAAAAAAATATTTGGCCTAATGTATTGATTTCAAATTCAGGCCGTTTTTTACAGGCACCTAACACTATCTGCCTATTTATTTATGTAGCGTATTACACTAATCCAGACACAGCAGTAACCATTGATTTAGGGGAATATCTCTTTTAGGGCTAGTATTTAGGCCCTGGATGAAAGGTATCCTTTTATGGACAAATTTACATTTGGAGATGCACAGTAACGTGAGAAAAAATATGCAGGATTATGCCTTCAACAATTGTATTTTAACACTTTGTGTAATATACCCTTTAACGGACAGAAATACAATGGGAGATGCACGGTAGCGTGTGAAGTTAACGAGGATGACCCTCTCAGCACTTGTATATACACCTTGAGTGTAATATACCCTTTTACGGACACATTAACACTTGGCCTGCAACAGCTGGAACACCAGATTCAGGGTATTGCTATATTGGTAAGTGAATTTCACCCCAGAACAAAATATACCCTTTTACGGACAGATTAACACTTGGCCTGCAACAGCTCGGACACCAGATTCAGGATATTGCTATTTTGGCAATTGAATTTTACCCCAGAACAAAATATATGTTTTGGTGGACAATATTATACTTTGCCAGCCACAGCTGTGACACCAGATTTATGGTATTGCTATTTTGGCAATTGAATTTCACCCCAGAACAAAATGTACCATTTTACGGACAGATTAAGACTTGGCCTGCAACAGCTGGGACGCCGGATTCAGGGTATTGCTATTTTGGCAATTGAATTTCACCCCAGAACAAAATATATGTTTTGGCGGACAATATTATACTTTATCAGCCACATCTGTGACACCAGATTTATGGTATGGCTATTTTGGCAATTGAATTTCCCCCCAGAACAAAATATGTTTTGGCGGACACCATTATACTTTGCCAGCCACTACTGGAACACCAGATTCAGGGTATTGCTATTTTGGCAATTGAATCTCACCCCAGAACAAAATATACCCTTTTACGGACAGATTAACACTTGGCCTGCAACAGCTGGGACACCAGATTCAGGGTATTGCTATTTTGGCAATTGAATTTCACCCCAGAACACAATATATGTTTTGGCGGACACTATTATACTTTGCCAGCCACTACTGGAACACCAGATTCAGGGTATGGCTATTTTGGCAATTGAATTTCACTCCAGAACAAAATATACCCTTTTAAGGACAGATTAACACTTGGCCTGCAACAGCTGGGATACCAGATTCAGGGTATTGCTAATTTGGCAATTGAATTTCACCCCAGAACAAAATATATGTTTTGGCGGAAACTATTATACTTTTCCAGCCACTACTGGAACACCATATTCAGGGTAATGCTATTTTGGAAATTGAATTTCACCCCAGAACAAAATATACCCTTTTACGGACAGATTAACACTTGGCCTGCAACAGCTGGGACACCAGAATCAGGGTATTGCTATTTTGGCAATTGAATTTCACCCCAGAACAAAATATATGTTTTGGCGGACACTATTATACTTTGCCAGCCACAGCTGTGACACCAGATTTATGGTATTGCTATTTTGGCAATTGAATTTCACCCCAGAACAAAAAATATGTTTTAGCGGACACTATTACACTTTGCCAGCCAGTGCTGGGACACCAGATTTAGGGGATTGCTATTTTGGCAATTGATTTTACCACAGAAAATAATCTATCCTTTGCCAGACAGCAGACAGTATTATACTTGGCTAGCCAAAGCTGTAACAACAGATATAGGGGATTGGTATTCTGGCAATTGTATTTAACCCCTTAATAAAACATAGAAATTGCTATCCTGAGTTTCTAGGGGTGACAATAAGCACAGCCAATCCCCTGATGTACGATATAGCAAAAAAAAAAAACTAGTATTGATGGACTAATGGACTTGGTGGCAGCTTGTTCTGGTGCACCAGAAGTCACAAAATGTCCGCCGATCACCCCAGAAAAAAGTGACAGAAAAACGCTCTGTGCAGCCTAAAAACCAGTGAGCAATTAACTAGCAGAAGTTGAATCATTTACAGCTGTAGATCGATCACTTCATTAGGTGCTTTTGTTGACTTTTCCCTGCCTAATCTCACCCTCACAGAAGCTGCGTCTTCTCCCTACACTAATCAGAGCAGTGTGACATGCGGCGCTACGTGACTCCAGCTTAAATAGAGGATGGGTCACATGCTGCACTTGGCCAATCACAGCCATGCCATTAGTAGGCATGGCTGTGATGGGCTCTTAGGGCAAGAAGTAAAACGTTAGCTGATTGGCTGCTGTGCAGCCCTTCAGAAAGTGGGAAGAAATCACCGAACAACGGACCCGAACCCGAACTTTTTTGAAAATGGGTGTCCCGAACACCCCAAAATTCAGTACGAACCCGAACTATGCTCGAACTGTTCGCTCAACACTAGTGGTAACCAGACATTATTACTAAAACAGTGTGAATCATGCTGGATACAGAGTTTGGATACATTAACCCCCAGAGGACTTAACCGGGAATGCGATTTCTTTCTTGATACTGTATATAATGGACTCAATGTAAAGACTGTTGGACTATGTGTATCCATTTCTTTAATAACCTGATGAATGACCATTGTTGTACGTTTTTTCCTCACAGATTCGCTAATGTGGATTTTAGAACTAGAACGCATGGGTGAGACAAATCCCCCCTCCCCTTTGCCTCCCCCCCATACACCCTTCCTTTCCCCGTTTTTCCCTTTCCTTCCCTTTCCCCTTCCCTCTCCCCTCATTCCATGAGCTCAGCTATTCGGTATTGTGATCCAGATTTGTGACAATTTTGGGACGCTGCTTTCCTTATTCGCATAGGATTGCATCAGTAGCTAAAAATGCTTAGTCAAGTTTAAATATTATCACCAGCTATATACTAGTACTACAAATGTTCTTTACAAGCCTCCCATACACATATACTTCCAGTAATCACCCACATTAGCGTTTCTACAGCTTTAACATACAATGTATAATCCCCATTCCACTAAGGGCAACTCCTATGCCCTTTCAGCCTCACTACATCTACTGCACATGCGTGGAGGATCGTCACGTCACGCCCGATGCGCGCAGCCACCGGGCAGACCATACACTTTAGCCTCTATATAATACAGCGCGCTAGTCTTGGCGTTCACATCCGACAGAGGCTTCAACACACGAGTCACAGGTACGTTCCTCCACACGCCAGTCTCCCTCTTTCTCCAAGACACAGATCTCACCACAAGATAGATCTTATTAACCCATCAGATGCTTTACTATAAATAGTATGTATTCCATTGCTCCTAATACTATACACTTACAGCGATGATATGTGAGGATACACACACTATAAAGACTGCACATCTCTATGCTGTATGATGTTGAATCTTACCCTACTGTGACTTGAATATAGATGATATTTGCTGAATTTTCACTCCCCCCCCTTTTCTTTAACATATATACCTGACCCTCTTTTTAGTATATTGTGAATTGCATTTAGTTACTCAATCCCTATATGAACCTATAAGTGACCCTTACTTGCATTTTTTATAGATCCCTTGAAAAAGGTCAATCAGATGGCCAAAATGTTGGGGACTGACTATATGACTTTAACCTATATGTTCTAATCCGGATGTACTATACACTATATATATGATATGATGTAACATGTCTATGAATTAAAAAGCATTATCTGATTTCGGTGTGACACGAATTTTCTACTTGGATACGAGACGACAAACCGTCCTCCGTGAGCACCCAACCCCAAAAGGGTGTGCAGATCTCATCATCCCTTACAGTGATATGTATTAAACTCACACACAGTAGATGTGGCAAAAATTATTTAAATTTGTTCTACAGACACTGTTTTCTTATGTAGTACAGAATTTGTGACAGAAAGACACACAGTATGGACACTACATTAGGCCCAAATTTTTTAAATTTGCGCTACAGACACTGTTTTCGGATGCAAGGCAGTATATGTGACAGAAACCCACAGAATATGGACACTATATTAGGCCCAGATTATTGGAATTTGCAATACAGACATTTTTTGTTTTGTGTAGTACAGTTTTGGTTACAGAACACCACAGATCATGGACACTATATTAGACTCAGGTTATTGGAATTTGCAATACAGACACTGTTTGCAGATGTAGTACAGTATTGGTTACAGAACACCACAGATTATGGACACTGTATTAGGCCCAGATTATTGGAATTTGTAATACAGACACTGTTTGCAGATGTAGTACAGTATTGGTTACAGAACACCACAGATTATGGACACTATATTAGGCCCAGATTATTGGAATTTGTAATACAGACACTGTTTGCAGATGTAGTACAGTATTGGTTACAGAACACCACAGGTTATAAACACTGTAGACCAAGAATATTGGAATTTGTAATACAGACACTGTTTGAAGATGTAGTACAGTATTGGTTACAGAACATCACAGACTATGGACACTATATTAGGCCTAGATTATTGAAATTTGTAATACAGACACTGTTTGCAGATGTAGTACAGTATTGGTTACAGAACACCACAGATTATTGACACTGTATTAGGCCCAGATTATTGGAACTTGTAATACAGACACTGTTTGCAGATGTAGTACAGTATTGGTTACAGAACACCACAGATTATGGACACTGTATTAGGCCCAGATTATTGGAACTTGTAATACAGACACTGTTTGCAGATGTAGTACAGTATTGGTTACAGAACACCACAGATTATGGACACTATATTAGGCCCAGATTATTGGAATTTGTAATACAGACACTGTTTGCAGATGTAGTACAGTATTGGTTACAGAACACCACAGGTTATAAACACTGTAGACCAAGAATATTGGAATTTGTAATACAGACACTGTTTGAAGATGTAGTACAGTATTGGTTACAGAACACCACAGACTATGGACACTATATTAGGCCTAGATTATTGAAATTTGTAATACAGACACTGTTTGCAGATGTAGTTGTCACAAGGGTGTCAGGAGCCACGTCTGACTTCGTTGTACCCAGGGTCAGGAAGTCGCACCGGGTGGCTGCGCACTCTATATCTAAAGATCATGCTGTTACTTAATGGTAGCTTTCTGTCTTTGCCTTGCAATCCTTTTTGTCTCACTCAGGGATCCGTAGCTTCTTCTCCTCAGCTGTTTCTCGTCCGTCACTCCCAACCTCCTTATATTGCCCCTTCCCACTTCTCTGGTTGCTAGATATAGAGCTTCCTGCCTGGACTTCTATACTGACCCACTGGAGCTGTGTAGCTGTTGTTCCTGGTTGTCGTGCCAGAGCGTTACCCTCCGGATCCCTGTTGGGCTTTTGTTGTCTGCTGTTGTCGCCCACCTGGGCTTATATGTTTTGTCTGTATTTTCTGTCCTCTCCCTGGTGTTTTCCTTTAGTGTTAGTGGTGAGGACTAGTGCTCCTACCGCCCTATTCACTACTTAGGGCTCATCTTAAGGAAAGCCAGGGTTTAGGCATGTGATCGGCTTACGGGTGAAAAACCCGTCTAGGGACGTCAGGGCAGTCAGGTGCCAGCTTCTAGGTGAATTAGGGGTCACCACCTTTCCCTCTACCTTGGACAGGGCTTTCCCTTTTCCCTCCCTTTGCGTCACACGTCTGTGATCGGCACGCCGGTCGTGATATTATATCTGGCCCTTATTTTGTGTAGGTAGAAATTATTATATTTTTTTTCTTCTCTTTCTCACTTTCTGCAACTTCAAGGCCTGTCTTTGGAGGTGTCAGGATTGAAGGCGTTGGTCCTCCAGCAACAGCAGCAATTGCAGCAGACGGCACGCCCAGCGGTTGCTATGGGTAACCAGGTCGCTCCAGAACCCAAGGTTGTTCTTCCTGACAGATTTTCTGGAGTTAGGGACAAATTTGTGACTTTCTGTGAGGCCTGTAAGTTATATTTTAAGCTGCGTCCCTACTCCTCTGGAAATGAAGAACAGCGGGTGGGGATTGTTATTTCCCTGCTACAGGGGGACCCGCAATCCTGTGCGTTCTCTTTACCCACTGATTTCCAGGATCTCCAGTCAGTGGATGGATTTTTTGGGGCCTTGGGTCTCATATATGATGACCTTGACCGAGTCGCCCTGGCTGAGTCAAAGTTACGGAGACTCCTACAGGGAGATCGGCCAGCAGAGGAGTATTGCTCAGAGTTCTGTAGGTGGGCTCTCAGAAGTCAGTTCTGCTCTGGGTTATCCGAAAGGGTTAAGGATGCGCTTGCGCTGTATGAGACCCCCTTTTCCCTTGATGCTGTTATGTCCCTTTCTATCAGAATAGATAGACGTCTTAGGGACAGAATGAAAAATCCTGAGCAATTAGTAAACCCTCCCAAGCAGCAGCTAGTCAGACCTAGACGAACCTATGCAGCTAGGAGGAACTACTCATCAGGTCCGTCCTCCTGAGACTCACCGTAGGCATGGGGTTTGTTTTTTCTGTGGGGGGAGGGGTCATTTCATTTATGTCTGTCCTTCTATACCCAAAAACAAACGACCGTCGGAAAACTACTAACCCCAGGCTGTGTGGAGGATGTCAGCCGGGGGGTATACGTTTCCTCCATACGAACGTCTCAATTTGTGTTGCCAGCGGTTGTTGTTTTTGGTGATAAGACAGAGACTATTTCTTTCTTTCTAGACAGTGGAGCAGGAGTTAATTTGATAGATGCCCATTTTGCACAGACTATGGGTTTGTCTTTCTGTGCGCTACAGAGACCTATTCCCATATTTGCTATTGACACTGCTCCTCTGTCTCAGAGAAACCTTACTCATATTGTCCATAACTTACACCTTCGGGTAGGGGACCACCATAACGAGTGTTTTTCATGTTATGTTCTGGAGGGCCTTCCCTCTCCTGTGGTATTGGGTCTTCCCTGGTTGGTAGTGCACAATCCAGTGGTGGATTGGCAGGCCAGGGAGATATTGGAGTGGAGTGAGCATTGCAGATAAAATTGCTTAAATAGCAATTGCTTAGTCACTTCCATAGCTACTCTACCTACATTTGTTTCGGATTTTGAGGACGTTTTCTCTGAGAAGGGTTGTCAGAAGTTACCACCTCACCGTCCTTATAATTGCCCGGTTAACCTGATTCCTGGGGCAAAATTACCCAAGACCAGGTCATATAATCTTTCGGGTCCCGAGAGACAAGACATGAAAGATTATATCTCCGAGAGTCTGGCTAAGGGACACATCAGACCCTCTTCATCACCCATGGCTGCAGGGTTTTTCTTTGTTAAAAAGAAAGATGGGGGCCTGCGTCCTTGCCTAGATTTCCGAGAGCTAAACCGGATAACCATCCGAGACCCATACCCTCTTCCTCTCATTCCTGACCTGTTTAGTCAGATTGCGGGTGCTAGGTGGTTCTCCAAACTTGATCTTAGGGGGGCCTACAATCTGATTCGTATCAAGGAAGGGGATGAGTGGAAGACAGCTTTTAACACCCCTGAGGGGCATTATGAAAATCTAGTCATGCCTTTTTGGTCTGACCAATGCTCCTGCTGTCTTCCAACATTTCGTTAACGATATTTTTAGTCATCTTATCGGCAGGTTTGTGGTGATATACCTACATGATGTTTTAATTTATTCGTCTGATCTGAAAACACACAAGGTACATGTCAGACAGGTACTGCAGGTCCTACGGACGAATAAATTATATGCGAAAATTGAAAAGTGTGTCTTCGCTGTTCAGGAGATACAGTTCCTGGGATATCTATTATCTGCTTATGGTTTCCGTAGGGATCCTGGGAAGGTCCAGGCAATTTCAGATTGGGATCTTCCTGAGAACCTTCAAGCACTACAACGGTTCTTGGGTTTCGCAAATTTCTATAGAAAGTCTTTTAAAAACTATTCTGTGATTGTCAAACCCCTTACTGACATGACTAGGAAGGGGACTCAATTTTCTAAATTGTCTGACGCCGCTAAAATGGCATTTTCCTCTGTAAAGGAGAGGTTAACCTCGGCACCTGTACTAATCCAACCGGATGTCTCCCAGCCTTTTATTGTTGAAGTAGATGCGTCAGAGGTGGGAGTGGGGGCTGTACTGTCTCAGGGTCTGTCTCCTGGCAAATGGCATCCTTGCGCTTTCTTTTCTAAAAAAAAACTATCTGCAGCGGAAAGGAACAATGATATTGGCAATAGGGAACTATTAGCTATTAAACTAGAGTTTGAGGAATGGCGTCACTTTTTAGAGGGGGCAATCCACCCCGTCACGGTGATTATGGACCACAAAAACCTTCTGTACTGTACCTCGAATCAGCTAAGTGTCTCACCCCTAGACAAGCTAGGTGGTCTCTTTTTTTTACCAGGTTTAACTTTATCATTACCTATCGTCCTGGGTCAAAAAATACCAAGGCAGATGCATTATCTCGTAGTTTCCCTGGAGGGGGTATGTGGGTGATCCGGTACCCATTCTACAAAGAGGAGTGATTATCTCTGCTGTACACTCTGTTCTGGAGGGGAAGGTGTTAGAGGCCCAGGGGGACGCCCCGGTCTCTTGCCCCTCAAAGAAATTGTTTGTACAGTTAAAACTACATCTCGAATTATTAAAGTAACATTATAATTCAGCACTTGCTGGGCACCCTGTAGTAAAGCAACCTTGGAGCTACTGTCTTGTCGTTTTTGGTGGCCAAGGTTTCGTCAGGATGTAATGAATTTTGTGTCTACTTGTTCTAATTGTGCACGCGCTAAAGTCTCTCATACACGTCCAGCAGGGTCTTTATTGCCACTTGTCATTCCCAATAGGCCATGGACACATCGGTCAATGGATTTCATCACTTGACTCACCTTTGTCTGCAGGTAAAACAGTTATCTTGGTACTAGTTGACAGGTTTAGCAAAATGGTACACTTTATTGCGTTACCCGCACTACCTTATGCTAAGACTCTAGCTCAGGTATTCATCAGTGAAATTGTGAAGCTTCACGGGGTCCCTTCCGATGTTTCGGATCGGGGAACCCAGTTTATTTCTAAATTTTGGAAAGTTTTTTGTTCCCGTTTGGAGGTACACTTGTCTTTTTCCTCAGCATTCCATCCTCAATCGAATGGACAGACTGAGCGTACCAACCAAAACCTTGAGACATACCTAAGGTGTTTTGTGTCTGAAAACCAAGAGGAGTGGTCATCATACTTACCGTTAGCTGAGTTTGCTATAAATATTCGCCGTCAGGAATCCACTGGCAAGTCACCATTTCTTGGTGCATATGGTTTTCATCCCCAATTCTGTACTTTCAAAGAAGGGGGGTCATCAGGGGTTCCCGAGGAGGAACGGTTTTCACTTTCATCTGTATGGCAGAAGGTGCAAGCTAACTTGAAAAATATGGGGGGAAAATATAAATGCATGGCTGATAAGAAACGTTCGCCAGGTCCGGACCTGGGAGTGAATGACTATGTGTGGTTGTCTACTGGGAATATTAAGTTAAAGGTTCCCTCTTGGAAACTGGGTCCTAGGTTCATTGGTACTTACAAAATATTAGCCATCATTAACCCTGTGGCTTTTCGCCTGGAGCTACCTCAGACTTTTAAAATCCATAACATCTTCCATAAGTCGTTACTCAAAAGGTATGTTGCACCTCTAGAACCGTCACCGCTACCACCCCCTCCTGTTATTGTTGATGGTAATCTGGAGTTTCAAATATCCAAAATTGTTGATTCTCATCGGGTCCGCCGCTCTCTTCAATATCTGGTGCATTGGAGGGGTTACGGTCCAGAGGAAAGAATGTGGGTACCAGCATTAGAGGTAAATGCCAACAGGTTAGTTCGGGCTTTCCATGCCTCTCATCCTGAGAGACCTGGTCCTGAGTGTCCGGAGGCCCCTCGTTGAAAGGGGGGGACTGTCACGAGGGTGTCAGGAGCCACGTCTGACTCCGTTACACTCAGGGTCAGGAAGTCACACCGGGTGGCTGCGCGCTCTGTCTAAAGATCATGCTGTTACTTAATGGTAGCGTTCTGTGTTTGCCTTGCAATCCTTTTTGTCTCACTCAGGGATCCGTAGCTTCTTCTCCTCAGCTGTTTCTTGTCCGTCACTCCCAACCTCCTTATATTCCCCCTTCCCACTTCTCTGGTTGCCAGATATAGAGCTTCCTGCCTGGATGAACAGATATTCGGCCGAGCATGCTCGCTCATCACTAGTGCATATCTAATGTAATTATACACATAAATATTGTGAGTAAAATTTCAGGACGAACCTAAAATGCACTCTAACCTTTACAGGTGAACTTAATGTGACCTTCTCTAAAATTTTGAATGCACATGTCCAACTGTTCAATGTTTCTGTACTTTTTGCACAACTTGCTGTTCCCTAGCTCCTTCACAAGGAGCTTAACAGCAAAATTCACAGGTGTTTGATCCATGAATCACCCAATAAATTTCCTTGTTCAATTAGAATTGGTATTTAAACAATCCTTCTCATCATGCTGTTCACATTTTGACATCATAAGACCAAGATGACACCTAACAATTGATCAACAGTACCTCGCTATTGCGAGGCTTCAAGCAAGATGTTCTCGTACAGAAGTGGCCATTGAGCTTATAGTCTCACAGTGTCATCAACAGGTTGCAACAGAGATACAGAGAGTCACAGAAAGGCATAGAAGTGGACGTCCTTTGGCCACATCCCACACTGATGACCGCTTCATTGTGAACAATGCCATGGGGAACTGGATGGTAAATGCCACACAACCCCAGGCACATTTATGGGAGGAGAGAGGCATCCAAATATCACGCCAGACAATTCGAAACCATTTACATTAGCATGGTCTGAGTGCTAGACGACCTGCAAGGGTACCTGACCACACCACCAGGCACAGGTGTCATCATCTTGCATGGGCTAGGGAGCATCAATGCTGGATGAGGGACCAGTGTGCCTCAGTGTTGTTCACTAGTGAAAGTCGATTCATGCTGAGCAGAAATGATGGCCGCCAACAACGTCAAGGAGAGCACTAACTTTTGTCAACAGGCGAGCCTTTGGTTGTGTTCACTGTGGGCAGGTGTGTCTAGTCAATACAGAACTGCCCTACACTTTGTTGTAAATGGTACAGTGACAAGACAACAGGCCTAATTTCATCTTCATGGATGACAATGTGCCAGCTCATCGAGGTTGCATTATTAGGGAATGGCTGCTGAAGACTGCGGTACCTGAAATGGAGTGGCCTGCACTTCCTCCAGACCTGAATCCCTTTGAAAACCTATGGGATCAGCTGAGTCTTTGTGAAGAGGCTTGTAACTCTGTTCTCAAGAACCTCATTGACCTGGGGCCACCCTTCAAGAAGAGTGGGACGCAATGCCTCAGCAGACAATAAGTCGACTTGTGAACAGCATGAGGCATCATTGACAAGCTGTAATTGATACTCAAGGCCACATGACAAGTTATTGAGATGTGACTTTTTTGTGGGGTATACCCACCACTATTGTTGGCTTCAATAAATTGTTTGAGATGAGGAACTCACCATTGCATGCTTCTACTTAAATGCCCTATTTTCTTGATATAGTGTCACTGTAGCGTGAACTTTTTGCATTTTCCATACATTTCACCCGGAAGCCAAATATCCCTAACTTTTTGTGAGTAAGGTGTATATATATATATATATATATATATATATATATATATTTGTGGTCATGGCTACAGCCAGAGGGATGCCTGGAAACCCTAGGGAGATAACACCAAGACTAACCTAATCTAACTGGACGTGTCTTAGATGATCTGACTGAATGGCTGATGGTGTGCCCTTTGCCATTGCCGTGGGTAAGCCTGTAAGGGGCATACCCTGTGGAAATAGAAAGAGAAGGGAGGGAGGGTGGGGCACCTGAGAATGCACGCCCGTGGGTGAGGCCATGCCTTGTCTATAAAGTGCCTCCAACCCTCCCACAAATACAGGCTGACTCATCAGCCTTAACTACTTGTGGTCATGGCTACAGCCAGGGGGATGCCTGGAAACCCTAGGGAGATAACACCAAGACTAACCTAACCTAACTGGACGTGTCTTAGCTGACCTGACTGAATGGCTGATGTTGTGCCCTTTGCAATTGCTGTGGTTAGGCCTTTATGGGGGCAAAAACCGAGCCGTGTACTATAGGAAAGAACCTTATTGGCATCTACAACCAGATCACAAAGCCAAACTGCGAAGAGCAACAGAATTCTCTGCATGGGGGTTCGGGATGTATTGGGCAAAACAAGAAGAAAGCTGAGGTCCCCTCTTGCTGATGACGTGGCCTGAGACATGCAGCTTTGACACTGCAGATGCTACCCCAATGTGGAACGAGTAATCTGAAATGGCATTGGGGTCGGAACCTGGTCTATCCACTAGGGAACGGACATGGGAGAATTGAGATAAGGTGATGGCTCGGACTTTGAACGGAAGTAGTGGGCTATCCGGGACGGAGTCACCCAGAACCCACAATAACTATTGGAAAACCTTAGCTGGGCACCAAACAGAAAATGACCGGAAGTACTTGGCCTCCACTGGTGGACCGACCTGCGATGTTTTGAAAGAGCAGAGATGCAGTGTGAAATGGACATTGCACCATGCCAACTGACGCTTGGTTAAAGCGAAAAAACCAAGATACATGCCCGCTTTTATAACTATACTGGAATGGGGCCCAAAAAGGATTACCATCTAGGGAGGAAGAAAGATTCCTGAATGGTTCCACTGATATCGGTGGTCTGCTTGAGACAGTCCCTCCACTGTTCTTCTGTATGCCCCTTAGGGTTACTTTTATCACTAGAGATGGTAAGACCGACCTACTAACTGGAAGCTTATAAGGCCATAATATACGAGGTACTGTCGATGTCCTCCCGTGGGTGAAGGAGTGCAAATTTGCTATAAATGCTCCAGGCGGTTTTGTAGTTTCTCCCCGTATTAACAGACCAAGACTTGGCTGAAGAGATATATGCCTTATGACCGTGATCAGAGACTGAAGGGCTGGAGAGGATAGCCCTACTTTTTCCACCCCCCACATGACCTGAAAGAAAGCATGAAGAATTAAAAACGAGACAAAACAGCTGCGGCAAATTTTCTATTTTTTTGTACCTTGGATAGAAGGGGCGACCGGGACATTGAGTTCTGAAACACTTGTAGCGGGGGAGCGAAAAACATTAGCGATTTAAAACGCGAACCTGAAGAACGTGACAAGCAACAGACATTTAATAAACGTAAGCTTGAATAAACGTAACAGTCAATGGACATTCGGGATTAATGAATGTAAGCCTGAATAACGTAAACAGGCAACAGACACTAGAAATTAATAAACGTAAGCCTGAGTAATGTAAACAGGCAACAGACATTAGTAATTAATAAACGTAAGCCTGAATAACGTAAACAGGCAACAGACCTTAGTAGTTAGTAAACGTAAGCCTGAATAACGTAAACAGGCAACAGACCTTAGTAGTTAGTAAACGTAAGCCTGAATAACGTAAACAGGCAACAGACATTAGTAATTAGTAAACGTAAGCCAGAATAACGTAAACAGGCAACATACATTATAAGTTAGTAAACGTAAGCCTGAATAACGTAAACAGGCAACACCTATTAGTAGTTAGTAAACGTAAGCCTGAATAACGTAAACAGGCAACCAACATTGGTAGTTAGTAAACGTAAGCCTGAATAACGTAAACAGGCAACAGACATTGGTAGTTAGTAAATGTAAGCCTGAATAACGTAAACAAGCAACAGACATTAGAAGTTAGTAAACGTAAGCCTGAATAACGTAAACAGGCAATTGACATTGGTAGTTAGTAAACGTAAGCCTGACTAACGTTAACAGGCGACAGATATCAATGATGAATGAACGTAGGCCTTGTGGGGAGTCGCTCTGGTAGATAGCGGTGCGGGTGCAGTACAGAGGCAAAACAAGGAGTCCAGATAGTGCAATAAACAGTGTTTTATTCACACTTGCACAAAATAAACGATAAACAGTCTCTTGGTGTTAATTCACACTCAGCAAACACAAAAGGCAAAACCAAAGAGTCCAAAACCAGGTTCAATGTTTAGGTGCGCGTTCGCACCTGGCGGTCGGCCCAGCCGCAGGATAATCCACCTTCAGGCTTCCAGGACGACTGCACGCCTCCTTGCTGGGCTCATCCTTCCAGCCCAGAGAGCTCCACAGCACTAGCAGCAGCTCCAGGACAATCACAGCCACACCTGCTGATGTGGCTGCCTTTAAGAAGCCCGGCAAAGTCCGGCCTGGACCGTGGGGAGTAGGCACCCACCCAACTCTTTGCCTACTCCCAGTAAGAGCCGGCCCGGATTGGCTTCGCAGCCAAACTAACTATCAATGTCAAGCAGCACTAGCTGCTGCTGACACATAAAACCCGGCTCTCACCTCACCGAGGCCAGGAACCTCGGTGACACGTATCTTCCGTCCATGACGGCACCTTGCGCCCTCTTACATACCTCCCCCCTTTGTTCAACCCTGACAGGGTGAACACACGCCAAACACTGTACTCGAGACAGGGCATCCGCATTTCCTTGCAAGCGGCCTGCCCTGTGTTCCTTTAAAAGGCTTGTCAATGGAGCAGCAATTGTAGTGAAGTTGGGAATAAACCTCATGTAGTATCCCACCATGCCCAGGAATGATTTTACTTGCCGCGTAGTGACAGGTCGGGGCCAATTCTTAATTGCCTCAATTTTGTTTACCTGAGGTTTGACCACCCCCCGCCCAATGACATACCCTAGGTATTTGGTCTCTTCTAACCCTATCACACACTTTTTTGGGTTAGCAGTTAAGCCAGCTTTCCTAAGAGAGTCCACTACGGCCTGTACCTTCGGTAGGTGACTCTCCCAGTCGGTGCTATGGACAACGATATCATCCAGATACGCTGAGGCGTACCGTCAATGTGGACGGAGCACAATATCCATAAGCCTTTGAAACGTGGCTGGGGCGCCATGTAGACCAAAGGGTAATACCTTGTACTGATACAACCCCTCCGGTGTGATAAAAGCAGTTTTTCCTTGGCAGCCTCCGTTAAGGGTACCTGCCAGTACCCTTTGGTGAGGTCCAAGACAGAAAAATACCTGGCTTGGCCCAATTTTTCAATGAGCTCATCCACCCTCGGCATGGGATATGCGTCAAACTTGGACACCTCATTAAGCTTGCGGAAATCGTTACAGAACCTCAATGTCCCGTCCGGCTTGGGTATTAAGACTATCGGACTGGCCCAATCACTTTTTGACTCCTCGATGACACCTAACTGGAGCATCAGCTGCACTTCCTTCACAATGGCTTGTCGCCTAGCCTCGGGTACCTGGTACGGCTTTAACCGGACTTTGGCCTGAGGCTCAGTGATAATGTCATGCTGGATTAGGGATGTGCGCCCAGGGAGGTCCGAGAACACATCCGTGTTCCGACTAATGAACTCCTTAACTTCCTGGACCTGTTTGGAGGACAGGCTATCTGAAATTTTTACGGTGGCTGCTGCTTCCCGGACTTCGAGGTGAGGGCTGGATCCTTCTCACCTAGAAGCCCTGGCCGGGGGCTGTCATCGCTGGACGAGTCCCTATCCTTCCATGGCTTCAGCAAATTCAAATGATACACCTGCTCCGGCTTCCGCCGCCCTGGCTGGTGCACCTTGTAATTTACTTCCCCCACTTTCTCGAGCACTTCATAGGGCCCCTGCCACCTAGCTAGAAATTTGCTGTCAAGGGTGGGCACCAGAACTAAAACTCGGTCTCCAGGATTAAAGTCTCGTACCCGAGCCTGACGATTATAGACTCTACTTTGGGCCTGTTGTGCTGCCTCCATATGCTCCCGGACCAGCGGTAACACCCTCTCCATACGTTCCTGCATCTGGGTAACATATTCAATTACGCTTTTGTGGGGGACGGGCTGTTGTTCCCACGCTTCCTTAGCGATGTCCAAAAGGCCCCGTGGGTGTCTGCCATAAAGCAGTTCGAAGGGTGAGAACCCAGTAGAGGCCTGGGGCACTTCTCGCACTGCAAACATGAGATAGGGCAGAAGCAGATCCCAGTCCTTCCCATCTCAGGACACCACCCTTTTTAACATATTTTTAAAGTTTGGTTAAATCTTTCCACAAGGCCGTCCGTTTGCGGATGGTAAACGGACGTCGGTAATTGCTTTATATGCAACAGTTTACACAATTCCCTCATAATCTTAGACATAAAAGGGGTCCCTTGGTCCGTCAGAACCTCCTTAGGTAGGCCCACCCGGGTAAACATCTCCTTTAACTCCTTTGCAATGAGCCTAGCCGATGTGTGTCGAAGAGGCACCGCCTCTGGATATCGAGTAGCATAGTCCAGAATCACCAGGATATGTTGGTGACCCCTAGCAGACTTCGGTACGGGTCCGACCAGATCCATGGCAATACGCTCGAATGGGACCTCAATTATTGGGAGAGGGACCAGGGACTTCTGTAATGCGGCTGGGGGCTATTTACCTGACAGGTCGGACAGGACTTACAGAACTCCTCTACTTCCTTAAACAAACCGGGCCAGTAAAATCGCTGTAGTACGCGGTCCTGCGTTTTCTGCCACCCCATGTGTCCCCCAAGAACATGTTGGTGGGCAAGCTCCATAACAAGCTTGCGATATGCGGTGGGCACCACCAACTGTTCAACTGGCTCACCTCGGATTTGGTTCACCCGATACAACATATCCTGAAGAACAATAAATCGTGGAAACATTAATTCAGCCCCAGGTTTCTGGGGTTTACCATCAATCATTACGACACTTTCCCAGGCCCTGGTTAGGGTTTGGTCCCGGTGTTGTGCGGTCCCAAAATTTTCCCCGGAGACATTGAGGTCTGCCAACTCAGGTCCCGGTGGCAAGTCCTCCGTGTCTCCCACCATTACACTCAGTGGGGTTGTCTCCCCCTCTACCGCTGGAGCAGTTCGGGCTCCCAGGGTTCTGGCCTTCCAGTGGTATCAGGCCACTCTACTAGGGTTACCCCTGTCTCGGGCCCATCAGACACTTTTATAGCCGGCCACAGCACCGGGAAACCTGGGAAGTCCCTCCCAAGTATCAGTTCATGTGGGAGTTTGGTAGCGACAGCCACCTCGTGGGTCCACTTACCAGCCGCTGTGGACAAAGTCACTAATGCAGTGGGGTAGTCTTTTAAGTCTCCATGGATACATAGGACCCCGATTTTACGGCCGGTATACTCCGCAGGCCGTACTAGGGCAGCTCTTACCAGGGAGACTAAACTCCCGGAGTCCAGCAGGGTCACCGCCAGAGAATCTCCCTCCTCTACCTGACACAGGTGGTTATTATCCTGCACCTCACGGGTGCCAGTTGCGCACAGCTTCCGTGCATACAGGGAGTGGCGATACCCGTAGTTCACATCCATCGGCTCACCCTGAAGCGGACAGTCGGCCCTGATGTGGCCTGGCTCCTGACACCTCCAGCATACCACGGGAGGCGGATCCGCAGGGGATACATTCCGTGCAGGTCTCTCTGTCGCCGGTCGTCGGGACTGGGGTGGAGGCCTCCGGGGTTTGACTGGCCCCTTCCCAGCGAGACTCCCCTGCAGGTTTCTGGTGGCCTCGTAACGCTCCACCAGGTCGACCATCTCCAGGGCACTTACCGGAGACGCCTGGCCGACCCAGTGCTGGAGGGGATAAGGCAGGGCCCTCCAAAAGATGTCCGCCAACAGTCGATCCAGCATGGCAGTGGGACTTAGTAGATCGGGCTGCAGCCACTTTTGCAGCCTGTGCAGCAGATCGTAGTACTGCGGCCTAGCGGGTTCAGTCATTTTAAAGTCCCACTGGTGGACTCTTTGAGCGCGGACCAGCACGTTCACCCCCAGTCTGGCTAGGATCTCTCCTTTCACGGTGTCATAATCGGCCGCTTGGTCGTCCGACAAGTCGAAAAACACCTGCTGGGGTCCGGAAGCCAGGTACGGAGCGACCACCTCAGCCCACTGGTCACGGGGCAGCTTCTCCCTCATGGCCACTTTTTCGAAGACTGCCAGGTAGGTCTTAGCATCATCCTCGAGGGTCATCTTGGGAATTGCTGCACGGACCGCTTTCCGGGCATCATGGGCACGGTAAGAGGCTCCAGTCGCTTGCAAAGCCATTACATGTTGCAACAGCAGCTGGTTTGTCTCCTGCTGCTGCTTGTTGGCCTCTCGCTGCTGTAAATTGGCCTCCACGAGAGCCTTTACAACTGCCTCCATCTTGTCAGGGTTCACGTGTTGAAACTTTGCCGGCTTGACATATGACATTAACTTTGGAAAAAACGAAACTTCGGCTTTTACGCCAGCCTCACTGCGCATGCCCGCATCCGACACCAAATGTGGGGAGTCGCTCTGGTAGATAGCGGTGCGGGTGCAGTACAGAGGCAAAACAAGGAGTCCAGAAAGTGCAATAAACAGTGTTTTATTCACACTTGCACAAAATAAACGATAAACAGTCTCTTGGTGTTAATTCACACTCAGCAAACACAAAAGGCAAAACCAAAGAGTCCAAAACCAGGTTCAATCACCTGTGAGATGTTTAGGTGCGCGTTCGCACCTGGCGGTCGGCCCAGCCGCAGGATAATCCACCTTCAGGCTTCCAGGACGACTGCACGCCTCCTTGCTGGGCTCATCCTTCCAGCCCAGAGAGCTCCACAGCACTAGCAGCAGCTCCAGGACAATCACAGCCACACCTGCTGATGTGGCTGCCTTTAAGAAGCCCGGCAAAGTCCGGCCTGGACCGTGGGGAGTAGGCACCCACCCAACTCTTTGCCTACTCCCAGTAAGAGCCGGCCCGGATTGGCTTTGCAGCCAAACTAACTATCAATGTCAAGCAGCACTAGCTGCTGCTGACACATAAAACCCGGCTCTCACCTCACCGAGGCCAGGAACCTCGGTGACACGTATCTTCCGTCCATGACTGCACCTTGCGCCTTCATACAGCCTGAATAACGTAAACAGGCGACAGAACAATAATGATTAATAAATGCAAGCCTAAACGTAACAGGCGACAGACATGATGATTAATAACGTAGGCCTGAAAAACGTAAACAGACGACAGACATTAAATAATAAACGTAGGCCTGAATAACGTAAACAGTTGACAGATATCAATGATCAATGAGCGCAAGCCTGAAAACGTAACAGGCGACGGACATTAACCCCTTAAGGACACTGCCCTATTTCACCTTAAGGACCAGGCCATTTTTTGCAAATCTGACCAGTGTCACTTTATGTGGTGATAACTTTAAAACGCTCTTACTTATCCAGGCAATTCTGAGATTGTTTTTTCGTCACATATTGTACGTCATGACACTGGTAACATTTTGTTAAAAAAGTTCATTTTGTTGTATAAAAAAATACTAAATTTACCAAAAATTTGGAAAAATTTGCAAATTTTCAAGTTTCAATTTCTCCACTTCTAAAATACATAGCAATACCTCCAAAAATAGTTATTAGTTTACTTTCCCCAAATATCTACTTCATGTTTTGATTATTTTGGGAATGCCATTTTATTTTTTGGGGACGTTACAAGGCTTTGAAGTTTAGAAGCAAATCTTGAAAATTTTCAGAAAATTTCAAAAACACAATTTTTAAGGACCAGTTCAGGTCTGAAGTCACTTTGTGAGGCTTACCTAAAAGAAACCACCCAAAAATGACCCCATTCTAGAAACTACACCCCTCAAGGTATTCAAAACTGATTTTACAAACATTGTTAACCCTTTAGGTGTTCCACAAGAGTTCATGGCAAATGGACATAAAATTTCAGAATTTCAATTTTTGGCCAAATTTTTCATTTGAATCCATTTTTTCCAGGAACAAAGCAAGGGTTAACAGCCAAACATAACCCAATATTTATTGCCCTGATTCTATAGTTTGCATTAACACCCCATATGTGGTTGTAAACTGCTGTATCGCCAAACGGCAGGGCACAGAAGGAAGGGAACGCCATATTTATTTACACCATGGCCCATTTCAAGCCCCTCTGATGCACCCCTAGAGTAGAAACTCCAAAAAAGTAACCCCATTTTGGAAACTACTGGATAAGGTGGCAGTTTTGGTGGTATTATTTTTAGGGTACATATGATTTTTGGTTGCTCTATAATACATTTTTGTGAAAGAAAAAAATAGAAATTCGGAAATTTCATCTCCATTTGCCAGAGGAACACTAAAGGGTTAATAAAGTTAGTAAAATCAGTTTTGAATACCTTGAGGGGTGTAGTTTCTTATATGGGGTCACTGTTATGGAGTTTCTACTCTAGGGGTGCATCAGAGGAGCTTCAAATGTGACATAGTGTCAAAAAAAACTGTCCGTCAAAATCTGCCTTCCAAAAACCATATGGCGTTCCTTTCCTTCTGCGCCCTGCCATTTGTCCATAAAGCAGTTTACAACCACATATGGGGTGTTTCTATAAACTACAGAATCAGGGCAATAAATATAGAGTTTTGTTTGACTGTTAACCCTTGCTTTGTTACTGGAAAAAAAAATGATTAAAATGGAAAATTTGGAAAAAATAGCTGTTTTGGGACCGTATTTATTTTATTTTTGTGACTGTGTTCATCTGAGGGGTTAGGTTATGTGTTATTTTTATAGAGCAGATACTTACGGACGTGGAAATACCTAATTTGTCTACTCTTTTAAATTTATTTAGGTTTTACACTATAATATCCTTTGTTAAACAAACAAAAAACTATTTTAGTATCTCCATAGTCTGAGAGTCAGTTTTTTTTAGTTTTTGTCCAATTGTCTTAGGTAGGGGCTTATTTTTTGCGGGATGAGATGACTGTTTTTATGGCACTATTTTGGGGTGCATATGACTTTTTGATCGCTTGCTGTCACACTTTCTGTGATGTTAGGTGACAAAAAACTGCTTTTTACTGTATTTTATTTTGCGGTGTCCACCTGAGGGGTTAGTTCATGTGTTATTTTTATAGTTCAGGTTCTTACGGACGCGGCGATACATAATATGTCTACTTTTGTTTTATTTATTTAGGTTTTACACAATCATATAATTTTTGAAAAAAAAAAATAATGTTTTAGTGTCTGCATAGCCGAAGAGCCATAATTTTTTTAGGTAGGGTATCATTTTTTGCAGGATGAGGTGATGGTTTGATTAGTACCATTTGGGTGTAGATACAACTTTTTTGATCACTTTTATTAACTTTTTTGGGAAATGAGGTGGGCAAAATTTCAATTTTATCATAGTTTTTTTTTTGGGGGGGGTTTTATGATGTTCACCGTACAGGGAAAGTAACAAACCCATTTTATAGATCAGGTCGTTACGGACGCGGTGATATATAACATGTGTAGTGTATTGTTTTTTTTCTTTTTTATTAGTGATAAATGTGTTTTTTTGTTTTTACCTTTTTTCACTTTTTTTACATTTTTTTGGACCCAGACCCACTTGGTTCTTGAATCTGGTGTCTGTATAATACAGTATAGTACATTATATTATGTACTGTACTGTATTTTTTACTTGACACTTGCCTTTAGCAAAAGTCTGATCAGACTTCTGTTGCCATGGTTACCCTCCTCCGCTGCTTTAACAGCGGAAGATGGGGAGGGAAGCTGGGGACTGGAGCTAGGGGGGCTGCACCAGGCACAGCAGCCCCCCACAGCAGCTCCCTCCCTCTTAACCACTTCCATACAGTGGTCCCTACAGACCGCGGCATGGAAGGGGTTAATATGCTGACATCCGTGCCTGCACGGATGTCAGCCGTTACAAGCAGAGTGTCAGCAATGTGCTGACACTCTGCTTGCCATGCTCGGCCATCCTGAAAATTAGCGGTGAGACGGGCAGAGGATCGCGTGCCCGCCAGCCCCCCGCACCGCCTGCCGCACCGCCCGCAAGCCCCCCCCCCCACACCGCCCATCACAATGAGGGCATGGGGGGGAGGTAATAGGAATAAAAAAGAAAAACATTTGGCAGCATTTTAAAGTATCCCCGCGGTCATATGCCCTATGTCCTTAAGAGGTTAATGATTAATAACGAAGGCCTGAATAATGTAAAGAGGCGACAGACAATAATAATTAATAAACGCAAGCCGTAAAAGCCGAAATGTAACAGGCGACAGACATGATGATTAATAAACATAGGCCTGAACAACATAAACATGCGACAGACATTAAATAATAAACGTATGCCTGAATAGTGTAAACAGGTGACAGATATCAAGCGGCTGCCCGGAAAACGTCCGCGTCTGCCGGGAGAGTAGTACCAGGGCGGGTATAGCGAACTGCTCCTGTGAGAGATAGGGAATAGAGATGGCCCGAACTATTCGCCGGCGAACAGTTCCCGGCGAACATAGCTTGTTCGCGTTCGCCTCAGCAGGCGAACATATGCGATGTTCGGTCCGCCCCCTATACATCATCATTGAGCAAACTTTGACCCTGTACCTCACAGTCAGCAGACACATTCCAGCCAATCAGCAGCATACCCTCCCTCCCAGACCCTCCCACCTCCTGCACAGCATCCATTTTAGATTCATTCTGTAGCTGCAGTCTTAGTGAGAGGAGGGAGAGTGTAGTTGCTGCTGATTTAATAAGGAAATTGATAGCTAGGCTAGTGAATTCAGTGTCCACTCCAGTCCTGAAAGACTCATCTGATCTCTGCTGTAAGGACAGCGTCCTGATAGCACCCCAAAAAGCCCTTTTTAGGGCTGCTACTTTAGTCTGCTTTTTTTTATATATTGCAGTTGCCTGGCCTGCCCGTGTGTGAGGAGCTGCAGGCCCACAGACTGTAGTGTGCCCACTGCCAGTGCCCACCACTCACACCGTGTGGCACAGGACTTTGCATCAAACAAAGGCATTTCATTTTTACCCTTTAATCTAAGGTTAGTTGCCTGCCAGTGTGTGTCAGGCTAACTTCCACTGACTGTAGTGTGCCCACTGCCAGTGCCCACCACCACTCATACCGGGTGGCACAGGCATTTCATTTTTACACTTTAGTCTAATTTCAGTTGCTTGCCTGCTGCCAGTGTGTGTCAGGCCGACTTACACAGACTGTAGTGTGCCCACTGCCAGTGCCCACCACCACTCATACCGGGTGGCACAGGCATTTCATTTTTACACTTTAGTCTAATTTCAGTTGCTTGCCTGCTGCCAGTGTGTGTCAGGCCGACTTACACAGACTGTAGTGTGCCCACTGCCAGTGCCCACCACCACTCATACCGGGAGGCACAGGCATTTAATTTTTACACTTTAGTCAAATTTCAGTTGCTTGCCTGCTGCCAGTGTGTGTCAGGCCGACTTCCACAGACTGTAGTGTGCCCACTGCCAGTGCCCACCACCACTAATACCGGGTGGCACAGTAGCTTGCCGATAAATAAGGCATTTAATTTTTACACTTTAGTCCGGATAGGGTACGTAACAGGGATTAAACTGATAGGAATAGTACTAGTTAAGACACCACTCATATAGGGTGTCACTGCACATTGCTCTGTGCACGCGCAGTGCCCCAATTTGGGAGTAAGAGGACCGACCAAGCTGCTTTTTCCATTTTCCGGTTCCTAAAATCAATTCAGTTTAGTGTATGAGAGTTTGGTCTGTCACTGTAAAGGCAGTCGAAGGTACCCGGCCTAAATTTTTTTTTTACAAAAGGCAATCCCTGATATGGGACGTAACAGGGATTAAACTGATAGAAATAGTACTAGTTAAGACACCACTCATATCGGGTGTGACAGTAAATTGCACGGCGCAGACGCAGTGACCGTGGATTAAAACAAAAGGGAGGGAGCCAGCGTTTTTTTAACCATCTCCCCGTTTGAAAAATCAATTCAATTGACCTTTCGGGGACCCTTGGTGTTGTACGTGGCTGGGTGGAGGAAGAAACCTTCAATGACATCACCGGGACATGGCTAGCTTGGTATGCAACCTTGTGCAAATGGGGAGTTTGCGGTTGTGCAAATGGACTGTTTGCAGTTGTTTGCGGTGCATTAAAAGGGGAGTTTGGTCTGTCAATGTCTGTGAAGCGGGCGTAACCCTTACACTACCTGATCGATACAACATCATACCTGATCGTATACACACACTGGATGTTTTAAAGCATGTTATTCCAAACAATTTAGGAATGTTAGTTGATTTATGCCCTTTATGGATTAAAACCCGACTCTTCGTCCACTACGTAATTTTCCATGGGAGTTTTGCCATGGATCCCCCTCCGGCATGCCACAGTCCAGGTGTTAGTCCCCTTGAAACAACTTTTCCATCACTATTGTGGCCAGAAAGAGTCCCTTTGGTTTTTAAAATTCGCCTGTCTATTAAAGTCTATTAAAGTCTATTGCGGTTCGCCCGGTTCGCCCGTTCGCGAACATTTGCGGAAGTTCGCGTTCGCTATTCGCGAACTGAAAATTTTATGTTTGCGACATCACTAATAGGGAAGTCCAGGGAAAAGCCGCGACGCATCAGTGTCCGGTACGTGATCGACTCGGGGCGACAAATCAAGCGCTTCACAGCAGCGCCGCATGTCACAGGCCCTATGACATGATGTCATCACGCCCAACGCCATCTTATTACAACCATGAGCATGTGCTGTGCCGAGATCTTACAAGAAACTAACAATAGAGAATAAGCCTGAACCTGAAGCACATGACGGTCAAAACCTGGAAACCGAAGTAAGCCCTCCAATGCATTTTTAAATTTTTTATAACTGTGCTAACTAAAATCCAGACGCAGATAGGAGAAGACAAATTTCATTTTTTGCTAATCATAACCCATCATTAAGACATACAAAGCGAAAAGTAACACTTTCTTATACATAGTAGGAACTCACTCCTATTATCTTATTGGCCACAGCTGAAGTAAATCAAAGCAGATTGTTTTGGCTAGCAGAAGCAAGGAGACCAATCTGAGTGAATACAGACCAAAAGGTAAGGAGACCAATCTAAGTGAATACGAACCGAGGCATGAATACAAAAACAGTAACACAAAATGTAATAAAATTATCTATATTGCAAAAACTAGATCATGTTTTGTTAAAGCAACAGACATGGTAATTAAAGTGTAAGCCGCAACAGATGCTGCTGGGGCCATGAAGTGAGCTGCCTCGCAAATCTTGTGAAGAGATAAAGCTGTTTAGGCCAATGAACGTACCTGACAAGCTGAGGCAGCGGACTCTGAGGCAATGCCTCCCGTTTGCTAGCGAAGTCGAATTCCGGCCAGCTGTAAAGGGACAGCTGCGGCCTGGCTGTACTTACCTGCCACGATGCGTGCGTTCTTACGGTGGCACTAGGCAAGAAGAAAATAACTTGCTGAGGCTCCGTACTACAATGAGAGACTCCCATTAAATGAGGATGCAAGCTCTTTCTATGATGACGACACCCAGATGCACCTGAGAACGCACGCCCGTGGGTGAGGCCGTGCCTCGTTTATGAAGTGCCTCACCCCTCCCACAAATACAGGCTGACTCATCAGCCTTAACTACATATATATATATATATATATATATATACATACACACACACCTTACTTGTGCCAACAGTACCCTTTTTACTGAGACAATTCCATGAATGTGGTAGAGAAAGTTGTGGGTTTTGCAGGTGTTTTGATAAGCATTATATGCACGCATATATACACTGTGGGGGAGATTTATCAAAACTGGTGTAAAGGAAAACTGGTAAAGTTGCCCACAGCAACCAATCATTTTACATCTTTCATTTCTCAGAGCTCCTTTGGAAAATGAAAGGTGGAATCTAATTGCCAATTTCCCTTTACACCATGTCATGCCTTCAACAAGTTTATTGTTATTTTATTCATAGTTTTTCATGTATAGTTAATTTGCTTTCTGTATAATTCTCTGTTGATTGTGTAACAGCACCCTCTAGTGGCTGTATTACATACAATTGCAGCTATTCATACTAGAAGTTTGGTCTACTCCAGCTTCCATACCTCAGTGACATCATCATCATATGCAGATAGGATAACATGCTCCATTTAGATATGTATCTGTGTTTATGTGTGCATTGCTATGCACAGAGATGTATTATATGCATTGCTATATGTCAGACCCCATTAGTAAGTGCATTGTTTTTCTGTTCCCCAGTTTCACCATATGTATATCCTTGCAATAAAGATGAAGTTGGACATTGCTCCATTGTCAATTAATTGCTGGGAAAGGTTTAGCTGTCTGTCAAGCTATGTACTGTACCTTCACACATAAGGAGGACAGAACAGTGAAACAGCGGCTGCTTACAAGCTAGGTACGAAGAACTGCGACTCCCTGGCCGCAGTGAAACAGAGGCTTCTTACAAGCTAGATACGAGGAACTGGGACTTCTTAAATCCTGGCCACAGTAAAACAGCGGCTTCTTACAAGCTAGTTACGAGGAACTGGGACTTCTTAAATCTTGGCCGCAGTGAAACAACGGCTTCTTAGAAGCTGGAATATGAGAAACTGTGATTCCTCAAATCCTAGCCACAGTGCACCAGCGACCTCTAAATTGGCTGGACTGCGTGATACTGAACCCTGCAAAGTGCTATGGTGCAGCATCGCCATCCACCACAGTTGCAAGTGTGCAAACCTGTTCACAGTGTCATTATGTCTATAAGAGAATCCGAAATGTTCGAGACAAGGTCTTGCATCTCAGTTCCAGAAGCTCAAAAAGATCAGTGAGCAGCTCCATTGCCCGCACAAAAGCTGAAGATGCCAAAATTCACACGACATTTGCTGAACAAGAAAGAAAATTAAAAATAGAGAAAGTATGCATGGAAGCAGCTCTGGAAAAGCTAACTGTGGAAAAGGAAGCTGCAGCTGCTGTAGCAGAAGCAGAGGCTTTAGAAGAAGCAGCAAACTCCACAAGTGATGGACTCATCATAGTTGGGCCTGAACCTGATCGTCACAATAACTCGCAACGCACTTCAGATTATGTCATGCAGCATGCTAAGTCAGATGACGGCCTAAATTCAGGTCCAATAGCAGCATCAACCCCTGCTGAAGTGCCATAGCAGATTCCTGCGACACAATAAGTGACCTTAGTTGATCAAAAACCCTGCTTTGAACGATACAACAGCTTCATGGGACATCAGCCCTCAATGCAATCTACATTCAGACCCACAAATGATCGCAGTATAGTCAAATCCTTTAAGAAAGAACAAAAAGATGATGGCTATTACAGCAACAATCCACCAAACAGAGATCCAGGTATGTCAGATCTTCTAAAATTCTTTTCCCGACGTGAGTTAATAACCAAGGGACTCTCCAAGTTTGATATGAGACCTGAAAGCTATAGGTCATGGTGATCATCATTCAGGAATACAATCAGAGACCTAGATCTGTCTGCATGTGAGGAAATTGATCTTCTTGTCAAATGGCTAGGAAACGAGTCGTCAGAGCATGCAAAGCGGATTAAAACCATTAATATTAACTACCCAAACACAGGGTTAAACATGATATGGCTCACCAGAAGTGATAGAGAATGTGCTCTTCAAAAGAATTGAGGATTTCCCCAAGATCCAAAACAAAGGGTTCCAGAAGCTGATAGAACTGAGTGATCTGCTGACAGAGCTTCAAGTTGCCAAAGCTGAAAGAGATTTGCAAGGTCTGGCATTCTTAGATACTGCACGTGGTGTAAACCCCATAGTACAAAAACTACCTTATAACCTGCAAGAGAATTGGATTGCTCAAGGCTCCAGGTACAAGCAACAACACAATGTCCCATTTCCTCCATTCTCATTCTTTGTGGACTTTGTGCACCAGCAAGCAAAGACTAGAAAAGATCCCAGCTTTGACTTCTCAATGTTTGACACCACTTACCCCAAAACAGGCAGGCCTGTCTCACTTCGTAACATTAAAGGTACACCTGTTGCAGTACATAAGATCACTGTATCTTTCAAAGACCCCTCAAACAAACCCTACAGTACCTCAGAGACTGAAAAGATCTAAACCAAAGACCCATGCAGAGAATGTCCTCTACATAAGAAACCACACTCATTGCAGAAGTGCAGAGGATTCAGAGAAAAACTTCTCAGGGACCGCAAAACTTTCCTCAAGGAGAACCACATTTTTTACAGGTGTTGTGCATCAACCTCTCATCTTGCAAAAGACTGTACTGTAGACATCAATTTCTCTGAATGCAACAGTAGTAAAGAGCACAATACAACCTTACACCCTGGGCCAGCTCCATGGACCCTCACACCCTCATAACAGGCTGTAGAGCAGGGCAGAGAGGAAAGAGACACAGTACCTCCTGAAGTGACACCCAAGTGCACCGAAGTCTGCGGAGAAGGTCTTAGTAACAAATCTTGCTCCAAGACCTGTCTTGTCACAGTTTACTCCATTGGTCATAAAGAGAAAACAGTATGGTTGTATGCCATCCTTGATGATCAGAGTAATAGATCTCTTGCCAACTCGGCTTTCTTTGATATCTTCAATATTAAAGGACACTGTTCTCCATATTCACTTAAAACTTGCACAGGTGTGAGTGAATAAACAGGCAGAAGAGCTACTGGTTTCCAAACTGAATCCATAAATGGTGAAGCATCCCTAACTTTACCTACCTTGATCGAATGCCAAACAATAAGAAGAAATTCCTATACCTAAGGCAGCATTACATCATGCACATCTAAAATCCATAGCACATCTCATATCCGAACTTGACCCAGAGGCCCAAATAATACTTCTGCTTGGAAGAGACATCATAAGAGTCCACAAGATGAGAAAACAAATAAAGGATCCTCACAATTCTCCATATGCCCAGAAGATTGACTTGGGGTGGGTCATTTTAGGTGATGTCTGCCTAGGAAATGTTCACAAGCCAAACTGTCACGACTGTGACTGATCCAGATAGGTCTGGGAAGAGAAGGTCGCAGCGACTTGCTACTCGCGATAGCTTGTGAGTTTGCTTCATGGTTCAGGGTAGGTCATCCGGGTTTTGCCTTGTGAACCTTTTTGTCCTGACTGGGAGTTTGTAGGCATTCTTCTCAGGTGAGTGCTGTCTGCCACTCCCAGCTACTATATTAGTTTCAGTTTCACTTGCAGTCATTGCCAGATATAGTCCTTACTTCCAGTGCTATTCTGACCTTTGAAGGAGATCGTTTGACGGTATTGCTGTGGAGCTCTTGTCTGGCGTGGACTGTCGTTGTTGGGATCATCTTCTCTGCTCGTGACTGGATAAGTCTATCTCTGCTGGAGATTGTTTGTTTGTTGCTGTCTTCCCTGTTGTTCTCCTAGACATGAGTGATGGTGACTAGTGCTCCCATCTGCCTTTCCCCAGTCTAGTCTTCTTAGAGTGACTCAGGGTTTAGGCATCCTGCTCACCGCACGGGTTCACACCCCGTCTAGGGTATCAGGGCAGACAGGTGCCAGCGTAGGGTTTGTCAGGGGTGGCCGTTCTATTTCCCATCCGTAGATAAGGGTCCCCTTCCCCTCCGTCTGGTGCGACACGACTGCTGCTGGGATAGCGGTCGTGACAGTATATCTGGCCTTTTAAAAAAAAAAAAAAAAAGTGACATTTCCTTTTTTTTTTTTTTTGCCTGCTGTTTTGCTTTGTATTCTTCTGTTCCACTATGGATCCGGTTACAGTTTTGGCGAAACAATTACAGGGGTTATCCCTTGAAGTGGCAGGATTAAAAGCAACAGTACTGCAGCAGCAGCAGCAGCAATCCTTGGGTTCCACCGTTGCTACGGGAAACCAAGGTACTCCTGAGCCAAAAGTGGCTTTTCCTGATAGGTTCTCAGGAGGGAGAGACCAATTTGTAACCTTCAGAGAAGCTTGTAAATTGTTCTTCAGGTTACGCCCTAGATCCTCCGGCGGTGAGGAACAACGGGTGGGCATTGTAATTTCTCTCCTGCAAGGAGATCCGCAGGCTTGGGCTTTCTCTTTACCACCTGACTCTCCGGCCTTACGATCAGTGGAGGAGTTTTTTGAAGCCTTGGGTCTCGTGTATGATGACCCGGACAGGGTCTCACTGGCTGAGTCTAAGCTATGTAGACTTCGGCAGGAGAACCGGTCAGCTGAACTATATTCTTCAGAATTCCGTAGGTGGGCTACGGATACATTATGGAACGACTCGGCCCTTAGGAGTCAGTTCTGCCAGGGGTTGTCTGAAAAATTAAAAGACGCGCTGGCTGTATACGAGGTCCCTGGGTCTCTTGAGGCTGCTATGTCTCTGTCCATAAGAATCGACAGACGACTCAGGGAGAGACTATTAAATTCCACAGAGGCCTCTATAGGGCAGGGATCGGTTTGTTGTGATCCAGTCGAACCAATGCAAATAGGGGGCGCCACTAGACGGGTGAATCCTCCTAAGGTCCACCATAGGTCAGAGGTTTGTTTTCGTTGTGGGGGGAGGGGTCATTTTGTAAAGGTATGTCCCTCAGAACCCAAGAGATCACAAACAAAGGAGCCGCTGAAAACTAGAGTCCCCAGACTGTGCGGAGGATAACAGTCTGGGCGTATTCGCTTCCTCCATACGCATGTCTCGGTTTTTGTTGTCCGCTACCGTTGTGGCGGGCAATAAGACTGAGATCTGTTCCGTCTTTTGGACAGTGGGGCGGGGGTCAACTTGGTGGATTCACGGTTTGCTCAGGCTCTGGGTTTTACTCCGGAACCGGTACGCAGAACTATTCCTGTTTTTGCCATCGACTCCTCCCCTCTTACTCAGATAGAGTTAACTCAGATCATCCATAATATCCATCTGCAAGTAGGGGACCTCCATAAAGAGCATATCTCTTGTTATGTCCTGGACGGTCTTCCGGCTCCTATGGTATTGGGGCTTCCCTGGCTGGTGACTCACAATCCCATGGTGGATTGGCAGGCCGGGGAGATTGTGGAGTGGAGTGAACATTGTAAGGACAACTGCTTGAGTAGTAGGTGCTCAACACTCTCTGTAACATCTCTACCTTCCTTTCTGTCAGATTTTATGGATGTGTTCTCTGAGAAGGGTTGTCAGGGGTTACCACCTCATCGTCCATATGATTGTCCAATTAATCTGTTACCTGGGGCAAAACTACCTAAAACCCGGTTATACAATCTTTCCGGCCCGGAGAGGAAGGCTATGAAAGATTATATTTCGGAGAGTTTGGCTAAGGGACACATCAGACCCTCTTCTTCACCCGTGGCTGCAGGGTTCTTTTTCGTTAAAAGAAAGATGGGGGCCTGCGTCCTTGCCTGGATTTCCGGGAATTAAACCGGATAACTATCCGAGATCCCTATCCTCTTCCTCTCATTCCCGACCTCTTTAATCAGGTTGCTGGTGCTAAATGGTTCTCCAAAATGGATCTCAGAGGAGCCTATAACCTGGTTCGCATCAAAGAGGGGGATGAGTGGAAGACGGCTTTTAATACTCCGGAAGGGCATTATGAAAATCTGGTCATGCCATTTGGTCTTACTAATGCGCCTGCGGTGTTCCAACATTTTGTCAACGATATTTTTAGTCACCTTATCGGGAGATTTGTTGTGATATATCTTGATGACATCCTGGTCTATTCTCCGGATCTGGATACACATAAGATCCATGTGAGACAAGTGCTGCAGATATTAAGGGCCAACAAATTGTTTGCTAAATTAGAGAAATGTGTGTTCGCCGTAAAAGAACTGCCATTTCTGGGGTATGTGTTGTCAGATTCAGGTTTCCGCATGGATCCAGAGAAAGTCCGGGCAATTATGGACTGGGATCTGCCTGAGAACCTGAAGGCATTGCAACGCTTCCTGGGGTTTGCCAATTTTTATAGAAAGTTTATAAAGAACTATTCCTTGGTGGTCAAACCACTGACGGACATGACCCGAAAGGGATCCGATTTTTCCAAATGGTCACATGCAGCCAAAACTGCCTTTACATCTCTGAAGGAAAGATTCACCTCGGCTCCTATTCTCGTACAGCCAGATGTCTTGCTTCCTTTTATTGTAGAGGTTGACGCATCAGAGGTGGGGGTGGGAGCGGTACTATCTCAGGGCCCGTCCCTGGTGAATGGCGTCCGTGTGCTTTCTTTTCGAAGAAATTGTCTACTGCAGAAAGGAACTATGACATTGGCAACAGGGAACTTTTGGCTATTAAGTTGGCCTTAGAGGAGTGGCGTCATTTTTTGGAGGGGCGGTTCATCCCGTCACAGTGATTACTGATCACAAAAACTTAGTATATCTGGAGTCTGCTAAACGTCTCACCCCTAGACAGGCTCGGTGGTCGTTATTTTTACTAGGTTTAATTTTGTAATAACCTATCGCCCGGGGGCAAAAATACTAAGGCGGATGCATTGTCTCGAAGTTTTCCTGGAGGGGTGATGATGATGTTCCAGAGCCTATTTTGCAAAAGGGGTGGTGGTCTCTGCATTACACTCAGGTTTAGAGGGGAGGGTGTTGGAAGCTCAGGGGACGCCCGGCCTCCTGCCCCTCGGATAAACTGTTTGTGCCAGAAAATTTACGCCTGGAGATACTAAAGGAACACCATAACTCTGCACTGGCAGGACACCCAGGTAGTAAGGCAACCTCTGAATTAGTGTCTCGTCGGTTCTGGTGGCCTAAGTGGCGCCAGGAGGTGTTGAATTTTGTGTCTGCATGTCCTACCTGTGCTCGTTCTAAGGTGGATCATACTCGTCCGGCAGGGCGTCTTTTACCTCTGGCCATCCCCAACAGGCCTTGGACGCACCTATCAATGGATTTCATTACTGATCTACCAGTATCAGCGGGGAAGACTGTTATTCTTGTTGTTGTTGACAGATTCAGTAAAATGGTGCACTTTATTGCTCTGACCGCATTGCCTAATGCTAACACACTGGCTCAGGTTTTTATTGACCACATCGTGAAGCTTCACGGGTCCCTTCCGATATTGTTTCGGATCGTGGTACCCAATTTGTTTCTAAATTTTGGAAAGCTTTTTGTTCTCGTTTAGGGGTTCATCTGTCGTTTTCTTCATCTTTCCATCCACAGTCCAACGGTCAGACTGAACGTACCAATCAAAACCTAGAGACATATTTGAGATGCTTTGTTTCCGAAAATCAGGAGGAATGGTCATCTTATT
Source organism: Bufotes viridis (assembly GCA_033119425.1). Taxonomy (NCBI): domain Eukaryota; kingdom Metazoa; phylum Chordata; class Amphibia; order Anura; family Bufonidae; genus Bufotes; species Bufotes viridis. Next base: position 310,975,690 of record CM065589.1, read on the forward strand.
TACCGTTAGCCGAGTTTGCCATTAATAATCGTCGCCAAGAATCCACCGATAAGTCACCATTTTTTGGTGCGTATGGTTTCCATCCTCAGTTTTGTACGTTTAGTGAGGGGGGCCGTCTGGGATTCCCGAGGAGGAACGATTTGCGTCTTCACTTTCATCAGTGTGGCAGAGTGTGCAAGAAAGTTTGAAGAGAATTGGTGGCAGATACAAACGTGTGGCTGATAAGAAGCGCTCTGAAGGTCCGGACCTTGGGGTGAATGACTTGGTGTGGTTGTCTACCAGAAATATCAAGTTGAAGGTTCCCTCATGGAAATTAGGTCCGAGATTTATTGGTCCTTATAGGGTAATTAAGATCATTAACCCGGTGGCTTTTCGTCTGGAGCTACCTCAGACTCTAAGGATCCATAATGTCTTCCACAGATCTCTGCTTAAGAGATATGTAGAACCTCCTGAACCATTGCCACTACCGCCTCCACCGGTGGTTGTTGATGGCAGTCTTGAGTTTCAGGTAGAAAAGATTGTTGATTCACGATATGTTCGCCGCTCTCTTCAGTACCTGGTGCACTGGAAAGGTTATGGTTCCGAAGAGAGAATGTGGGTGCCAGCATCAGAGATAAAGGCGGACAGACTCATTCGGGCTTTTCATAGGTCCCACCCGGAGAGGCCTGGTCTTGAGGGTCCGGTGGCCCTTCGTAGAAAGGGGGGTACTGTCACGACTGTGACTGATCCAGATAGGTCTGGGAAGAGAAGGTCGCAGCGACTTGCTACTCGCGATAGCTTGTGAGTTTGCTTCATGGTTCAGGGTATGGGGTGAAATTCAATTGCCAAAATAGCAATACCATAAATCAGTGGTTTCAGCTGTGGCTGGCCAAGTTTCATAGTGTCCTGCAAAGGATATATTTTGTTCTGGGGTGAAATTCAATTGCCAAAATAGCAATACCATAAATCAGTGGTTTCAGCTCTGGCTGGCAAACTATAATATTGTCCTGCAAAGGATATATTTTGTTCTGGGGTAACATTCAACTGCCAAAATAGCAATCCCCTAAATCTGGTGTCCCAGCACTGGCTGGCAAACTATAATAGTGTCCGCCGAAACATATATTTTGTTCTGGGGTGAAATTTAATTGCCAAAATAGCAATACCATAAATCAGTGGTTTCAGCTGTGGCTGGCCAAGTTTCATAGTGTCCTGCAAAGGATATATTTTGTTCTGGGGTGAAATTCAATTGCCAAATAGCAATACCATGAATCTGGTGTTCCAGCTGTTGCAGGCCTAGTTTAAATATGTTCATAAAAGAATTCCTTTCATCCAGGGCCTAAATACTAGCCCTAAAAGAGATATTCCCCTAAATCAGTGGCTATTGCTGTGCCTGGATTAATGTAATACGCTACATAAATAAATAGGCAGATAGTGTTAGGTGCCTGTAAAAAAAAGGCCTGAATTTGAAATCAATACATTGGGCCAAATATTTTTTTTCTTATTGTGGTGCTTGGTGAACGGTAACAATGAGGAAAACATCTAGTAAGGGACGCGTACGCGGTCGTGGTGGTGTTAGTGTACCCTCTTGTGCTGGGAGAGGACGTGGCCATTCTGCCACAGCCACACGTCCTAGTGAACCAACTACCTCAGGTTCCAGTACCCGCCAGAATTTACAGCGATATTTGGTGGGGCCCAATGCCGTTCTAAGGATGGTAAGGCCTGAGCAGGTACAGGCGCTAGTCAATTGGGTGGCCGACAGTGGATCCAGCACGTTCACAACATTATCTCCCACCCAGTCTTCTGCAGAAAGCGCACAGGTGGCGCCTGAAAACCAAGCCCATCAGTCTGTCACATCACCCCCATGCATATCAGGGAAACTGTCTGAGCCTCAAGTTATGCAGCAGTCTCTTATGCTGTTTGAAGACTCTGCTGGCAGGGTTTCCCAAGGGAATCCACCAAGCCCTTCCCCAGTGGTGGAAGACATAGAATGCACTGATGCACAACCACTGATGTTTCCTGATGATGAGGACATGGGAATACCATCTCATCGCAGTCCGCACGTCACTGATGATGACGAAACACAAGAGCCAACTGCTGCATCTTTCTGCAGTGTGCAGACAGAACAGGAGGTCAGGGAGTAAGACTGTGTGGAAGACGATGCAGGGGACGATGAGGTCCTAGACCCCATATGGAATGAAGGTCGTGCCACTGACTTTCATAGTTCAGAGGAAGAGGCAGTGGTGAGACCGAGCCAACAGCGTAGCAAAAGAGGGAGCAGGGGGCAAAAGCAGAACAGCCGCCTCCAAGAGAGTTCGCCTGCTACTGGCCACCGCCACCAGGGACCGAGCACCCCAAAGGCAGCTTCAAGGAGTTTCCTGGCATGGCACTTCTTTAAACAATGTGCTGACGACAAGACCCGAGTGGTTTGCACGCTGTGCCATCAGATCCTGAAGCGAGGCATTAACGTTCTGAACCTTAGCACAACCTGCATGACCAGGCATCTACATGCAAAGCATGAACTGCAGTGGGGTAAACACCTTAAAAGCAAGGAACTCACTCTGGCTCCCCCTGCTCCCTCTTCTGCTGCTGCCTCGGCCTCTTCCTCTGCCTCGGGATGAATGTTGGCACCTGCCGCCCACCAAACAGAGGATGTGCCACGGACACCACCACCTGCGTCACCAAGCATCTCCACCATGTCACACGGCAGCGTTTAGCTTTCCATCTCACAAACCTTGGAGAGAAAGCTTAAATTCCCACCTAGCCACCCTCGAGCCCTGGGCCTGAATGCCAGCATTTCTAAACTACTGGCCTTTGAAATGCTGTCATTCAGGCTGGTGGACACAGACAGCTTCAAAAAGCTGATGTCCATGGCTGTCCGAGAGTATGTTCTTCCCAGCCGCCCCTACTTCTCCAAGACAGCCGTGCCTTCCCTGCACAACCAAGTATCCGATAAAATCAAGTGTGCACTGCGCAACGCCATCTGTGGCAAGGTCCACCTAACCACAGATACGTGGACCAGTAAGCACGGCCAGGGACGCTATATCTCCCTAACTGCACTCTGGGTAAATGTAGTGGCGGCTGGTCCCCAGGCGGAGAGTTCCTTGGCGCACGTCCTTCCGCCGCCAAGGATCGCAGGGCATCATTCTTTGCCTCCTCCTCCTACTCGGCTCCCTCCTCCTCTGCTTCCACTAGCTCATCCAGTCAGCCACACAACTTCACCACCAACTTCAGCACAGCCCGGGGTAAACGTCAGCAGGCCATTCTGAAACTCATATGTTTGGGGGACAGGCCCCACAACAGACCGACGAGTGGTTTCTGTTGGTGGGCCTCAAGCCCGGCCTGGTGGTGTGCAATAATGGGCGAAATCTCGTCGCAGCTCTGGGACTAGCCGGTTTGACGCACATCCCTTGCCTGGCACATGTGCTGAATTTGGTGGTGCAGAAGTTCATTCACAACTACCCCGACATGTCAGAGCTGCTGCATAAAGTGCAGGCCGTCTGTGCGCGCTTCCGGCATTCATATCCTGCCGCTGCTCGCCTGTCTGCGCTACAGCGGAATTTCGGCCTTCCCGCTCACCGCCTCATATGCGACGTGCCCACCAGGTGGAACTCCACCTTGCACATGCTGGAGAGACTGTGCGAGCAGCAGCAGGCCATAGTGGAGTTTCAGCTGCAGCACGCACGCGTCAGTCGCACTGCGGAACAGCACCACTTCACCACCAATGATTGGGTCTCCATGCGAGACCTGTGTGCCCTGTTGCGCTGTTTCGAGTACTCCACCAACATGGCCAGTGGCGATGACACACGTTATCAGCGTTACAATACCACTTCTATGTCTCTTTGAGAAAACGCTTAGGGCGATGATGAAAGAGGAGGTGGCCCAGGAGGAGAAGGAGGAGGATGAGGGGTCATTTTTAGCACTTTCAGGCCAGTCTGTTAGAAGTGGCTCAGAGGGAGGTTTTTTGCAACAGCAGAGGCCAGGTACAAATGTGGCCAGCCAGGGCCCACTACTGGAGGACGAGGAGGATGAGGAGGAGGTGGAGGAGGATGAGGATGAAGCAGGTTCACAGCGGGGTGGCACCCGACACAGCTCGACACGGCACACATGAGCGACTACATGCTGCAGTGCCTGCGCAACGACAGCAGAGTTGCCCACATTTTAACGTGTGCGGACTACTGGGTTGCCACCCTGCTGGATCCCCGGTACAAAGACAATGTGCCCACCTTACTTCCTGCACTGGAGTATGATAGGAAGATGCGCGAGTACAAGCGCACGCTGGTAGATACGCTCCTGAGAGCATTCCCAAATGTCACAGGGGAACAGGTGGAAGCCCAAGGCGAAGGCAGAGGAGGAGCAGGAGGTCGCCAATGCAGCAGTGTCACGGCGAGCTCCTTTGAGGGCAGGGTTAGCATGGCAGAAATGTGGAAAAGTTTTGTCTCCACGCCACAGCTAACTGCACCACCACCTGATACGGAACATGTTAGCAGGAGGCAGCATTTCACTAACATGGTTGAACAGTACGTCTGCACACCCCTCCACGTACTGACTGATGGTTCGACCCCATTCAACTTCTGGGTCTCCAAATTGTCCACGTGGCCAGAGTTAGCATTTTATGCCTTGGAGGTGCTGGCCTGCCCGGCGGCCAGCGTTTTGTCTGAACGTGCATTCAGCACGGCAGGGGGCGTCATTACTGAAAAAATGCAGCCGCCTGTCCACAGCCAACGTGGACAAGCTTACGTTCATAAAAATGAACCAGGCATGGATCCCACAGGACCTGTGCCTCTCTTGTGCAGAATAGACATTTATAACTGCCTCCCCCTCAACCATGTATTCTTGTACTCCGGGGCACTTCTTTATTGAATCCTCATTTTTTTTAATTTACTATGATATTGCGGTGCAACCCAAAGTTGAATGAACCTCTCCTCTGTCTGGGTGCTGGGGCCGAAATAACTGAGTGGCCTTCTCCAGTGGTGGGTGATATGACGCATGATTCCTTGCTGTGGGACCTGTATCCTCTGTCTGGGTGCTGGGGCCGAAATAACTGAAAGTGGCCTTCTCCAGTGGTGGGTGATATGTCGCATGATTCCTTGCTGTGGGACCTCTCTCCTCTGTCTGGGTGCTGGGGCCGAAATAACTGAAAGTAGCCTTCTCCAGTGGTGGGTGATATGACGCATGATTCCTTGCTGTGGGACCTCTCTCCTCTGTCTGGGTGCTGGGGCCGAAATAACTGAAAGTGGCCTTCTCCAGTGGTGGGTGATATGATGCATGATTCCTTGCTGTGGGACCTGTATCCTCTGTCTGGGTGCTGGGGCCGAAATAACTGAAAGTGCCCTTCTCCAGTGGTGGGTGATTTGACGCATGATTCCTTGCTGTGGGACCTCTCTCCTCTGTCTGGGTGCTGGGGCCGAAATAACTGAAAGTAGCCTTCTCCAGTGGTGGGTGATATGACGCATGATTCCTTGCTGTGGGACCTCTCTCCTCTGTCTGGGTGCTGGGGCCGAAATAACTGAAAGTGGCCTTCTCCAGTGGTGGGTGATATGATGCATGATTCCTTGCTGTGGGACCTGTATCCTCTGTCTGGGTGCTGGGGCCGAAATAACTGAAAGTGCCCTTCTCCAGTGGTGGGTGATTTGACGCATGATTCCTTGCTGTGGGACCTCTCTCCTCTCTCTGGTTGCTGGGGCCGAAATAACTGAAAGTGGCCTTCTCCAGTGGTGGGTGATATGACGCATGATTCCTTGCTGTGAGACCTCTCTCCTCTGACTGGGTGCTGGGGCCGAAATAACTGAGTGGCCTTCTCCAGTGGTGGGTGATATGACGCATGATTCCTTGCTGTGGGTCCTGTATCCTCTGTCTGGGTGCTGGGGCTGAAATAACTGAAAGTGGCCTTCTCCAGTGGTGGGTGATATGACGCATGATTCCTTGCTGTGGGACCTCTCTCCTCTTTCTGGGTGCTGGGGCCTAAATAACTGAAAGTAGCCTTCTCCAGTGGTGGGTGATATGACGCATGATTCCTTGCTGTGGGACCTCTCTCCTCTGTCTGGGTGCTGGGGCCGAAATAACTGAAAGTTGCCTTCTCCAGTGGTGGGTGATATGACGCATGATTCCTTGCTGTGGGACCTGTATCCTCTGTCTGGGTGCTGGGGCCGAAATAACTGAAAGTGCCCTTCTCCAGTGGTGGGTGATATGACGCATGATTCCTTGCTGTGGGACCTGTATCCTCTGTCTTGGTGCTGGGGCCGAAATAACTGAAAGTGCCCTTCTCCAGTGGTGGGTGATATGACGCATAATTCCTTGCTGTGGGACCTCTGTCTGGGTGCTGGGGCCGAAATAACAGTGGCCTTCTCCAGTGGTGGGTGATATGTCGCATGATTCTCTGCTATGGGACCTCTCTCCAATTGATATTGGTTAATGTTTATTTATTTTATTTTATTTTAATTCATTTCCCAATCCACATTTGTTTGCAGGGCATTTACCTACATTTTGCTGCCTTTTGCAGCCCTCTAGCCCTTTCCTGGACTATTTTACAGCCTTTTTAGTGCCCAAAAGTTTGGGTCCCCATTGACTTCAATGGGTTTCGGGTTCGGGATAAAGTTCGGGTTGAGTTCGGATCCCGAACCCGAACATTTTCGGGAAGTTCGGCCGAACTTCTCGAACCCGAACATCCAGGTGTTCGCTCATCTCTTGTCTTGACGTGTTTGGCCCCTGGTCTGTCACCACACGACACACTAGAGGAGGCCATGCAAACAATAAACGCTTAGCGATCATATTTACGTGCATGAGTATCAGGGCTGTGCATATAGAAGTTATCGAGTCTTTGGATACATCCAGCTTTATAAATGCTCTCAGATGTTTAATTTCCATTAGAGGCCCAGTTAAAATTATCCGCTCTGATAGGGGTACCAACTTCTTTGGAGCCTGCAAAGAACTGCATATCCCCTTTAAACCTTGACAGCGACCATGTAGGGAGATATCTTGCTGACCAAGGCTGTAAATGGATATTCAACCCCCCACATTCTTCTTACATGGGAGGCTCTTGGGAGCCTATGATTGGCATAGCCCGCCGGATCCTTGATTCTGTCTTTCTACAGCTGGGAACTTCAAGGCTCACCCATGAGAACCTCTCAACCTTCATGCCTGAAGTCAAAATAAATAATAACGGTAATCTGCACTAAGAGACAATTTTTTCTACTTGCGCTGCAGGTTCTGAATGTGATGTGGGTCCATTCACAAAAGACTTATTGAGTAGAATAGAACCGCGCTGCTCCTTATTCACACTGGTAGCTTTAACGCAATCATCCACATTCGCCGGCACTGGACATCGACAGGCTCCACCTCCAGGCATTTGGTCTCCACAACCGTCCCTGCATGTTTCTGCCGAAAATTCAGACAAATAGTGAGGTACCTTCAGGGTGTTTTTCTTAAAAAGTTTTTTTATACTGTGGGGAGTCGCTCTGGTAAATAGCGGTGCGGGTGCAGTACAGAGGCAAAACAAGGAGTCCAGAATGTGCAATAAACAGTGTTTTATTCACACTGACACAAAACAAACGATAAACAGTCTCTTGGTGTTAATTCACACACACATCAGAGGTCATGAGGCAAAACAAAAAGAGTCCAAAGCAGGATCCAATCACCTGTGAGGTTTAAGGTGCGGGTTCGCACCTGGCTGTCAGCCGAGCCGCAGGACAAACCATCTTCAGGCTTCCAGGAAAAACCCCACTTTGCTGAGCTCCTTCCTCCAGGTCAGAGAGCTCCACAGCACTGTTAGCAGCTCCAGGACAATCACAGCCTCACTCTCAGGATGGAAGACAATCCACCCACCTGACAGTGCTGCCTGAGCTTTATAGCCCAGCCAAAACCCGGCCTGGAACATGGGGAGTAGTCACCCACCCAGCACTTTGACTACTCCCAGTAAAAGCCGTCCCGGATAAGCTATAGTAGCCATGCTACCTATAAAAGTGTCAAGCAGCTACTGCTGCTGACATGAAAAACGGCTCTTACTCCACCGAGGCCAGGAACCTCGGTGACACGTATCTATCGTCCACAATCATTCCCCGTGCCTTCTTACATACCTCCCCCTTTGTTCAACCCTGCGGGGTTGAACACACGTCAAACAGTGCACTCGGGACAGGGCATCCGCGTTTCCCTGCAAGCGGCCTGCCCTGTGTTCTATGGAGAATTTAAAATTCTGTAAGGCCAGGAACCACCGGGTGACTCGGGCATTTCTCTCTTTGGCCTGGCTCATCCACTTGAGAGGGGAGTGGTCAGTCACCAGACGGAACTTCCTCCCCAACAGATAATAGCGGAGAGACTCGAGTGCCCACTTGATAGCCAGGCACTCTCTCTCCACTATACTGTACCTAGTCTCAGCTGGGGTGAGCTTACGGCTGAGGAAGACAACGGGATGCTCCTCCCCGTTGACTTCCTGAGACAGTACAGCACCCAGGCCAACCTCAGAGGCGTCGGTCTGAACTATGAACTCCTTCTTGAAATCGGGTGTCACCAAAACCGGGGACCCACACAGGGCCGATTTCAAGGCGGAGAAAGCCTTTTCTGCCTGCTCATTCCAACGGACCGTCACTGACTTCCGCCCCTTCAAGAGGTCTGTCAATGGTGCCGCTAAAGTGGCAAAATGGGGAACGAACCTCATGTAATAGCCCACCATGCCCAGGAATGACTTTACCTGCCTCGTGGTGACAGGTCGGGGCCAACTCCGTATTGCCTCTATTTTGTTTACTTGGGGCTTGATGACCCCGCGCCCAATGACATACCCAAGATACTTTGTCTCCTCTAACCCTATGGAGCACTTCTTTGGGTTAGCGGTCAGTCCGGCCTTCCTAAGGGCGTCCACTACAGCCTGCACTTTGGGTAGATGACTTTCCCAGTCGCCACTGTGGATTATAATGTCATCCAAGTAAGCCGATGCGTACCGACGATGTGGACGTAGTACAATGTCCATGAGTCGTTGGAGCGTTGCGGGGGCACCATGCAGACCAAAGGGTAACACTTTATACTGATACAGCCCCTCAGGGGTGATGAAAGCAGTTTTCTCTTTGGCAGCCTCCGTCAAGGGTACCTGCCAGTACCCTTTGGTGAGGTCCAAAACAGAAAAATACCTGGCTTGGCCTAACCTTTCAATCAGCTCATCCACCCGCGGCATGGGATACGCATCAAATTTGGAAACTTCGTTTAGTTTGCGGAAATCGTTACAGAACCGTAACGTCCCATCGGGCTTGGGTATTAAGACTATTGGACTAGCCCATTCACTTTTAGACTCCTCAATGATATTAAGTTTCAGCATTAGCTGCACTTCCTCCGAGATGGCTTGTCGCCGAGCCTCGGGTACCCGGTATGGTTTTAACCGGACTCTTGCCTGAGGCTCAGTGACAATGTCATGCCGGATTAGGGAAGTGCGTCCAGGAAGGTCCGAGAACACATCAGTGTTCCGACTAATGAATTCCCTAGCTTCCTGAGCCTGTTTAGAGGAGAGGGTGTCAGCAATTTTACTGTGACCACCGCTTCTTTTGTATCATATATAGGGGCTGGAACTTCTTCTCCTAGAAAACTCGGCCGTGGGCTATCATCTGAACTGGTCTCCCTAGCTTTCCAAGGTTTAAGTAAATTCACATGGTACACCTGCTCCGGCTTTCGCCGCCCTGGCTGGTGTACCTTGTAGTTTACTTCCCCAACTTTTCGAGTACTTCGTAGGGTCCCTGCCACCTAGCCAGGAACTTATTGTCCACCGTCGGAACCAGAACCAAAACCCGATCTCCCGGGTTAAAGTTCCGGACCCGAGCCTGCCTATTATAGACCCGACTCTGAGCTTGCTGCGCTGCCTCCATATGTTCTTTAACCAGCGGTAACACGGCTTCCATGCGTTCCTGCATCTGGGTGACATATTCCACAACACTTTTATAGGGTGTGGGTTGCTGCTCCCACGCCTCTTTGGCTATGTCCAACAGCCCGCGAGGATGCCTGCCATATAGCAGTTCGAAGGGCGAGAACCCAGTAGAGGCCTGGGGCACTTCTCGCACTGCAAACATCAGATAGGGGAGAAGGAGGTCCCAGTCCTTCCCATCCTTAGCCACCACTCGTTTTAACATATTTTTTAATGTTTTATTAAACCTTTCAACCAGGCCGTCAGTTTGCGGATGATAAACGGACGTCCGTAGCTGTTTAATGTGCAGCAACTTACAGAGTTCCCTCATGACCTTGGACATAAAAGGAGTCCCCTGGTCAGTCAGAACCTCTTTAGGTAGGCCCACGCGGGAAAACATCTCCATCAACTCCTTCGCTATCAGTTTGGCCGATGTATGTCGCAAGGGCACCGCCTCAGGGTACCGAGTGGCATAGTCTAGGACGACCAAGATATGTTGGTGCCCTCTAGCGGACTTCGGTACGGGGCCTATAAGATCCATAGCTATTCTCTCGAACGGAACCTCGATAATCGGGAGAGGCACCAGGGGACTACGGAAATGTGGTTGGGGGCTAGTTATCTGGCAGGTTGGGCAAGACTTACAAAATAGTTCTACTTCTTTGAACACACTGGGCCAGTAAAACCTCTGTAATATCCTGTCCTGCGTCTTCTGCCATCCCAGGTGTCCCCCAAGAACATGTTGGTGGGCTAGCTCCAACACGAGTTTGCGGTACGCTTTGGGCACCACCAGCTGTTCAATATGCTCACCCCGCAGCTGGTTTACCCGATACAGCATTCCCTGGTGAACAACAAACCGGGAAACACCGACTCAGCCCCAGGTTTTGTGGTTCACCATCAATTATTATCACATTCTCCCAAGCCCGGGATAGGGTGGGATCCCGGTGTTGTGCGGTACCGAAATTTTCGCCAGAGACGTTGAGGTCTGCCAACTCAGGTCCAGGTGGCAAATCCTCCACGTCTCCCACCATTACATTCAGTGGGGTTGTCTCCCCTCTTCCACCGAAGTGGCGGTCACCCCTACCGCTGGCCCTTTGGTCTCGGGTTCCCAGGGTTCTGGACTCCCCTGAGCCAGGCCACTCTGCTAGGGTTCCATCTGCCTCCTGGGCAGTGGTGACTTTCGTATCCGGCCAGAGTGCTGGAAAACCAGGGAAGTCTCTCCCAATTATAAGTTCATACTGTAATTTTGTAGCGACGGCCACCTCATGAACCCACCTGCCAGCCACAGTTGATAGAGAGACCAGGGCGGTGGGATAGTCCTTTAAGTCTCCATGAATACACACCACCCCGACCTTTCGGCCAGTATACTCCGTGGGTCGCACAAGGGCAGCTCTTACCAGGGACACCAGACTCCCTGAATCTAGCAGAGCCACCGCCAGAGTGTCCCCCACTTCCACCTGACACAGGTGGCTATTGTCTATAGTCTCAGAGAAACCTGTGGCACACAGCTTCCGGGCATACAACGAATGGCGGTAACCATAGTTCGTGTCCATGGGTTCACCCGATGGGGACAGTTGGCCCTTATGTGTCCAGGCTCCCGACACTGCCAGCAGACCACTGGGGATGGGTCTGCAAGGGGTACATCCCAGGCGGGTTTGGCCGGCCGCCGGGTCTGGGGTGGAGATTTCCGGGGTTTGACTGGCCCCCTCCCAAAAGAACCCCCTGCAGGTTTCTGGTGGCCTCATATCGCTCCACCAGGTCGACCATCTCTAAGGCATTCCCAGGTGACACCTGGCCGATCCAGTGCTGGAGAGGGTATGGCAAAGCCCTCCAGAATACATCTGCTAACAGACGGTCTAGCATAGCAGTAGGAGTCAGTATGTCTGGCTGCAGCCATTTTTGCAACCGATGTAGCAAGTCATAGTATTGTGGTCTGGCGGGTTCAGCCGGGTTAAACTCCCACTGATGCACCCGCTGGGCCCGGACCAAAACATTCACCCCCAGTCTTGCCAGGATCTCACCTTTCACGGTCGGGTAGTCAGCTGCTTGATCATCTGGGAGGTCAAAAAATACTTGCTGGGGTCCAGACGCCAGGAACGGAGCGACGACCTCCGCCCACTGTTCTCGGGGTAATTTCTCCCTCACGGCCACCTTCTCGAACACCGCCAGATAGGTCTCAACATCATCCGAGGGGTCATTTTAGGGATCGCTGCACGGACAGCTTTCCGGGCATCGTGGACGTACTGGGACGCTCCTGTCGCTTGTAAGGCCATCACCTGCTGAAGTAGTAGCTGGTTGGTCTCCTGCTGCTGCTTGTTGGCCTCCCGCTGCTGCAAGTTAGCCTCCACAAGGGCTTTTACAATCGCCTCCATTTTATCAGGGAACACAGGCTGCAACTTTGCCGGCCTAATATAGGACATCCAGTCGTGCCCAGCAGAAACAAAATAAATTTTCGGCGTTCACGCCAGCCTCACTGCGCATGCCCGCATCCTCCACCAAATGTGGGGAGTCGCTCTGGTAGATAGCGGTGCGGGTGCAGTACAGAGGCAAAACAAGGAGTCCAGAATGTGCAATAAACAGTGTTTTATTCACACTGACACAAAACAAACGATAAACAGTCTCTTGGTGTTAATTCACACACACATCAGAGGTCATGAGGCAAAACAAAGAGTCCAAAGCAGGATCCAATCACCTGTGAGGTTTAAGGTGCGGGTTCGCACCTGGCTGTCAGCCGAGCCGCAGGACAAACCATCTTCAGGCTTCCAGGAAAAATCCCACTTTGCTGAGCTCCTTCCTCCAGGTCAGAGAGCTCCACAGCACTGTTAGCAGCTCCAGGACAATCACAGCCTCACTCTCAGGATGGAAGACAATCCACCCACCTGACAGTGCTGCCTGAGCTTTATAGCCCAGCTAAAACCCGGCCTGGAACATGGGGAGTAGTCACCCACCCAGCACTTTGACTACTCCCAGTAAAAGCCGTCCCGGATAAGCTATAGTAGCCATGCTACCTATAAAAAGTGTCAAGCAGCTACTGCTGCTGACATGAAAAAATGGCTCTTACTCCACCGAGGCCAGGAACCTCGGTGACACGTATCTATCGTCCACAATCATTCCCCGTGCCTTCTTACAATACTTACAAGATTTTCTTTAAAATACAGCATGTAAAATCAGTACGTCCGACCCAGGTTTCACACACTTGCCCTTGAGAAAGCAAATGTGCAAAACCCAGGTCGGGCATATTGATTTTACATGCTGTATTTTAAAGAAAATCTTGTGAGTAAAATAAAACTTTTTAAGAAAAACACCCTGAAGGTACCTAACTATTTGTGCGAATTTTCGGCAGGAACGGTTGTGGAGACCAAATACCTGGAGATGGAGCCTGTCGATGTCCAGTGCTGGCGAATGTGGATGATTGCGTTCATGGCTGAAGTAGTGGTGATCATAAATACTGGACCTTTGACTCACCCCTTCCACTCTTCTCACCCAAAAGGTCGGTACAGCATCAGCTCCTCCTGGTGAATTTAGTACTAAAGACTTGTACAAACGTCAGTAGAGACGAGTGCAAACCCTAACAGATGCCTTCTGGGATAAATGGAGGAAACAATACCTCTCTAAACTAAATTTCCGGAATAAATGGCAAACCAGCAAACCCAACATGGAGGTTGGTAATGTTCTCCTTGTCAAAGGCCCTCAGTCAAAAATAAATGACTGGCCTTTAGGACTGATAACCAAGATGCTCCCAAGTGAAGATTGGAAGGTCAGAATGGTGGAAGTTAAAGTCTGCAGGCAACATGAGCCTAAGCTCTTCCTCAGACCCGTTACTGAACTGATTTTGTTGCTCTCTCCAGAAGTGACTTAACCCCTTAAGGACCCATGACGTATGGGTACGTCATGGGTCCGGTCCCTAAGGATGGCGCCCGCTCCTGCCTGCTGCGGGCGCCATCGCTGCGGGGGTCCGGCTGTTTCATGTAGCTGACCCCCGTGGCTAATGATAGTGGTCGGCAGCGATGCCGATCGCAATGATTTAACCCTGCAGATGCCGTGGTCAATCCTGACCACGGCATCTGTGCGCGCTAAAACCGAAAGTAAAACTTTCGGCAGCGCTCCGGCTCCCCCTAGTGGTGATCTGGGGAATCGCAGTGCTGGATGTAATAGCCTCGAATTCAATGAATGATTCGAGGCTCCTACTTACTGTTTCCTATGCAGCCCTTGTTAGCAATAGGGCTTCATAGGAAAGTAGTAAAATCCTCAAACTCCAATACAAGTGTATTGGAGTTTTTGATAGAAGCGATCGGATGACTGATTTATATAGGTCCCTATGGGACCTATATAAAAGTGCAAAAAAATATTAAAAAAACTACATAAAAAAACCTAAAAATTCAAATCACCCCTCTTTCCCCAAAATTAAAATAAAATAATAAAAAAATATATATACACATCATGGGTGTCGCAATGTGCGAAAACGCCCGTAGTATAAAAATATAAAAATATATTCCCCATACGTTAACAAGAAAAATGGAAAAAAGCGCCCAAATGGCCGATTCGCCGTTTTTGGACGCTTCATTTCCTCAAAAAAATTTTTATAAAAAGTGTTCAAAAAGTCCTACACACCCCATAATGGTATCAACTAAAAGTTCAGATCTCCCCGCAAAAAATAAGTCCCCATACAACGCTATACACTTAATTACAAAAAAGTTATAGGGGTCAAAATATGGCGACAAAAAATAAAAAATTTCCCAGTTTAGAATTTTTTTTCGCTATCAAAACGCAGGAAACTATACATATTGGATATCGCTGGATTCATACTGACCTGTAGAATAAAACTAAACAGTCAGTTTTATCGCACATCAAACGTCGTATTTTAAAAACCCGTAAAACTGTGGTGGAATTGCTTTTTTTTTGCAATTTCACCACATTTGGAATTTTTTTCCTGCTTCCCACTACATCGCATGGAATATTATATGGTGGCGTTGGAAAGTACAACTTGTCCCGCAAAAATAAAGCCCTTATATGGCCATGTGAATGGGAAAAAAAAAAAAAGGTATGGCTCTCGGAAGGCAGGGAGCGCAAAACGAAAATGCAAAAATGAAAAAACCCTGAGTCCTTAAGGGGTTAATGTGGTATCCTATAGATACCAGGCGGGGCGTGTCTTCAGCAAGTTTATTGTTAATTTATTCATTGTTTTTCATGTACAGTTAATTTGCTTTCTGTATAATTCTCTGTTGATTGTGTAACAGCTCCCGCTAGTGGCCATTTTACATACAATTGAAGCTATTCATACTAGAAGTTTAGTCTACTTCAGCTTCCATACCTCAGTGACATCATCATCCCTGCACATAGCAGCTATCTTCCTCATTTACAGCTATCTTTACAGAGGTTAGCACATGGTCTGGAAATCTCTAGAGTCATCCTCCACATCTAAGCTCACGGTGGCATCGCATTAGAGCCTGTTTGCATATGTATTTCACATATCTTTTTCCTCTCTTTTATAGCAGCTTACAGTTAGCAGCTAGGGACCATGCTTCTTATGCAGATAGGATAACATGCTCCGGTTAGATATGTATCTGTGTTTATATGTGCATTGCTATGCACAGCAATGTATTATATGCATTGCTATATGTCAGACCCCATTAGTAAGTGCATTGTTTTTCTGTTTCCCAGTTTCACCATATGTATATCTTTGCAATAAAGATGAAGTTGGACGTTACTCCATTGTCAATTCATTGCCGGCAAAGGTTTAGCTGTCTGTCAAGCTATGTACTGTACCTTCACACATAAGGAGGACAGAACACACCAGTTTGGATAAATTTCCCCCTGTATGTACAGTTTCTGGGAGTTATTTGTTAGAAATGATTCTGGAGTTGCCCAGTCCTTTACTTTGTGGCCAGAATTAGTGTTAAGCGAATCGAGCTTTGGATCCTAGATCCAAAGTCAATTTGTTCAAAACTTTGTTTGAATGCAGTACGGAGATCCGTACAGCATTCAAATGTATGGGCTCTGGCAAGGCAAATTCGTTATTTTGATTCAGAAATTAGTTCGGGATTTGATTTTTAAACTTTAAAACCATTTCAATGCATGGATCTGAAGTCGCTTTCGGATCCATGTTTTAAAATAGTTTAAAAATCGATGTCTGAAGTTATTCACCGAAGTCTTGTGAGACTTCATTGATAACTCTGTTCACCTCAATGATGATTCACAAGGTGTGAAAATTATCTTGTAGTCTTGATGTGTATCTTGGAGTGCTTACAATGGATATTTCACATACAGGTAATAATCTTGTAGTAAGTAGGAGACAACAGCAGGTTCTACGATGTGTTCTACAGATTTTGTTGCAGAAAATTTCTGTAACTGACAATCTGTTCTGTTCATCTGAATAGGGTTGTTTTGGCAGGAAGGACATGGATTTCTGCAAGCCTCATTCAGATGAATGGAACTGTTTTTTGAGAATTAGGCCCCTTTCACACGGTTGTCATGTTTGACGCCTGGATAAGAGGCGAGTGCGTTGCGGGAAAATGCACAATTTTTCAGCGCGAGTGCATTACTGAAGTCCGGTTTCGGGTTGATTATTCTGAATATCCTATTATTTTCCCTTATAACATAGTTATAAAGGAAAATAATGGCATTCTCAATAGAACCATCATGGAACCAGGTGATTGGACCATGTGACCCAGTGACGTCACTGAAGGTCCTTCATCCCCCGCCCAGCTGAAGACAGAACAGGAGACCGGCAGCTATGCGATCAAATGGAGCAGGCGAGTTAGTTTTTTTTATAATTTTTAACCCTCTATTGCCCTTTTTACTTTGCTTTCTCTATTGAGAATGCTATTATTTTCCTTTATAACTATGTTATAAGGGAAAATAATAAAGATCGGTTCCCCAACTTTGATCGTCTCGCAGCAACCATGCGGGAAAATCGCACCGCATCTGCACTTGCTTGCGGATGCTTGCGATTTTCCCGCAGACCCATTCACTTCTATGGGGCCTGCTTTGCGTGAAAAACGCAAAATTTAGAACATACTGCGATTTTCACGCAACGCAAAAGTGATGCGTGAAAATCACGACTCATGTACACAGCCCCATTTCAGTGTGGGTACAATGCGTTCACCTCACGCATTGCACCCGTGCGGAAATCACACCCATGTGAAAGGGGCCTTATGCCAAAAAAAATAAATAAAAATTCTGCTGCCTGTGAACATTTTCTTAGGCTATATCCAACCTGAGTGATATACTACAGATTTTCCGCTTGTATTCTGCAATAAAAATAAAACCCCTGCAACAAATAGTGCATTTTGTCGCTGATTTTGTTGCAGAAATGCTGCTGATTTGAGACATTTTTCACTCCCTGCAATGCGAAGGGTGACATCCGCAATGAAAATCCACCATACAAACTGACATGATGTGGAGTTCATATCCGCACCAAAGGTCAGTTTCTGCTGATGATTTTTTTCTGTCATGTGTGAATGAGAATTGGTAAACCTCATCCACTCTGGTACAACGCTGAATATAATGCCACGCGAAAATCAGCAGCATTTCAGTCACATGTGGGCATAACCTTGGAGCTAAACCACAAGCAGATACCTCCCATGGCTTCCAGCGTCGTCTGCCCAGACACCGCATCAAGAAGGGACATGTCCTTTCTTGGCACTGAATTAACAGCTGGCTGAGTGAACATCAGCAATCAGCACTGCCTCCAACTGCAAACAATGGGATGCAGACACCACATGGCCTCAGCTGAATTTTGGTGTGGAATCTGTGACAAAATTCCGCCGTGTGAACAGGCCTGTAAAGAGGTTTTCCCTCAAGAACTTTTATCACCTTTCCACAGGAGGGACTCTAACCGCTGGGACCCCCAGCATTGATTTTTCACTTCTGTTAAGCTATACCCGCCAAATAACCCCTCCCTTTGATGACCATGTGTTGAGATAGGTAGCAACCCTAGCTAAAACTTAAAGTGGTTCCATGTTGTAGGTGGGACCAAATTGGAAGAAGGTGGGGCAACACAAGAAGGCAGGGCCAACACATGTAGGCAGGGACAACAGAAGTAGGCGGGGTAAGCAATACCATAGTACACAACAAAATACTGCACAGCAGAACCAAATACCACAGTGCAGCACAAAATTCTGCTTCCCGTGCCAAAGTATGAGCCTGTATCATTGTTATCATTGTCCTGAGGACGGCAATACAGTTGAATTCAGGAGGGAACCTGCAGGTGTATAAGTGCCTGATGCTGCTACATTAATTAATGCTGAGAACATCAGATCTTTATGTATGGCCATGAGGAGGACATCGGCCCACCAGGAAGTTTCCCTCTTGGGTCTATGAACAATCTGTCCCTAAAGACACTGACTAAATGCAAATATCTGTGGAAAAGTCAAACTTTCATGGCAGATTTCTGTGATCATTGCCAGAAATAATCGTTGACAATACTTGAAAATTGTTCATGAAAAATGCGTGAGGTCCACATGTAAGCATTCTCTGATCTCCTTGGCCACTTATATTGGTCTTGACTATCTAGGTTATGTGTGATTCAGTGGTTCCTGGGTTTTGCAAATTATTTCAGAGAATTCATTCCTCGCTTCTCTACCTTAACGGCACCTATATGCACTATGACCTATATCCACTATGTGGAGTGGCACTGCTTTCTGGAGAGAGCTAGTCATCCGGTCATCATCTATACTGATCATATTTTAAATCTCATTAATGACTTAACCCTTGATAAACCAGATTGTCCTTGTTTTTCACAATTTTTTTTTTCTTGTTACGCTTCCATTTTGCAGACAAAACCATAAAGGTGGATGCCTTGACAAGATCCTACTATTCTGCTGACCAGGAAGAAAAATCTCAGTATATTATTGATTCAACCAAAATTGTATCCGTAGCTTAAAACCACCTCGAGAGCAGTCTGTAAACTTCTGGATATAACCTTGGACTTTTCCTCTACATACCATCCCCAGTGCAATAGTCAAGTGGAAAGCATCAATCAGGTTCTAACCAACTATATATGCCCCTTCGCTTATGCACATCAGGATGACTAGGTGTCTTTAATTCCATAGGCGGAAGTTTTTCACAATTACCATGCTATTGAGTCTACAGTTAAATCTCCCTTTTCCATTGTGTATGGCCACCAACTTGCAGTTCCTATTCCACTTTCTTTGGGAGAACTGGCAGCTGACTCTTCAGCTGAAAATTTTACTCGGATTTGGCAGGAAACCAAGGCGCTCTTGTAAAAGCTACTGTCCAGATTTAAAAAATTGCTGATAGTAAATACAGACCTAGTCCTCGGCTCTCTCCAGGTGACAAAATATAGCTTTCCATTAAGAACATCAAACTAAGGGTACCATCTTATAAGAAAGTATTATATATAAATATATAATAAAAATATACTATATATAATTCACCCTCTTACTGGATCTGATTTTAAGGTTGGGAGCAATAAATGAGATTCAGGAGAGAGCATATAAAAAATAAGTATACTTTATAATGTGGAAAATTTATGTTACTGTTATTATTATTGACACAGATATGGACATATAATATGGAGCAAGAAATAAAAAAATATTACAAACAGAGTCTATAGTTACAATTACATAACAACCAAGATGACACGGTAAGCTTATACAACATAGAACTTTTTAAACCATATATGATGTTATTACCACACATGGGTCTATAATCCCTGTCTCTCTGCCCCTCTAGCTTCCATCCCCAGTTAACCCCTCCAAATTCCTTCTAGGTCCTCCCTATATGCTTAATGCATTGGTCTTTTATCACTGGAAACTCTTCACCTCCTCTTTGTCAACAACGCATGTCTGTTATCCAAGAATCAGTGGGCCTTTCCCCCTGAAACAGAAATCTTGAGCAACTGCTTATTCACCATTGTATGGCAGTTTGTTCCTATTTAGGCCCCTTTCACACGGGCGAGTTTTCCGCGCGGGTGCAATGCATGATGTGAACGCATTGCACCCTCACTGAATCCTGACCCATTCACTTCCATGGGGCTGTGTACATGAGCGGTGATTTTCAAGCATCACTTGTGCGTTGCGTGAAAATCGCAAGAATCCACAAGCAAGTGCGGATGCGGTGCGATTTTCCCGGATGGTTGCTAGGAAACAATCGGGATGGGGACCTGATCTTTATTATTTTCCCTTATAACATGGTAATAAGGGAAAATAATAGCATTCTTAATACAGAATGCTAAGTAAATTAAAGATAGAGGGGTTAAAAAAATTTATTAATTAAACTCACCTAATCCACTTGTTCATGCAGCCCGACTTCTTTCTTCTTCTATCTTCAAGACCTGGCAGGAAAAGGACCTGTGGTGACATCACTGCGTCACATGGTCAAATCACATGGTGCATCACATGAGAGCAGTGACATCACCACAGGTCCTTTAGCCATTTACACATGCCGGCATCACGTTCAAGTGGATTAAGGTGAGTTTATTAACTGTTATTTTTTATCTCATCCATCCCTAATTTACTTTGCATTCTGTATTAAGAATGCTATTATTTTCCCTTATAACCGTGTTATAAGGGAAAATAATAAAATCTACATCACAACTAACCCAAATCCAAACTTCATTGAAGCAGTTCGAGTCTGGGTACCACATTCAGTTTTTTCTCACGCGCGTGCAAAACGCATTGCACTTGCGTGGAA
Organism: Bufotes viridis; assembly: GCA_033119425.1. NCBI lineage: Eukaryota > Metazoa > Chordata > Amphibia > Anura > Bufonidae > Bufotes > Bufotes viridis. The sequence goes on from CM065589.1 coordinate 310,996,199, forward strand.
AAAACAGAACCACGCAACACAATCGCAGTCAAAACTCCACTCTCACAATTTCCCCGCCACGCACCCGCATCCTATGCGGCCCCATGCGTAAGGCCCGTGTGAAAGGGGCCTTACACATCTCGTGTGTCTATTATTCCCCCCTGTTTAACATCTTAACATCTGTAAGAAATACAGGACACTCAAAGACCTAGATACATACTAATGAAGTGCAACATTCACTTTTGCATACGATGTGGTGGAAAGATGGAAAAAAAATTCCAAATGGGATAAGATTGTAAAATAAATGCAAGTACACAACAGTTTTATGGGTTTTGCTTTTACGGCATTCCCTATGTGGTAAAATTGACCTGTTCCATTCATTCACCGGGTCAGTACAAATACCACATTTGTATAATTTTTATTGTGGTTTAAAACCTAAAAAAAACAGGTTTTTATTTGCATTGCCATATTCTAATCCCCAGAACTTTTTTATTTTTACTGCTGTGTGAGGACTTTTTGATCACTTTTTATTCAATTATTTGGGAGGTGCAGTAAAGAAAAAAAACAGCAATTTGACCATTTTGAGTTAAATTTTTTCCGTGAAGCCGTTAAACGTATGGGATAAATATTTTTAGATTTTAATAATATGGGCATTTTCAGATGCCGTGATGCCCAAGATGTTTATTTTTTTATTGTTTATTTATTTCAGGAAAAAGTGGGTGATTTGAATTTTTATAATTTATAGTATTTTGTTTATGTTACCGTAGGTGGCTATGACATGCATTCATTAGATTGCAACTTTTTGCATTTTTTAACGGATATCTATCCTTTTAAAAAAACAAAGCAGAATTCGAATGCAGTGTTGCCACTTGCAGGCCAGAATTGGACTATGCTAGCAATTGGCCTGGAAGCCTTGAACAGGCTTAGGCCTATTACCAGTACGGGCTGCCTTTTTCTTTTTTCTGGATGACTTATACCTAAATCACGGACAGCCAACATTTTCTTACGGACAGATTGGAATACCATACTGAATGATAAAGATTTTTATTAGTATTTTCATTTGTAAGCATTACGTATCCTTGTGCAAAAAGGGGATGTTTTGTCCACAATATTCAAATCGTATTGGGGATGAACGATTGTACTGACGGTCATTTATCCCCAATATAGCTTGCAGTGGTTTGCATGCTCTTTAAGCATGCACTGATCACCTTGTTATATTATCTATCAGTGCATGTTATGGCCCCGAATTAGGCCATCTAGAAGGAACCTTGCAATTTGTAATGTAATAAACATTAATGTGACACATATCTTAGTATCTCAGTACTGGAAGAATTGATTTAATTAAGACATAGATTAGGCTCCAGTGAGCAGTATTCTATGAGGAAAAATCTTTTAGTAATTAATGTAATGGGAATACGGTAGTTCACAGAAATCTAAGGGTACTTTCAAACTACACAATTAATATCTTTACATGAGAGCATGGTTTTCTTTGTTCTGTAAGAGCGCTATTTTGTATTATTTCTGGTGAATATTTTTTTAAGGTTTTCCTATCATTTGCTGTATCTTTACCAAAATAACCATTAGCTTTCATAAAGCTGTTCATATATCAGCTCACATCAACTATATATATATATATATATATATATATATATATATATATGTATATACACACACTAATATATGTTTTTCTGTGCAGAGTTAATTTGCACATGTAGAAGCAATATTGTCCCCTAGGTTTTCATCTTGGTCCTGATATCTGCGCCTTGAACAGCAGGCACAGGTAAACATGCTTGCACCACTGTCTTCTTGCTCTAGCTTGCCATTGCACAACCATCCCTCCTTATAATGCAGTCCATTAAATATACATATACAAATATACATAACAAACATCTGGCTTCAGAGGGGCGGTGTTAGGAGAACAGGACCCCAAGGATCTACTTGGAGCTAGGGTGAAGTATTAATGAATGTGACACTGCTGACCTACCATCAACATAACAGGAAAAGAGGTGATTATATTTTTTATGTAGGATAACAAATATAAAACATTTACTTTATGTGAGTTAGACATCTTTTGTCACAAAGCAGACATTGAACAGATTTGGTTTGGGGCTACTTCTAGGGGAATTATCTAAGTGCATTTAATCTGGACTCTGCTGCAGTGAACCATCAGGCAACTACCGCTTGCAGCAGTCTCTGTTCAGTGTCTACTGACGCAGGTGGGTCGAGAGATACCAATGTGTGGCACAGAGGGGACAGCCAAAATTGTAGCCAAAGAGTGAGCCAAGGTCAGGGCAGACAGAACTTGTACAATCTGGTTATCAGGCCAAAAGACAAAGCAGGCAGTATGCGGTCAACATGAGAGTGAAGCAGAGGTCAGATCAAGGCAGCTGAGGATCAGATCCATTAAAGAGGTAGAGGTCAAGCATAAGACGTCTGAACAGAAAATAGTGCACCTTCGAAGGGACTGGCAAATTGGAATATTTGCTCAGGCACTTTCCCATAGGGAAAGGCACCAAAAATAGCCCAGAGCAAGAAATCATTGGCTGGAGACAGGTTTGGCTGCATGCACACTATCCCTATAAGAGCCAGAGAAAAGGAGCAGGAAGTACTAGAGAAGAGGCAGCATAGGACCAGAAAAGACACATGCAGTTGATAGGATTTAATCACCAGCTGGATGCCATACGACAGATGGGTACTCCTGGCAGTTGTGATTGGTTGTGCATTTGTGGAGTTTATCGTGTTTAGTGTTGCTCTCTCTCTGCCTATTCCTGCCATTTGAGAATTTTTCAAGATATAGAGCACACATTAGGGTACTTGCTAAGAAAAATGGACCTCTTGTTCCAAGAGTTTTGCGTGTGAGCTGACTGAAACTAAAGGTCTAGAATGACAGCAGGTTCGCCTGTCTCAACCCATCACATCACCCCACCTTGCATCCTCCCAAGCCTCTTACAGACATGCATTTGTGACAATCCCGGCCCAGAAGTAGACTCATTCTGAGTCTCAGCTGTCTTACAGCCAGAAGGAAAGCGTCTCCCACTTCTTGTGACCCGTTTTTTCACTCTTCTAATGCCTCCATAAGCTGGGACTGTGCAAGCCATCATCACCACCTCTTGGCAGCCATTTCAAACCTCTCTGCAGGGACTGTGCTGGCTCTCCACACAGGTTTTTCCTGCAACATCCAGATGTGATGCAATGCCCTCATCACTCTATACAGGAAGTAGGGCATCTGCAGTTCCTGTCCCCACAGATACTAGAGCATCCAGTTATGCAGACTTCAATTTGGTCTTGTGGCCCATCCTCATAACAGATTGGCTGCCAATACCTTCATCAGGCAGTCTGCTTTCTTCCCCCGCAAACTGATGGCACCACAGCAGCCACCTCACCTGCGTTCCACCTTATCTTCATGTTTACTATGGGATTTTCCCAGCAGCGAGGATGACATTATGTGTCCCTGTCCAGTTGACAACCACCGCCTGGTTTCTTCGTTGTCTATCTGTGTGAGACAACTACCATACAGTACAAACAATCTCACTACTATTGTACTAGTTCAGGAAATCTGGAGAGCACCAGCATCTGAACTTCTAGATACCTGGACCACTCCGGATAGCCGTTTGCTCTCCCCTCAATCCTGTCCTCGAATGGGTTGTGGGACTTGACACAGAGCACATTCTCCAAATACTAACACTTATCTTAGACAGACTGTCAAGAAAAAATGACCACACAGGCAGTCCTCAAATCATAGTTTGGCGCAGGCTCCTACATGTCTTATCAGTAACCTGCAATTATTGCTATTGCTAATCGATAGACAGCTGACCCAGAGAAGTTGATAATTGGCTTCAAGGTTCCCTTTACAAATGCTTCCCGAACATAGAGCAGCTCTCTCCTCCTATGTCCATATGATGTGAGGAGAGTTTAAAATATATGTTGGTTCCTGCTGGTCATGTCAGAAGCCCTGAAGGAGCAGAAGATGGGAGTAATAGAGTCAGGGCATAATAAGCTAAACAGAGCCACCTGCAGAAATCTTTTTGTAATGCATACAAAGCATAAAACAAAGCATGAAGAGATTAAATAAGATCAAATATAGAACAATATGCAAATACCGTGTTCTGAGGTACTGCGGTCAAAGTATGACAAAAAATGTCTGGTTATTAATCATGTTTCCAAGTCACCTGTTCAGCATTCCTTTCCAACCAGTGTTTGGACATTGGTTTAATCTGAAGTTGCTAATGGTAACGGCATTGATACTTGGCATGTATATTCAAGCATGAGTGCTCATATTGAGGTGCAAAATTTCAAACGGCAAAACTGTCTCACTTTCCAAAAAAGAGGATGCCAGTAACCCAGCTGAAATGCTTGGCTCTCATCTCATGGTATCCTAAAAGACAGTGTGAGATGAGGAAACAGCTCTCATTGTTGAACACTGTTTGTGTGGATTAAATTAAATGTTCTGGACTGACGTTCTGCTGTTTGGCCACAAGAAGCCGCTGTTTCCTAGGCACAGCTGACTGACTGCATATACATATTTCTATATTCATGAGAGGTGGGGTTGCCAGGCTGAAGGAGAAAGAGGAAGTCGCCATATTGGAAGGTCACAGAGATTAAGGAATCCATTCACATCCAAGCGCGGGATCAATATTTTGCGACCACAGCTACAGACAAGTTAAGCTGATCGCTATTCAGGACCCAGATTCTGCCCAGGGGACAGAGGAATGCTGATGAGAGCTGAGGAACAAACTACCTGCTCTGAGTTACCGCATGTTTGTTGAATAGACTGCTTGTTTTCGATTCAGAGTTATCAGCGCTGACAGAGCAGACCAGGATCGGTAAGATCGTGGCACCTAGAAACTAGGCCTGTAGTTAGCTAGTTAAGGTCTCTGTTTCGTGTGTCAGGACAAAAAGTGTTTCTGCTGTTCACAAAAGGACTCCATAATAAAATGAGACATTGCACAGTTGAGAACTGATAGACGTCTTACCGGCTCAATCCAGCTTAGCATTTTGCGCAGGAATAATACGCAGGCACGTGCCATAGAACCAGCTACGAGAGGGGGAATATTGCAGTTTATTATAAGATTATGAACTTTTGTGTTGCACCGCAGGCCAGCCTGTATCGTACACCCACATAATCGTTCCTGTCATTTCTAGGGTAATAACAGGTACAGTGTGGCCATTTTAGTTGTGCCTACCAGTAGGCAAAACTAGTGCAATTCTTTCTGGCATCCATTGCAGGGCGCCGTGCTGTGCATCACAAGGGTCTCGGCTTGTGACTGAGTGTATGTAAATCCATTTTATGTTCCCAGAGGTTGGGGTTTGCATTCAGTGTCATAATGCAGTAAAAACTCTGTTTTGCAAAAGCTGGTGTCAGAGTTGCTTTTCTCGTTCGTGACTTCACTGTATCCTGGTGAGCGCACCCCGGTTCACGACTTACAACAGGAAGCCGCAACAATGGCAGATGACTTCACAACAGGTTTTTAGATCCCATGTACCCCCAGTGACTCCCCTGCTTTTGCCGACAACCTCAAATTCGTGTATGAGTTTCCTCTTATAGTAGCCCAAAAAATTAGACCAAGTTAAGTTAAGTCCCTAATTCACAGCCTGAAAATTCCCCCCTAGTTCCTAAAAAAGGAATACAACAAATGTCAACTTACACATGACTTGTCATTCCCCAAGGGAGCCTCAGTGAATAATGAAATTGACAAAGAGATACGTAGGGTGCATTAAGGGACCTTTGATAAGGCCCTATCCATGCTGAATGAAGCTGGAGCATTATTTGGAAATTCTGATATAGAGTTTGCCTTCTGCCTGCTGCCTGAGACCGACCAATGTTTCCACCTTTGGGCATGTTTTTCCAAGGACACTATTATTGAGATATGAGCATCCTCATGAGCTGCTCAATATAATGTTAATATTTCTAACTCATTAGCTCTTGGGTAATGGTGGAAGAATAGAGCTATAAATCTACTTACACTACAAAGAAGATTTCCTACTTGTTGGCCATCTCACATTCTGTCCATTTTTTGATGGGTGTTAGCCTTTTTGGGGGTTCCTAAAATGGAGGACCCTGTAACAACCATCGAAGGTTTTTCGACTATCACCTAAAAAGTTAAAATACCTATGATATTATCCTCTGTCAACTTCAGTCCTTGTTGGGGCACCTTGTATTTGCATGTAGGGCAATTCCCATGAGCTGCACAAGGGGTAAAGCTGCCACGCCATTTCATTAGGATAACCAAATCAATAACATACAACCTCACAGTCTGGCTCTTTTTTTCTAGCTCACTATAACAGATCCTAGCTAGCAAAAGAGAGATATTGTTAATGTTCACTTTTGCCTTTCACAGATGCAGTGGGTAGCTCTTGAATGCTTTCAAGGGAAGTAGCACCATAGCCTGTAGAGTGTTAGGGCACACCAATTTTTGGTAACCTACCGTATTTGGAAATTTAATTACAGTGGAAGTCAGGGGTAGAATAAATAGATCTAGACCAGGCATCAGCAACCTTCGGCTCCCAGCTGTTGTGAAACTACAATTCCCAGCATGCTCAATTCATTTCTATGTAAGTTCTTAGAAGAGCACAGCAACTATGCATGCTGGGAGTTGTAGTTTCACAACAGCTGGGAGCCAAAGGTTGCCTACCCCTGATCTAGACAGATAACATCAATGTCGTCGAGGTTATCAATAAGGCATCCCTCTTTGTGCTTTACCTGCTGCATCACCTAGTTCTTCGTTGTCCAGTTTTAAATCCCTGGTTTAGGGCTTGGCATGTGCTAGGAGTCAAGATGTGTTGTCATGTATCCAGATGGAAAGACTTAGGCAGTTAGTGTCAGAGGCAGAGGATTGGAAACAGAAGTGCCTTCCTATTTATGGAATCTCATTTCTGAAACCTTATGGCGCTATTGGTTCTTTCATTGGCTCCTGGCACGATAAAATCTGAAATGGCCACCTGGAGGAGACAGCTACAGGCAGCCAATGTGGAAGAGGGAATTCTACATTATAAGGATAGGGTTGTGGCTGCTTTAGCCCTCTTAGAGGTGATTTGGCACCAAGTAGGTTCTTAGGTTCCGCTGCCACAAAAGAGTTGTCAGGTCTTACATATTATGTTGGCTCAGGGGCTGCTGGCATATGAGCCAGCATTGCTTAAGAATGTATTTATTATATGGGCAGGATTTTCTGCCCTATGATTGCTTTTAGCGATCATCTTGCAGTATAATACTGCCGCCGATTGTTCATCGGCCAATCCAAATCTTTTAGTATGCTGAAAGATAAGGATTGCTGGCAGCAGATTGTGCTGTCTAATTATGATCTGCCGCCGGCCAACCAATGTACAGCATGGGAGCAAGCGATGGCATAGCAATTGCTCCTCCGCATGCTGTGGAGGAGATTGCTGAATGTAATAGAAGCGGTCTCCTCCGCTAGTCAGCAGGCAATTGCTGAGAAGAACGCTTCCCTCCCGACAATCGTCTGCCAAATCGGGGTGTCTAATACACCCTTTAGTCAAGCAAATAATAAAAGATTAGTAAAAGAGCAAAGGCACAGTATAGGATATGCTGCAGCTCATTCCCTCTCCCTCCGTTCTTTTTTTTCTATTGATGACCCCCCTCATGTCTGCTTTAATTATCATGAGACGCTCTTCTATTCTGAGGAGTATTTTAAGGTCATGTTTTTAGGGCATTTCATATAGTGGGGCGTTTCGTATTAAGGAACTAATGTCCAGTTGCAAGGCCTACCCGAATGGCTTCTCCCGGCATAATGTACAGGTATATCGGTCTTCATTTTGTATATTCTCGTCATAACCTTAAACAGATTAGTCTGGTAAAGGAAGATTTATTACATTATTTGCTTTTCACAGTTTTGCTGCGCTGTTTTCACATTTCAAGATTCAGAATAGGGAGAACCACCACAGTATTTTTATATGTATGTCTAAGCACAAAAAAAATCACAAGTAGGTGGAAATCAAGATGCTTTAGCTCATATGTTCACCCTACTCTTCTTTAATTTCTATTTTATGCCTATTCATATGTCGATCGTTGTACCTTTTGATCATCTTTTTGGCCAGCAGAAGAGCTGATAAAAAAAAACATACTGCCATAACTTGAGTTACCCTCCATGGCAAGTTCAGGTCAGAGGGAAGGACATTAAGGGTATTAGTTGTGCCCTGTTATTTGGTGAAGTCTTATACATACAGCATCAATTCCTAAATCCTTTCATCATGCTAATCCATTTGGAAAGGAACGATTTGGGTCTAATAAAGAATGTCCTATATGATCCACATAATAAAAGCAAACCTGGCTATGAGTTTTGCCCTTGCCAAGGTTATTACTGTCATTTGACCTCCCTGGAAAGGTGCTAGGGAGCAACTCTCTGGTTAAATTTAACCGCTCTTTTGGTGGTGGTAGTTCAAGTCCAGAATTGTAATTCCTCATGCATTCTGGAAGTGGTACCCCATGGATTTATCACCCAGAGTTCTGTCATGCCCACGGGTTTTCCTTCGCAGTTGGTATATAATTTTTATGGTTTAATAAAATATTTCCTGATAAAGCCATGTCCATTTAAAATCCCATATGAGGCCACAGCCTTTTATGTGTGTTGAATTTAGCCTAGGAGCAATATGTTGCATTAAACACCTGGGTGAAAGTTCCACCCCCCCAGACGGCCCAGTGACATTCATGACTTCTGGATGGAGGTCATGGGTGCTATGACCAGCCTGAAGCTTCTAGAAGCCAGGGTCGTAGACAGTTCAATGTTTTTTGTTTAATATTATAGGGATGTTTTAACATTAAAATTGGCTGTGCCTTTGTTGGTGGGGTTATCCTGTTTGGTGTTGCTCTCTCTCAATCAACCCTTTCCATTGGGTACTTCCAGATGGAAAGCACAGCCACCATCCCATCCTTGGTACATGGTTATTATAATAAAAAAAAGTATATGTGTTTATTTTCCTTGCCAACATGGTTTTATTTTCGCACTTCTTATTCAGCTGTATTGTACAGTTTCTCTGTATTGTGTCTCTCCCTTTTGCCTTATTATTTGTCACTGCTTTATCTTTCAGCAGTTCAAGTCTAGAATTGTTATTGTAATTGGAAGTTAGTCCTGGAGGTGGCACTCCATGCGTTTATCACCCAAGCAGAGACTGTTTTAACCGCCTGCCGACCGCCTAACGCAGGGCTGCGTCCAGGCGGCGGCAGGCTTGTTCCTCCTTGACGCGGCGGCGCAATTTGCTGTGAACGCGCGCGCGTTCACAGCAGATCCCGCCTCGGCAGTTATACTACAGCCTGATGATCAATCGCTGGCAGGCTGTAGATGCAAAATAAAAGCATTAAACAGGTATATCAGATGCTGTTTTGTTAACTGCGTCTGATATACCTGCACCTGGTCCTCTGGTGGTCCCATTTGCTGGGATCGACCACCACCAGAGGACCAGGTAGCTATGTAAAGTAGCACCAAGCACCACACTACCCCCCCCCCGTCACTTATTAACCCCTTGTTAACCCCTGATTTCCCCATATAGACTCCCTGATCACCCCCCTGTCACTGATCGCCCCCCTGTAAGGCTCCATTCACATGTCCATATGTGTTTTGCGGATCCACGGATCCGCGGATCCGCAAAACACGGCACCGGCAATGTGCTTTCCACATTTTGCAGATCCGCATATTGCCAGAACTATATAGAAAATGCCTTTTCTTGTCCGCAATTGCGGACAAGAATAGGACATGTTCTATATTTTTACGGAACGGAAGTGTAGACCCGGAAGTGCGGATCTGCAATTCCGGATCCGAGCGGGACAAAGTCTGTCCCCATAGAAATGAATGGGTCCGCAATTCCGTTCCGCAAACAGAATTGCGGACGTGTGAATGGGGCATAAGGGTCCCTTATCACCGCCAGTTAGTTAGCTACTTGTTGGGTAGTTAGCGCCAGCCCACCGCACCGCAGTCACTGATTTTGGCAGAGATTTTTTCATCCACATTGATCGATGCGAATGAAAAAATCTGTACCGTTCATTTTCGTTTTTTTTTCAGCCTGGAGGCTGAACGGAAAAAAAAAATCTCATTACCCGTATGCTCAATGTAAGGAGAATATCAGAAACTCCTAATTCTGGCCATACGTGTAATGATTGCGGAGACCCTCAAATGCCAGGGCAGTACAAACACCTCACATGTGACCCCATTTTAGAAAGAAGACACCCCAAGGTATTCCATGAGGGGTATGGTGAGTTCATGTAAACTTTTATTTTTTGTCACAAGTTAGTAGAATATGAGACTTTGTAAAAAAAAATATAAAAAAATATCAATTTCCGCTAACTTGAGCTGAAATTTTTTTTTTCTGTGAACTCGCCATGCCCCTCACGGAATACCTGGGGGTGTCTTCTTTCCAAAATGTGGTCACATGTGGGGTATTTATACTGCCCTGGCATTTTAGGGGTCCTAAAGCGTGAGAATCAAATGCGTAAAAATGCCCTGTGAAATCCTAAAGGTACTCATGGGAATTCGGGCCCCTTTGCGCATCTTGGCTGCAAAAAAGTGTCACTCATGTGGTATCGCCGTACTCAGGAGAAGTAGGGCAATAAGTTTTGGGGTGTATTTTTATATATCCCCATACTTTGTGTGAGAAATATCGCTGTAAACGACATTCTTTTAAAAAATTTTTTTTACAAAGTTGTCAATTTACAGAGATATTTATCTCACCCAACATGGGTATATGTAAAAATACACCCCAAAACACATTGCCCTACTTCTCCTGAGTACGGTGATACCACTTGAGTGACACTTTTTTGTAGCCAAGATGCGCAAAGGGGCCCAAATTCCAATGAGTACCTTTTAGGAGGGCATTTTTACGCATTTTTCTTCTCAAGCTTTAGGGCCTTTTTTTTTTTTACAAAGTCTCATATTCCACTAACTTGTGACAAAAATAAAATTTTACATGAACTCACCATACCCTCACAGAATACCTTGGGGTGTCTTCTTTCTAAAATGGGGTCACTTGTGGGGTATTTATACTGCCCTGGCATTTTAGGGGTCTCTAAAGCATGAGAAGAAGTCTGGAATCTAAATGCGTAAAAATGCCCTGTGAAATCCTAAAGGTACTCATTGGAATTTGGGCCTTTGCACCCAGGCTTCCAAAAAGTGTCACACATGTGGTATCGCCGTACTCAGGAGAAGTAGGGCAATGTGTTTTGGGTGTATTTTTACATATACACATGCTGGGTGTGAGAAATATCTCTGTAAATGACAACTTTTAAAAAAATTTATACAAAGTTGTCAGTTTACAGAGATATTTCTCTCACCCAACATGGGTATATGTAAAAATACACCCCAAAACACATTGCCCTACTTCTCCTGAGTACAGCGATTGAACTCACCATACCCTCACAGAATACCTTGGGGTGTCTTCTTTCTAAAATGGGGTCACTTGTGGGGTATTTATACTGCCCTGGCATTTTAGGAGTCCTAAAGCGTGAGAATCAAATGCGTAAAAATGCCCTGTGAAATCCTAAAGGTACTCATGGGAATTCGGGCCCTTTGCGCATCTTGGCTGCAAAAAGTGTCACTCATGTGGTATCGCCGTACTCAGGAGAAGTAGGGCAATAAGTTTTGGGGTGTATTTTATATATCCCCATACTTTGTGTGAGAAATATCGCTGTAAACGACATTCTTTTAAAAAATTTTTTTACAAAGTTGTCAATTTACAGAGATATTTATCTCACTCAACATGGGTATATGTAAAAATACACCCCAAAACACATTGCCCTACTTCTCCTGAGTACGGTGATACCACTTGAGTGACACTTTTTTGTAGCCAAGATGCGCAAAGGGGCCCAAATTCCAATGAGTACCTTTTAGGAGGGCATTTTTACGCATTTTCTTCTCAAGCTTTAGGGCCTTTTTTTTTTTTACAAAGTCTCATATTCCACTAACTTGTGACAAAAATAAAATTTTACATGAACTCACCATACCCCTCACAGAATACCTTGGGGTGTCTTCTTTCTAAAATGGGGTCACTTGTGGGGTATTTATACTGCCCTGGCATTTTAGGGGTCTCTAAAGCATGAGAAGAAGTCTGGAATCTAAATGCGTAAAAATGCCCTGTGAAATCCTAAAGGTACTCATTGGAATTTGGGCCCCTTTGCGCACCCAGGCTTCCAAAAAGTGTCACACATGTGGTATCGCCGTACTCAGGAGAAGTAGGGCAATGTGTTTTGGGGTGTATTTTTACATATACACATGCTGGGTGTGAGAAATATCTCTGTAAATGACAACTTTTAAAAAAAATTTATACAAAGTTGTCAGTTTACAGAGATATTTCTCTCACCCAACATGGGTATATGTAAAAATACACCCCAAAACACATTGCCCTACTTCTCCTGAGTACAGCGATACCACATGAGTGCCACTTTTTTGCAGCCTGGGTGCGCAAGGGGGTCCAAATTCCAGCTAGTACCTTTAGGTTTTACAGGGATGCTCACAATTTAGCCCCACCCAAAATGCTAGAACAGTAAACACACCCCACAAATGACCCCATTTCGGAAAGTAGACACCCCAAGGTATTCACTGAGGGGCATAGTGAGTCCGTGGGAGATTTCTTTTTTTTTTTGCCAGAAGTTGGAAACTTTATTATTATTATTTTTTCCTCAGAAAGTGTCTTTTTCCGCTAACTTGTGAAAAAAAATGAAATGATACATGAACTCACCTTGCCCCTCCGTGAATACTTTGGGGTGTCTTCTTTCTAAAATGGTGTCATTTGGGGGGTATTTATACTATCCTGGCATTCTAGCCCCAGAAGAAACATGACAGGTGCTCAGAAAGTCAGAGCTGCTTCAAAATGCGGAAATTCACTTTTTTGCACCATAGTTTGTAAACGCTATAATTTTTACCCAAACCAATTAATATCCACTTCTTGGATTTTTTTTTTATTAAAGACATATAGAACAATAAATTTATAGAAAAATGTATATAGAAATGTCATTTTTTTGCAAAAATTTCGGTCACTTTTGATTAATAACGAAAAAAGTTAAAATGTCAGCAACAATGAAATACCACCAAATGAAAGCTCTATTAGTGAGAAGAAAAGGAGGTAAAATTCATTTGGGTGGTAAGTTGCATGACGGAGCAATAATCGGTGAAAGTAGCGTAGTGCAGAATTGTAAAAAGTGGCCTGGTCATTAAGGGTGTTTAAGCTAAGGGGGCTGAAGTGGTTAAATTGTGGTTCTTTCATGCCCGCAGGTTTTCCTCCATGGTTGGCATATCATTTTTATGGTTTAATAAAACATTTACTAATAAACATGTGGCAATTTTAAATCCCATATGGTGTTCCAGTGACTTTATTTATGCTCCCCTCCAACCATCAGATGGTCAAGTTTTCTTCCTTATGGAGTAGAGCTATTTTGCATAATTTTCCCAATGAGCATTGCCTTAAAGTCTATCTACTAGTTATTGAATCTCATCGCAGAGAATCAGATCCTTTCATGAGCCAATATGGGAACACAGTGCGCGTTTGTATTTTTAAAATGTCTCTATATGTTCCTAAAGCAAACATCACTGTTTTCCCTACTGTTCTTTACCTTGTCTACAGCTTCAGTCATTGTTGAATACTGTATTAAAGTTAATTGATCATTGAGAAGCAGCTCTAGGTACTTAAAAGTCTAATATAATCTAATGGGATTTCCATAAGTATATTAGAATGAGCAGGCATTATTAACTAGGATTGTAAATGCTAATATTATCCATAAAATATAATACTATGCATGGATTATATTAGAAGAATGTGTGGAAAACCACTACACTTTTTGCAGTAAATCAGTGGAGGATGGCTGCAATTATGGACACATCTTTTCATTTTGATTAGGCATTCTGCTGGCCTATGTATAAATTAAATATCACTTGTACCCTAAGTCTCGTAATCTTTCTTTTTCTTATGAAAAATTAAATTCAATGTATTCTCTAAATGAATATATATCAATAGTGACGTACGAGAGAAAAAGGGTACAGAAATAATGGAAGGGGAACAGTCAGTAAAGATTAAAGCCAGATCAGTACTACCGTATATCTGTATGCTCATAAAACAAATCTAATCTAATCAAACACCATAAAAGAGGGATACGTTTGGGTTTATGCATACAGTAGTAATTATAGCCACACAGCCACAACTGTGAAAGTTGGATAGAATCAGAAGAATTTTTTCCTGTTCACTTCCTAGTAAAATATTTGCCCCAATAATTATCTGCAAGTCTGTAAACCCAATTTATGTCTTCATGCCACCTGTCTTGTGACTTATACAATATAATACTGGAGGATAATTAAAGGGTTTGTCTCAACACAGACATTGGGAACATATCGCTATGTCCCCAATGTCTAATAGGTGCAGGTCCAAAGCAGGTGGCAAAGTGAAGTAGAGCGCACCATGCATGTGTGGCTACCCTCCATTCATTACTATGGGAACACACGCCCCATAGAAGTGAATGGAAAGGAGGCAGCGATTGCACAATGCATTTTCCATTCATGTCAATGGGACTGTCGAAAATAGCCAAGCATGCTGCTCAGCTATTTTTGGCGCTCCCATAGGAATGAATGGAGGACGGCCACGCATACGCAGTGCACCCTCTTTCACTTTGCGGGATAGTGATAGGTTAGGGTCACAGAGGTGGGACCCTCACCTGTCAAACATTGGGGGCAAATCCTAGTGAGTGGAGCATGAAATGGAGCATGAAACACAGGTCCTTTCAAAGTTTAGTGACCATGTTGGGTTATTGTTGCTCATTTCATCCTAAAGTGAATGTTAGCTGAGCTGCAGTAACCCAGCACAGTCACTACACTTTCAACAGAGATGTGTTTCCTGCTCCACTCAAAGTGCTAGAGGCTGCACTGGAGGCTTCAGATAACAACTGATCGGTGAGGTTGCTGGCTGTTGGGCCCCAACTGATCAGTTATTGATGCCTTTAACATGGTACAATACAGAGATCTTTTAGCAATGCAGAAATGTGCATTAGTCATTGGTGGTCAGGTAATGTGTCCATACAGCCAATGGCTTAAAGAGGGCCTTTCATGGGTCCAGACATTATGAAATAAATAGCAGGTTATGTAGGGCATAGTGCAGGTATGTAATATCACTAACTAGTTTGTCTGGGCGCTGCTCCGTTCACCCGCTGTTTCCCCCGTTCACTTTTCCCGTCTGGTATGCTAATGAATAGCATTGATACAGGGAGGAGGAAACAGCCCTGTTTCTCAGGGAGAAAAAAAACTCTCCTTCTCCCTGGCAGTGACGCTCTCCACTGCGATTGGACCACGCTACAGCCAGGGAGAAGGAGATGCCAATTGAGATGATGATGAAAAGGACACACTGTACTGCTTGGGGATGTGGGTTGAGGATCAGGAGAAAGGGAACAGACTTGTTCTGATTCGGAATGCAAGCCTGTTCTATTTTCCCACAGGATCCGCTGATGCCGCCTCATGTGCTGTAATAGAGCCCCAGTAAGGCTACATTCACACGTCAGTATTTTTCTATAACCGTATTCAGTATTTTTCTATAACCGTAATTGCGGTCCGTTTTCTATAAATTGTTTCCGTATTTCATCAGTTTTTTGCAGATCTTCAAAAACGGAAAGAAGAATATAAATTTCTATTCACTAATAAAGTTATATGAAAAAAAAGTGAAAAAAGGTGAATATTCTTTATTTTAAAAGTTCTGTCAAGTGACATCTCTGGCGCCATTTTGTTTGGTTCATCGTGTAGTGAAGAGCTGTGTTTGAAAACTGTGTTTGATATAAGCATTTTTTTCGGACATTCTCATCTACAACGATATCATGCCAAAAGATTTAGATGAAGTATTTTTCCTTTGGATCCTTTTTCGGCTCTTTGGCCATCAGGCAGCGATGCTGGACGAGGAGCCGGAGAGGAGGAGGAGGAGACACTGGTTCCACCCCATTGTCGCTCAACGTCATCAGAAGGGACAATTCCATGCGATTTATAATTACCTGCACCAGGACCCCTTCAAATTCAACAGTTATTGCCGCATGTCCATGGAGACCTTTGACAATCTATTGTCATCTTTACGTCCTCACTTAATCTTCATGGACACGTGCATGCGGCGTAGAATCTCTGCTGAGCAAAGACTACAAACAATATTTTTCTGTAGTACTGATGGCTCTTGCTGACAGTAACTACAGGTTTGTAATTGTGGATATCGGGGCCTATGGAAGCTCTTCAGACAGCTGCATCTTTAGTGCTTCCAGAATGTGTGAATGGCTTTGCAAAACCAGCTTGCCCTGCCAGAGCCAAGAAGACTATCCGGATCTGCAGGTCCGCCGGCTCCATTTGTGATCGTGGCAGACGAAGGATTCGCATTGTCACCCCACCTGATGCGGCCCTTCCCTAGACGTGATCTGGATGACAGGAAGCACATCTTCAACTATCGATTTTTTAAAATTTTTCAAAATTTGGGAATTTGGTTAAAATACCTTCTAATACCGCTTTACAACTTACTTCTTAAAAGGGGTATCAATCTTTAATGGATAATTTAACACACTGTAGTACCTTTTTTTTTTTTTATATATAAACGAAAACTTGAAGTTTAATCCAAAAATCATAATTATATATAAATTTAATTTATTTTTTATTTTTCATTAATATATAAATTAAAAATTGTATGGAAAAATTACTCATTACTGACTCTATAATTATACTTCATATATTTTTAATTTAAGATTATGTCTAGCGCAATTTTCTTTAATATGTGTTCCAATTTATTAGTATATTTTATTTTATTCGATCCGCTATAGCGGTCCCTAATACAATATCAGCCTTCTTGTTAGGTCGCGCTGACTAATCTAGATCCATTATAATTTATTTTGTACAAGATACTTGAAAGCACAAAATTATTTTTAGGGGGGGTCATCAGTACATGATACTACACATTTATTAAAAGATTTAATAAAAACTAAGAGACATTATAGAAAGTAAAAAGATAACATTTATTACCAAAAAAAATTATAACTCAAAAAGGTCCCTTGTAAAAGGGCCTGGAGTTGGAGTTGGAGGGCGAGTACCCTTAGATGAGAACTGAAATTGGGAACCAAATTGACTACTCCCCTGCGAATAAGTTTCTGGCCCTCTAACAAAGCCATGTTGCAGAGGATGATGGGATACTGTTTGCCTTTGACGCCAATTCAGCATTGCATCCCTATCCCTCTCCAAATTATGTACTGTCTCTACAGGTTCATAAGGGCCTGCAAATTAGTCCATCAAAAGAATTACAGAGGACATACAACAAGCTTTTCTATCTTCTGGAATCCTTTTTAAATATGGGATCAAGCTTTTCATAGTAACATAGTAACATAGTATATAAGACCGAAAAAAGACATTTGTCCATCCAGTTCGGCCTGTTTCCTATAAGTTGATCCAGAGAAAGGCAAAAAACCCCTGTGAGGCAGAAGCCAATTTTCCCCACTTAAGGGGAAAAAAATTCCTTCCCAACTCCAATCAGGCAATCAGAATAACTCCCTGAATCAACGACCCCTCTCTAGTAGCTGTAGCCTGTAATATTATTACACTCCAGAAATAAATCCAGTCCCCTCTTGAATTCCTTTATTGTACTCACCATCACCACCTCCTCAGGCAGAGAGTTCCATAGTCTCACTGCTCTTACAGTGAAGAATCCTTTTCTATGTTTGTGTTCAAACCTTCTTTCCTCCAGACGCAGAGGATGTCCCCTCGTCACAGTCACAGTCCTGGGGATAAATAGATGATGGGACAGATCTTTGTACTGACCCCTGATATATTTATACATAGTTATTAGATCTCCCCTCAGTCATCTTTTTTCTAAGTTATTACTTTAGTTGCCCTCCTCTGAACCCTCTCCAGCTCTGCTATGTCTGTCTTGTTCACAGGAGCCCAGAACTGTACACTGTACTCCATATGTGGTCTGACTAGTGATTTGTAAAGTGGTAGGACTATGTTCTCATCACGGGCGTCTATGCCCCTTTTGATGCAACCCATTATCTTATTGGCCTTGGCAGTAGCTGCCTGACACTGGTTTTTGCAGCTTAATTTGCTGTTTATTAAAATTCCTAGATCCTTTTCCATGTCAGTGTTACCGAGTGTTTTACCATTTAATATGTACGGGTGACTTGCATTATTCCTTCCCATGTGCATAACTTTACATTTGTCAGTGTTAAACCTCATCTGCCATTTTTCTGCCCAAGCCTCCAATCTATCCAGATCCCTCTGTAGCAGAAAACTGTCCTCTTCAGTGTTAATTACTTTACACAGTTTAGTGTCATCTGGAAAAATAGATATTTTACTGTGCAGGCCTTCTACAAGATCATTAATAAATATATTGAAGAGAATAGGGCCAAATACTGACCCCTGAGGTACCCCACTAGTTACAGTGACCCAATCTGAGTATCTACCGTTAATAACCACCCTCTGTTTTCTGTCACTTAGCCAGTTACTTACCCACATACAGACATTTTCTCCCAGTCCGAGCATCCTCATTTTATATACTAACCTTTTATGAGGTACGGTGTCAAATGCTTTGGAGAAGTCCAGATATACGACATCTATTGATTCGCCGCTGTCAAGTCTAGAACTTACCTCCTCATAGAAGCTGATGCATCTCTGCAATCTCATGAGGATTCTCCTCACGATTCCGGTTCAGATAATCCATAACCCTTGCTTCCACAACTGTTCTGGTATCTAAACCAGAATCGCGAGGAGAAGGACCCCTGCCTCTACCTGTAGAACGTTGAGGAGGATTTTGCTGTGGTTCAGCTGGAATATTTGGCAGTGCATTCCGAATCACTTCAGAAAGCTCTTCATTAATAACTTGTTCTTCAGAACTGTGATGTAGAGGTGCCGGGTCTTTTTCCAATGAAGCTTGTCCAGAAGTTTCAGCTGCTTGACTGGATGATTCTTCAGCTTTTTCGCTCAAGTTATCAACATTTCTTTAAAAATAAAAAATAATTATTAGCTACTTGTTTTCAAAATGTTTTTTAAATTAGGATAGTAAACAGAATGGTGTGGGACAGCACCATCGACGGCCGGATGGCCGGTAGTCCAAGATGTGGCGGTGCACGCGATGTCAGGTCCTGACCTGAAGAACCCCTCCAATGGAAACAGATGAAAGAAGATCGCAGCACACCGAAGTCTTCTGATATTCAATATTTATTCCACCACGTGAAATGCGACGTTTCGACCCAGAGTGGGTCTTTATCAAGCTTGATGCTTGATAAAGACCCACTCTGGGCTCAAACGTCGCATTTCACGTGGTGGAATAAATATTGAATATCAGAAGACTTCGGAGTGCTGCGATCTTCTTTCATCTGTTTAAATTAGGATAGATCATCATCATTATATATATAATTATAATTGTCAGGCGTCCAACCCATGGGACCACCGATCAGCAGTTTGAGAAATCAGCGGTGCCCCTTGAGCGCTATTGCTTTCTCATTGTTTAGTGCAGTCCAAGTGACGTCATGTCATGACTTGTCTCATTTGTCTGGACAGGTTAAAGGTATATTATAACGAAATGAGCTTTGCTCCTCCCAGGTCAGTGATACAAGACTTGATGTCACTGGGCCTGCACTAAACAGTGACAAGGCAGCGGAGCCCCAGCAGTGCAGCTGCCTTTTCAAACTGCTAATCGTCAAGGGTCCCGGGTATTATCGCCTGGGCCACAGGCAATCACATGCTGATGATCTGTCCTGAGGATAGATACTATTTTATTTTAAATATGCCAAAATTCATAAGTTTGATACTATTTTGATTATTTTCCTACAAGTATGATCTGGCTATAAAAATTTAATAAGGATCATTTTTTTGTTTAGGCCTCTTTCACATATGTGTTGTGAGGATCCAGCAGGCACTTCCGTCGCCGGAAATGACCGCCGGATCCGTCACAACGCAAGACACCTGAAAGCATTAAGAAGACTGATCAGCCTTCAAAATCCTTTCAGGTTACCATGGCAGCCAGGAGGCAACAGAAATCCTGGCTACCATGGAAAAGCAGTCGGCAGCATGTTACTCACCACGCATTTCAATGACCAATAATTCTGGATACGTCATTCCGGCAATTGTTCTGGATTTTAAGATGGAGATAATACCGCAGCATGCTGCCGTATAGTCCACGTCCTAAAAAAAATCAATTACTGAACGGAAGACATCCTGATGCATCCGGAACAGATTTCTCTCCATTCTGAATGATGCATTATGATAAATAATCCGAAACAGTATTTTCCCATCATAGAGCCACTACGACAGAACTCTATGGCTGAAAATAAATAACGGTTATGTGAAAGGGGCCTTAAGGAATGATCCAGCGGGTAGTTCCGGGGATGGAGCAAGTTTGACAATACACTAATATATAAGGATACTTACACACTTGCGGCAGGACGGATCCGGCAGGCTATTCAGCCTGCCGGAACCGCCATGCCGCAAGTGCCTGTGAACTGCAGTGCACAGCCAGAGATGGCTGGACTAAAAGTATTGCATGTCCGTCCTTTCAGTCCGGTGATCTCTGCTGTGCTGCGCTGTAGCTCCACCCCACGCCCCATTAAAGTCAATGGGGACGGAGCGGCCGCACTGCAGTTCACGGGCACTTGCGGCATGGCGGATTCGGCCGCAAGTGTGTAAGTAGCCTAACATGTTCGATCTGCCGTGGTTATATTCTCCTACAGTCATATAATATGATCATATAAGTGTAGGACAATAGTGCAACGTGCGGTCAAAAAACAAGTTTAAAGAATAATTTAAAAAAATAATGTAAAATGTATACTTATGGTCCACTTTCCATTATTGGACGAAAAATTGAAGATGTGCAGTATACAGGTACGTTTTTTTCTTTAAAATGCCATCACCACTTCTTAGCTTCATATTCATTCCACGCTTGAATTTGTCGCGACATGAGTATCATCTGCACTTGATCTTAGTAACTAAAACAAAAATAACAAAAAATATATAAAACCTATTTTTGGATGACTAATTATTTATCTATATTAGAATACCAATATATGCAATAACTTTTTGATTAAATATACTTCATTGGTTATAAGGAGTAAAAATGATTGGATCACAATCAAAATGCATGCATATGCTGCTGGATCTTAATGCTAAATTAATGCAAAAATGAAAAGTATGCTCTCTAAATGCATAAAAAACATAATTCCATGAAGCAAATCATGGTAGGAGTTGTAGTAAGGCTATGTTTACATCAGCGTTCGGCCTTTCCATTCTCCTGCTCCGTTCTCAGAGAAGGAAAACGGAAAGGACGAAACTTATGCCAAACTGAGCCTAATAGAGCATACGGAGCCCCTAGACTATAAAGAGGTCCGTTAAATGTCTGATCCGAAGATGATTTTTGAGTGGAGACAAAAGTCTCATAAATAATATTCTGGGCGGAAACCTAACAGACCCCATTATTGTCTATGTGGTCCACTTGCTTCATTTGGCTCTGTTTGGCATCCGTTCCGTCCATTGCGTTTTCCTGAAAACGGAGAGGGGGAACGGAAAGGCCGAATGCTGATGTGAACGCGGCTTTAGAGAGCAACAGTTTGGCCAGTCAAGAATACTGGCAAGAAAACAAGCATATATATACAGAAAGTATACAGAAAAAAAATAATAAAATAAATAATAATATAAAATATTACTCACTGATAGAACTGCGTTTTTTAGTATCCACATTCTCCCATTCTGATCCAAACATTTCTTGGCCAATTTCCTGCCATGATCTATCCTTTTGAATCCGGTCCTGGTAAGTGTCAGACCTTGTATCCCAAAGATTAGGACGCTCTTCTATTAGGGTAATTAACTTTTCAACATCCATTGAAGGCATCTTTAAAAGCTATGGTGCTCTGGTGCATCCAGGATACTGCTCTGCCAGGGCCTTGACATTTGATCTCTGTGGGCAGGACTTTATTTCCTGGAACGGATTCCACATTTGCGGACGACATATGGAATGCCTTCTGTATGTTTTCCGCATTTTGCAGAACCATTGATTTCTATTGGAGAACGGACCGCAATTTGCGGATAATTATAGGAGATGTTTTATAATTTTCCGGCCGTGCGGAACGGAAACAACTATGCAGACAGCTCTCATTGTGCTGTCCGCATATTTTCAGGACCCATTGAAAATGAATGGGTCCGCACACAGTCCGCATCTGTTCCGCAAAAATAGGAGCAAAAATGCTTAGGAGCATGCGCAGCAGCGGTAAGAGGACGCCAAGCAATACCGGCATGTACCCATATCGCTGTGTAAGTTTATCTCATAATTAAGGTTTTCACATTCACTCAGGTGTAGAATAATTAGGCTAAGAGGGTTTGTGCACCTCGATGGACATACACACATGTTGACTAATTGGCTTTAACAAGCACTTATGCACTTTATGTCTATATACACATGCTGTGATATATGAAATGTGTGGAGTTAAGATCAATAACTTGGATGGATACATTGAAACACTTTTGTCACTTTTTGTATATGTTTTTAAGGATTGATATGAATTTATTTCTCAATTTCACTTGATTATGGTTAATTGTATTGCTATGCATTATGGGTATATATACCCTGTGTGAACACCATTTGGTATGCTTGAGAAAGGCTGCATTGTGCAGTTGAAATGTTGCAAGGGGAAAAAAGCCGATCCACTTATTTTTCACTATTTTGGTGTGCTGCTTCAATTTTTGGATATTTAACAGCGGAGCCAGCTGTTCTAGGAGGATTGCACCTATCTTCAAATTCAGAGTGCTGCTGCATTTTTCTTTGTTGCGTGGTGAGTAACATGCTGCCAACTGCTTTTCCATGGTAGCCAGGATTTCTGTTGCGTCCTGCCTGCCATGGTAACCTGAAAGGATTTTGAAGGCTGATCAGTCTTCTTAATGCTTTCAGGTGTCTCGCATTGTGACGGATCCGGCGGTCATTTCCGGCGACAGAAGTGCCTGCTGGATCCTCACAACGCATATGTGAAAGAGGCCTTTGCGGATAATTATAGGACATGTTTTATAAAGACAGAGGTGCTATTTGTCCCTCTGCTTCTACAAACAAACTGCACACTGTAATTGACAATTTACTTTTGTAATAGGCTTTTTTTGCTGTGAAATATCTTTCAACTTTGCATTTAATATCACTGGGTTACTATTTTCTATGAATGAGAAGTCATGGATTTGGTACACACGGCAATACAGATGAATGTAGGGAGATGAGTGCTTCCATAACGCATGCGCTCATCTCCTGGTGGTGTCACCCAGGGGCATAGCTGGAAATTACTGGGCCCCATAGCTAAAAAATTTATGCCCAACCCCCTGGATCTCCCACCCCCACATACCTATCAGACCTTACACCTCTTCGAGAGCTTCCACCCAAACACCACTCCAGGACCTCCCCTCCAAACATCCCCACACCCCCCCTAAGTGTCATCCACACATCCCCCCATTAGTGTCATCCACACATCCCACCGGCTAGTCCCAGAGCTGCTACGAGATTTCGCCCATTATCGCATACCACCAGGCCGGGCTGGAGGCCCACCGACAGCAACCACTCATTGGTCTGTTGTTCAATACCCTGCCACAACTCCTGCGCGGTGTGGGGCCTGTCCCCCAAACATATGAGTCTAAAACGGCCTGCTGACGTTTACCCTGGGCTGTGCTGAAGTTGGTGGTGAAGGTGTGTGGCTGACTGGATGAGCAGGTGGAAGAAGAGGAGGAGGAAGCCGAGTAGAAGGAGGAGGCTACAGGAGGCAAAGAATGATGCCCTGCGATCCTTGGCGGCGGAAGGACGTGCGCCAAAGAACTCTCCGCCTGGGGCCCAGCCGCCACTACATTTACCCAGTGTGCAGTTAGGGAGATATAGCGTCCCTGGCCGTGCTTACTGGTCCATGTATCTGTGGTTAGGTGGACCTTGCCACAGATGGCGTTGCGCAGTGCATACTTGATTTTATCGGATACTTGGTTGTGCAGGGAAGGCACGGCTGTCTTGGAGAAGTAATGGCGGCTGGGAACAACATACTGTGGGACAGCCATGGACATCAGCTGTTTGAAGCTGTCTGTGTCCACCAGCCTGAATGACAGCATTTCAAAGGCCAGTAGTTTAGAAATGCTGGCATTCAGGCCCAGGGCTCGAGGGTGGGTAGGTGGGAATTTACACTTTCTCTCCAAGGTTTGTGAGATGGAGAGCTGAACGCTGCCGTGTGACACGGTGGAGATGCTTGGTGATGGAGGTGGTGGTGTTGGTGGCACATACTCTGTTTGGTGGGCGGCAGGTGCCAACATTCCTCCTAAGGCAGAGGAAGAGGTTGAGGCAGCAGCAGAAGAGGGAGCAGGGGGAGCCTGAGTGAGTTCCTTGTTTTTAAGGTGTTTACTCCACTGCAGTTCATGCTTTGCATGTAGATGCCTGGTCATGCAGGTTGTGATAAGATACAGAACGTTAATGCCTCGCTTCAGGCTCTGATGGCACAGCGTGCAAACCACTCGGGTCTTGTCGTCAGCACATTGTTTAAAGAAGTGCAATGCCAGGGAACTCATTGAAGCTGCCTTTGGGGTGCTCGGTCCCTGGTGGCGGTGGCCAGTAGCAGGCAAACTCTCTTGGCGGCGGCTGTTCTGCTTTTGTCCCCTGCCCCCTCTTTTGCTACGCTGTTGACTCGGTCTCACCACTGCAGACAGATTTACACTTTGAGATGCACAGTAGCGTGTGAAAAAATATATAGGATTATGTTTTCAGCACTTGTATTTTAATACTTTGTGTAATATACCCTTTAACGGAAAGAAATACACTTGGAAATGAACGCTGAGTGTAATATACCCTTTAACGGACAGATTTACCCTTGGCCTGCAACAGCTGGAACACCAGATTTTGGGTATTGCTATTTTGGCAATTGAATTTTCACCCCAGAAAAAAATATATCCTTTGCCGAACAATATTAAACTTTTCCAGTCACAGCAGGAACACCAGATTTACGGTATTTCTATTTTTGCAACGGAATTTAACCCCAGAACAAAATATATCCTTTGCCGGACACTATTACACTTGTCCAGCCACAGCTGAAACCACTAATTTATATGGTATTGCTATTTTGGCAAATTAATTTCACCCCAGAACAAAATATATCCTTTGCCGGGCACTATTAAACTTGAGTAGTCATAGCTGGAACACCAGATTTATGGTATTTCTATTTCTGCAACTGAATTTCACCCCAGAAAATAATGTATCCTTTGCCGGACTATATTAAACTTGTCCAGGCACAGTTGGAACACCAGATTTACGTTATTTCTATTTTTGCAACTGAATTTCATCCCAGAAAAAAAAAATATCCTTTGCAGGACACTATTAAACTTGGCCAGCCACAGCTGAAACCACTGATTTATGGTATTGCTATTTTGGCAATTGAATTTCACCCCAGAAAAAAAATATCCTTTGCAGGACACTATTAAACTTGTCCAGTCACAGCTGGAACACCAAATTTACGTGATTTCTATTTCTGCAACTGAATTTCACCCCAGACAATAATATATAGTTTGCCGGACACTATTAAACTTGTCCCGCCACAGCTGGAACACCAGATTTACGGTATTTCTACTTTTGCAACTGAATTTAACCGCAGAAAATAATATATCCTATGACGGACACTATGAAACTTGTCCAGTCACAGCTGGAACACCAGATTTACGGTATTTCTATTTTTGCAACTGAATTTCACCGCAGAAAATAATATATCCTATGACAGACACTATTAAACTTGTCCAGGCACCGCTGGAACACCAGATTTACGGTATTTCTATTTTTGCAACTGAATTTAGCCGCAGAAAATAATATATCCTATGACGGACACTATTAACCACATCAGCCCCCCTAGCTTAAACACCCTTAATGACCAGGCCACTTTTTACAATTCCGCACTACACTACTTTCACCGTTTATTGCTCCGTCATGCAACTTACCACCCAAATGAATTTTACCTCCTTTTCTTCTCACTAATAGAGCTTTCATTTGGTGGTATTTCATTGCTGCTGACATTTTTACTTTTTTTGCTATTAATCAAAAATGACCGAAATTTTTGCAAAAAAATGACATTTTTCACTTTCTGTTGTAAAATTTTTCAAAAAAAACTACATTTCTATATAAATTTTAATCTAAATTTATTGTTCTACATGTCTTTGATAAAAAAATCCAATAAGTGTATATTTATTGGTTTGGGTAAAAGTTATAGCGTTTACAAACTATGGTGCAAAAAAGTGAATTTCGGCATTTTGAAGCAGCTCTGACTTTCTGAGCGCCTGTCATGTTTCTTCAGGTGCTAGAATGTCAGGATAGTATAAATACCCCCAAATCACACCATTTTAGAAAGAAGACACCCCAAAGTATTCACGGAGGGGCATGGTGAGTTCATGTATCATTTCATTTTTTTCACAAGTTAGCGGAAAATGACACTTTCTGAGAAAAAAAAAAAAGTTTCAATTTCTGATAACTTCTGGCAAAAAAAAAAAATCTCAGACGGACTCACTATGCCCCTCAGTGAATACCTTGGGGTGTCTACTTTCCGAAATGGGGTCATTTGTGGGGTGTGTTTACTGTTCTGGCATTTTGGGCGGGGCTAAATTGTGAGCCGCCATGTAAAACCTAAAGGTACTCGTTGGAATTTGGGCCCTTTGCACCCAGGCTGCAAAAAGTGTCACTCATGTGGTATCGCCGTACTCAGGAGAAGTAGGGCAATGTGTTTTGGGGTGTATTTTACATACACCCATGTTGGGTGAGAGAAATATCTCTGTAAATTGTCAACTTTGTATAAAATTTTTAAAAGTTGTCGTTTACAGAGATATTTTTCACACAAAGTATGGGTATATATAAAAATACACCCCAAAACACATTGCCCTACTTCTCCTGAGTACGGCGATACCACATGTGTGCCACTTTTTGCAGCTTAGGCGCAAAGGGCCCTAAACCAATGAGTACCTTTAGAGATTTCACAGGGCATTTTTACGCATTTGGATTCCAGACTTCTTCTCACGCTTTAGGGGCCCCTAAAATGCCAGGACAGTATAAATACCCACATGGGACCCCATTTTGGAAGAAGACACCCCAAGGTATTCTGTGAGGGGTATGGTGAGTTCATGTAAAATTTTATTTTTGTCACAAGTTAGTGGAATATGAGACTTTGTTTTTTTTTTTTTTTAAATTATAATTTCCGCTGACTTGTGCCAAAAATAAAAATTCTGTGGACTCACCATGCCCCTCACAGAATACCTAGGGGTGTCTTCTTTCCAAAATGGGGTCACATGTGGGGTATTTATACTGTCCTGGCATTTTAGGGGCCCCTAAAGCGTGAGAAGAAGTCTGAATCAAATGCGTAAAATGCCCTGTGAAATCCTAAAGGTACTCATTGGTTTTAGGGCCCCTTTGCATCCAGGCTGCAAAAAGTGTCACTCATGTGGTATCGCCGTACTCAGGAGAAGTAGGGCAATGTGTTTGGGTGTATTTTACATATACCCATGCTGTGTGAGAAATATCGCTGTAAACGACAACTTTTTAAATTTTTTATTCAAAGTTGTCAATTTACAGAGATATTTCTCTCACCCAGTATGGGTATATGTAAAAATACACCCCAAAACACATTGCCCTACTTCTCCTGAGTACGGCGATACCACATGAGTGACACTTTTTGCAGCCAAGATGCGCAAAGGGGCCCTAAATCCAATGAGTACCTTAGTTTCAGGAGGGCATTTTTACGCATTTGTCTTCTCACGCTTTAGGACCCCTAAATTGCCAGGGCAGTAAATACCACATGTGACCCCATTGTGGAAGAAGACACCCCAAGGTATTCTGTGAGGGGTATGGCGAGTTCACAGAAAAAAAATTTGGCACAAGTTAGCGGAAATTGTTTTTTTTTTTGTTTTTTTACAGTCTCATATTCCACTAACTTGTGACAAAAATAAAATTTTGCATGAACTCACCATACCCCTCACGGAATACCTTGGGGTGTCTTCTTTCTAAAATGGGGTCACATGTGGGGTTTTTGTACTGCCCTGGCATTTGAGGGTCTCCGCAGTCATTACACGTATGGCCAGCATTAGGAGTTTCTGCGATTCTCCGTATATTGAGCATACGGGTAATGAGATTTTTTCCGTTCAGCCTCTGCGCTGAAAAAAAAATGAACGGCACAGATTTTTTCATTCGCATCGGTCAATGTGGGATGAAAAATCTCTGCCAAAATCAGTGACTGCGGTGCGGTGGGCTGGGCGCTAACTAACTGGTGGTGATAGGGGACCCTTATGCCCCATTCACACGTCCGCAATTCTGTTTGCGGAACGGAATTGCGGACCCATTCATTTCTATGGGGACAGACTTTGTCCCGCTCGGATCCGAATTACGGATCCGCGCTCCGGGTTTGCACTTCCGTTCTGCAAAATATAGAACATGTCCTTTCTTGTCCGCAATTGTGCACAAGAAAAAGCATTTTCTATATAGTTCTGGCAATGTGCGGATCTGCAAAATGCAGAAAGCACATTGCCGGTGTCCGTGTTTTGAGGATCTCGCGGATCGGATCCGCGGATCCGTGATCCACGGATCCGTGAATTCACGGATCCGCAAAACACATATGGACGTCTGAATGGAGCCTTACAAGGGGTGTGATCAATGACAGGGGGTGATCAGGGGTCTAGATGGGGTGATCAAGGGTTAATAGGTGAGGGGGGTGGGGGGTTAGTGTAGTGTTTGGTGCAACTTTATTGTGTTACCTGGTCCTCTGGTGGTCGATCCCAGTAAATGGGACCACCAGAGGACCAGGTAGCAGCTATATCAGACGCTGTTCATAAAACAGCGTCTGATATAGCAGTTTGATGCGATTTTATTCGCATCTACAGCCTGCCAGCGATGGATCATCGCTGGCAGGCTGTAGCCGAACTGCTGTGCCGCTTCCCTGTGTGTTCACAGGAAATCTCGCCTCTCGCGAGATGATGCGTCGGAACAGAGCTACAGGGCCGCCTGCAGGACGCATCCCTGCGTTAGGCGGTCCTGTAGCGGTTAAACTTGTCCAGTCACAGCTGGAACACCAGATTTACGTTATTTAATATTTTTGCAACTAAATTTCACCCCAGAAAAAATATATATCCTTTGCCGGACACTATTAAACTTGGCCAGCCACAGCTGAAACCACTGATTTATGGTATTGCTATTTTGGAAATTGCATTTCACTAGAGAAAAAAATAGATCCTTTGCCGCACACTATTAAACTTGTCCAGTCACAGCTGGAACACCAGATTTACGGTATTTCTATTTCTGCAAATGAATTTCACCCCAGAAAATAATATATCTTTTTCCGGACACTAATAAACTTGTCCCGCCACAGCTGGGACACCAGATTTACGGTATTTCTATTTTTGCAACTGAATTTAGCCGCAGAAAATAATATATCCTATGACGGACACTATTAAACTATTCCAGTCACAGCTGGAACACCAGATTTACGTTATTTTATATTTTTGCAACTGAATTTCACCCCAGAAAAAATATATATCCTTTGCCGGACACTATTAAACTTGGCCAGCCACAGCTGAAACCACTGATTTATGGTATTGCTATTTTCGCAATTGAATTTCACCCCACAATAAAATATATCCTTTGCCGGACACTATTAAACTTGTCCCGCCACAGGTGGAACACCAGATTTATGGTATTGCTATTTTGGCAATTGAATTTAACCCCAGAACAAAATATATCCTTTGCCGGACACTATTAAACTTGGCCAGCCACAGCTGAAACCACTGATTTATGTCATTGCTATTTTGGAAATTGCATTTCACTAGAGAAAATAATAGACACTATTAAACTTGTCCCGCCACAGCTGGAACACCACATTTACGGTATTTCTATTTTTGCAACTGAATTTAACCGCAGAAAATAATATATCCTATGACGGACACTATGAAACTTGTCCAATCACAGCTGGAACACCAGATTTACGGTATTTCTATTTTTGCCACTGAATTTCACCGCAGAAAATAATATATCCTATGACAGACACTATTAAACTTGTCCAGGCACCGCTGGAACACCAGATTTACGGTATTTCTATTTTGGCAACTGAATTTCACCCCAGAAAATAATAAATCCTTTTCCGGACACTATTAAACTTTTCCAGTCACAGCTGGAACACCAGATTTATGGTATTTCTATTTTTGCAACTGAATTTCACCGCAGAAAATAATATATCCTGTGACGGACACTATGAAACTTGTCCAGTCACAGCTGGAACACCAGATTTATGGTATTTCTATTTTTGCAACTGAATTTCACCGCAGAAAATAATATATCCTATGACTGACACTATGAACCTTGTCCAGTCATAGCTGGAACACCAGATTTTCGGTATTGCTATTTTGGCAATTGAATTTAACCCCAGAGCAAAATATATCCTTTGCCGGACACTATTAAACTTGGCCAGCCACAGCTGAAACCACTGATTTATGGTATTGCTATTTTGGCAATTGAATTTCGCCCCAGAACAAAATATATCCTTTGATGGACACTATTAAACTTTTCCAGCCACTGCTGGGACACCAGATTTACGGGATTGCTATTTTGGCAATTGAATTTCACCACAGAAAAAAAATCTATTCTTTGCCAGACAGCAGACAGTATTACACTTGGCTAGCCACAGCTGGACCACCAGATTTAGGGGATTGCTATTTTGAAATTGAATTTAACCCCTCAATAAAATATAGAAATTACTATCCTGAGTTTCTAGGGGTGACAATAAGCACAGCCAAGCCCCTGATGTAGGATATAGCAAAAGAAATTTTTTGTATTGATGGACTTGGTGGCAGCTTGTGCTGGTGCACCACAAGACACAAAATGGCCGCCGATCACCCCAGAAAAAAGTGACAGAAAAACATGCAGACGTGGAATGATTAACAGCTGTAGATCGATCACTTTTTTAGTTGTTTTTGCTGACTTTTCCCTGCCTAATCTCGCCCTCACAGCAGCTGCGTCCTATCCCTACACTAAATGGAACAGAGTGACGTGCGGCACTACGTGACTCCAGCTTAAATAGAGGCTGGGTCACATGCTGCACTTGGCCAATCACAGCCATGCCATTAATAGGCATGTCTGTGATGGCTTCTTAGAGCAAGAAGTAAAACGCTAGCTAATCCGATTGGCTGCTGTGCAGCCCTTCAGAAAGCGGGAAGAAATCACTGAACAACGAACCCAAACTTTTTTTTAAAATGTCCGTGTCCCGAACACCCCAAATTTGGTAGAAATTCGAACTATACAGTTCGGGTTCTCTCATCCCTAGACGCCACTCCCCAATGGTGTACACCAAAAAAAAGGATGATTAAACCAGCATCTCCTTAATGCATATAGTTAAGGGTGCAGGATGCAAGCTACCTTTGCCTAAATACAATGCATACATAGAACTACAAGTAACAGCACCCCTAAATGCACAAAGACATAAGTAAACGGTGAATTAATGGGAAAAAAAGGAAACTGCATTGTTGCTATACTTACTGTAAGAAACAGTAGAAGCTTTTTGCTCATATTATTTATCAAAAATATGTCTGGCCCATCTACCCGCGACAATTGAAGGCCAAAAGCCCAGGAAAGTCATGTGTTTGAGCAGGAAGTATCACATAGCTGGACCTTACTTTACCGAGATTGTAGGCTGATAACCCATTTGTTAGAGTAAGTCCTGTTTGAAGCCACCTTGTCGTGGGTAGATGGGCCGACATATTTTTGATCAATAATATGTGCAAAGAGCTTCTATTTTTTCTTATAGTAAGTATAGCAACAATACAGTTTCCTTTTTTTCCCCATGAATTCACCCTTTACTTATGTCTTTGTGCATTACACAGTGTGCTGTTACTTGTAGTTTTATGTACAGTATGTATTGTATTTTAGCCAAGGTAGCGTGCACCTGCACCATTATCTACATGCATTATGGAGATGCTAGTTTAATCCTCTTTTTTGGTGTATACCGTTGGGGAGTGGCGCCCCCTGTGAACCATGTACCCCCGCCCATCTACCTGGTGCTTTTAATCAGTAGTATTACATAGCTGGATCCTACTTTTCCCAATTGGAGGCCAAAAGCCCAGTAGTTGTATGTATGTAATGCAGTAATGTGTCCCCTAACATTGATTATACCACAGTGTTTGTAGTGAATTGTTTTTTGCACTAGGCCCGAAATAATACTTGCTCAACTATGAAATTATTGTATTAAAATGTATGAAAGCACCATCTGATGCAGTAATGTCTCCGCTATCACAGATAATACAACACAGTGTTTTCAGCCAATAGTTTTTTCCACTAGGCCTGAAATAACACTTGTTCAATTACTGTATGAAATTATTGGACTACAATGTGTGAAAACACAGTGTGATGCAATAATATGATGCACTACAAAAAAATGTGTAATTGCACAACGTTTGCAGCAGAATACTGTAGGGCGCTGTGCTGACAATAAGCCTATGTAGAGACAAGTTTTTTAAAGAAAAAACAAAAAAAATCAAATCTGTCTGTTCAAATGAGAAAATACGTTTTTTCTTTGCAGGCAGTTGGTTTTGTAATGCAGAACTGCTACAATGAGATGCTGCTGCAGCAGCAGCAGCTGTATTAAGCTGTGTGCCCAGCCCCTTAGCCTTCAGCCCCTCCCTGTTCAAAGTCTCTGAAATCTAGACAATTATTTATTTTTATTGTCTCCCTAGACTGGCCTTATTACACTAAAATAGTTGTTTGTGCCTCTGTGTATTGTAAAAAAAAATTTGGCGAAACACTGAAAGAGACTTATCCACCCTCATCAGCTGCTCAACACAGTATGGTATTTGCGTATTGTACCCAGGCCTCTCCCTGCATGCTGCCAGACTCAATTGGCTGATGAGGCTGTATATCAGCCTCTGAGCCAATCAGGGCAGGCCCTCCCATCTACTTCTTCTTAGTGACATGTGACATCCTTTTCCTTCCTCCCTCATTTTTCCCAGTCAATTCTCAAAGTAAAATTGTGTTGGATCACGTTTTTATGCTATTTGTCTGAAGCAAATCAGAAAAGCTTTGAGTTCATTTAAAGGACAAACTTTTGTAAAATTTGTAACAAATCTGGTTTGTTACAAATCGATTCGTTCCTCCTTAAAGGGCATCCTAGTGGCGCAGCCTTCTCCGCAACTGCTATGCCCTTTTAATTTTGATTGACAGGTCCAGGGAGTGTAAATGTCATCACACTTAATCCTGACTTCTCCTACAGTCAATCAAAGTGCAGAGGGCATGGCAGCTGCAGAGAGAGCTGAGCCTCTAGATGTAACGGCAATGCCCCTGTTGCTCCTAGAGGTTCATTTGCATATATTAAAAATTTATATTTCTTAGCAATGCGGGCACATACGAACATGGGACCAACACAGATGCCTTAAGCTGCCAAGCACACATGTAACAGGTCAGCCAGTTTCAGAGGTACAAATCTGCTGGCAGATGCCCTTTAAACCATCTATACTAATAAAAGCCGTGGGTGATTGGCGTCTGTGCGTGTGTGCCGAATACTCAAGTGCGCGGCGCACTGACCAATGGGCACACACTCCATGGATACTACTCCACCAGTGACCGCCTGCCTGGCCTCCTGCCTCACCATGTAGTAAGTTAAGAAGAGAAGATCATTATTATTATTACAGCTACTCATAGTATTACTTCTCTGAGCGGGGCCCGGTGCAATACAGTGACTGTATTACAATCACACTAAACAACAACATAGCATAAGATGCTATGTGTCATACACAGATACCCCCATAACAGTGTCAGCCACAGACCCCCATAAGTGTCAGCCACAGACCACCCTCATAACAGTGCCAGACGCAGAGCCCCCGATAAGAGTGACATCCACAGTGCCTCCATAACAGTGTCAGCCACAGACCCCCATAAGTGTCAGCCACAGACCACCCTCATAACAGTGCCAGACGCAGAGCCCCGATAAGAGTGACATCCACAGTGCCTCCATAACAGTGTCAGCCACAGACCCCCATAAGTGTCAGCCACAGACCCCTATAACAGTGTCAGCCACAGATCTACCATATCAGCCACAGACCGCCCATAACAGTGTCAGCCACAGACCTCCATAACAGTGTGCCATTAACAGATCCCCCATAACAGTGTCAGCCATAGACCCCCATAACAGTGTGTCATCCACAGATCCCCATAACAATGTGTCATCCACAGATCCCCCATAACAATGTGTCCTCCACAGATCCCCCATAACTGTGTGCCATTCACAGATCCCCCATAACAGTGTCCTCCACAGATCCCCCTCATAATAGTGTCATCCACAGATCCCCCTCATAAGTGTCAGCCACAGATCCCCTCATAACTGTGTGCCATCCACAGATCCCCCTCATAACAGTGTCCTCCACAGATCCCCCATAACAGTGCCATCCACAGATCCCTTCCATAACAATGTGCCATCCACAGATCCCCCATAACAGTGTCCTTTACAGATCCCTCTCATAACAGTGTCCTCCACAGATCCCCCATAACAGTGCAATCCACAGATCCTCCCATAACAGTGCCATCCACAGATCCCCCCCCCCCATAACAGTGCCAGCACTAATGTTCTAGCGCCCGTTATTGTAACGGGCATAATATCTAGTACCATATAACTTCACATAATGACTGTAGTTGAGTGGCATGAATTTTTCTTTGAAAATCAGCCCTGCATTGTGCCATATCCTTCATTACCTTCTTAATGCATATTCTTCTCACAAGCCATTACACATTTCTTCTATAACATCTATCATCCTGCAGCACTACCTGAAATCAGTACTTTTGACCTCCCTATTAACCATTTGCTTTGTGTCTTTTGTGTGCATGCACTATTGCAATGCTACACATTCTCTGTAGCTTATTTCCTTGCATATACTTCTGCATGCTTTCTAATTAAGGCTGTATTTATTCCTACAATCTCTCCCTTGTAGCATACTGCCCACCCCGCATTGCTGCTGCCTCACTCCCTATCTTTTTCAAAGCCTGCTATCAGCCCTCCGATCTCTGTTTAATCTTTGACTATTTTAAGCTCTCTGTCAAGATTCAATCCCCTGGAGTAATACCCTTATTTCTATTAAATGAGTAGAATAGATGGATGTGTATCAATGAAGACAGACTGTCTGCAAGGTGAGAGATAGCTGTGGGCACAGAGAAGGTAGGGAGGGGGCTGGTCTGTATGCCACTAAGAGCTGGTTGACACAAGACTGGATTTCTCTGTCACCATGGACTTTCCAGCTGCTATGGAGACACTTAATTTTTGAACTGTTTTTCCCCTCACGGTCTAGCAGACGCTATAAAAGCAAGCCTTCCTGAATAATTAGTGTGTCACAGCAAAGAAGATGACAGTGGCATCGCTTCCTGATATAATATGTCCTGCTAATTATATGTGGCATATATCCATGCCAGCCAGTAGCATTGCAAATTAAAAGACTCAGTAACTTAAAACAGTTGTGCCAACATTAAATATTAATATAAATAAGCATTAAAACAAGTTACTTTTGTAATTTTTTTTGCGTTATAAAAATGCTCCATTTGAGAGATATTCCCCTTACTTGATTATAATTAAGTCGTATGGTGTTCTGAGTGACATCTATAGCATCTAACCAGGAGATTACTACAGCTGTCACTCTGCGCATTTGGGAGAAGCTGTGAAGAAACTCAATGTAGCAGGCACTTCACAGCAACGCCCTGTCCTGGGCACTTGCAGAACAGACTCCAGCAAACTAAAACTTCATATTTACACTAAAAAGTTCCACAAAAGGTATGTTTGCATTGCTCTCCTGAGCCTGTACATAGTGGTGTCACTGTCAGCAGTTTAGCATGGTCAAATGTGATTACTTTTTCTACAAAAAGTATTTTTTTTTTACAGTTTAATAGAAATCATATTTACTTGTTAAACAATGTAGTAGTCATTCTCTACCAAATTGATTAATCACCTTCATGAGATTAATCGCCTTCAGGAGAAAACCAATGCAGCAATTATTTTGTTAAAAGTGCTAAGGCTACTTTTCATATATGCATTAAAACTATCTGTTGGCTGTTTTGTGACAGGCTGTTCCATTGACTATAATGGGAAGCGGTGGTGATCCGGCCTGTTTCCATCATTAATGCCAGAATTTGGCCGGACAAAAGACAGTGTTGGCACTCATGCCAGAACTCCGGTTCACTGCCTGGTCCCATTATAGACAATGGGCTCAGGTGGTGAATGGCAGTATTCATCTATGCCGGATATGGTGGACTCCAACATGCTGCTCCTCTGCTGGAACAGCCAGCCAGATAGCTTTAACGCATATGTGAAAATAGACTGTGTGACATTGTGCATTTGGCTTACCTTTATCTAATATGACATTTTATTCAATGTTACATTGACCGAAGGGAGCAAATAGTTTTTTACTGCACAATATATTTTTTTTTTACATTTCTATGTACTGTTTGGAGAACATTGTTATTAGTTATTACGGGAAAATTTGTTTAAAATTTGTTTTGTATATGACCCTAATGTGCATCTGTTGTGTTGTTCTCTGCTTCATGCTATACATCACATAGCACTGTGGACTATGTTGCCTTAAATTACACAAAAGTTGATTAAACTGACTGACAGAGAGGAGCAGATCAATTCCAAACTAATCAGATTATGACCCACATTTTGTAACATTCGTAGAATCGATTCGGACCTAAATCCAATTTGTCGACTGATTTGGCTGAACTGAACCTGATGCAAATTTTTAGCAATTTTTACTGATTGACTTTTTATCTTCACAGTCTTGAAGGTACTTCTCTGTCTTTGGCTGGAACTTCCAACTTAGGTATTTAAAGCCACTAAGAACACATTTCATTGTAGTAAAGCTACAGTAAATGACATCGGCGTTTCTGAATGAGCAGCGCTCTTGCAGCAGATATAATTTACATGGAAATTAGCCTACTTTTCATACACATGCATGCTTTAATAGGAAGAAATGAGACATAGATGAGCCTGGGAGGTAGATTGTTCCTTTTACTACAGCAGGACCCTTACTATTATCGAAAAAGCTGATTGTGGATCTCCTGACCAAATTCACATTCACTGTCAAATTAAATTATTTTACAGCTTAATTTCATTTTTAACTTTCATTTATAATATTATACGCTTCTAGAACTATTAGAACCAGTAAATCATTAGATCGGATGTCGCAAAATTAGAAAAAATCTTGAATACTTATATTTCTCAGCTGTTGTATGCTCAGTGGCGCATATTGTTCAAATATTCATAGGATTTAACAGTATTAATGCATATAAGAGGTTACAGTGAACTGTGGAATAACTAGTGATAGCTGTTAGAGATAAGTGAATTGATTCTAAATTAATTGGATTCGTCACAAGTTTCCTATGAATCCTACAGTTTTGGGATTGGTCCTGCACGAATAGATCCAAAGATTGTCTGCCATTTTACATATCAGAATACAGGGAAGATGAGAAGATCACATGCGGGCTTGCCCATAATGCCTTGCAGTCAGTTACAGCCAGTCATAAGGGACTGGCTATTACTGTATGTCAGAGGCTGTGTCATATGCACTAAATAAGATCCCAGCCAGTATCTGCCTTGTTTTTTGGAGCATGTACATTGGAAGGATAGCACATCTGTCATATATAGGAAATAGATCTTAAAACACAGAATATAGCTAGTTTAGGGTCAGAGAGATTATTTCACAGTGAAGAGAGACAATAGCTAGTTAGATTTTATCATTGATTGGCATACAATCTGTAGGTTTTAGAGACAGGACATAATTTCATCAGAGGGTGCCTCCTGAAGCTGATGCATTGCTTATGTGCATAATGGCAGTCTCTATCAATTGAACATTTCTTGTTAAAAGGAGGCTGTCACCACATTTGGACATTATAGACCGCTTACATATTGTTCTGGCATAACTTTAGAAGAATCAAATGATATCTTTGTTGCGTTCTTCTGTGGTTCACCTGCGGCAAAAACGTGCTTTTATTGATATGTAAATGAGGGCTCGCATGAGCCCAGGGGTGGCCTTAACTTCTTTGGAGCCCAGGCTGCTTATCCTCTTTTGTTAATATCCCCACCCCAGCCTTTGCCTTCCCTTCTCTTCCCTTGCATCCTCCTCCTCTCCCCGTGAAATCCAGCGCATGCACTCTGCCTCGCTTGGCCGGGGCATGCGCACGGCATCGTTGTAGCTACTGCTCGTGCTCCGGCCAACTGTACGAACCCAGCTACAAGCAGGCCTTTGGCCGAAGCATGTGCAGTAGCTACAACGATGCTGTTCACACACTGGGCATCGCAGTGCGCATGCCCCAGCCAAGTGAGGCAGAGAGCAAGCTCAGGATTTCATGGGGAGAGAAGGAGGACGCAAGGGAAGAGAAGGGCGGGGATATTAACCAAAGAGGATAAGCAAGAATCACAGAAATAAACGTGGCCTAAATGGGTGGGACTGCTCCAAACCCCAAACACTGTGGCGTGTTTCTAACTGGGGGGGCAGTTCCTCCGCATGTGGTTCGCAGCGAACGGCTATCCCCAGCAAAAATTGCATACAATGGAGGATACCGGCGCGAACCACAAGCACCACACAAACATCCTACACAAAATAAAACATGTGCGGATGAAAATATATAAACACATAACTCACAGAAAAAAGATGCTCCACATGGATGAGCAACTGACAACACTGGCTAATCCCTCACTCTGGTGTTAAAAGCTGAGAGATTCGCCAATATTTCCAATCAGGAACATATCGGAGCCCCTTTAAGCACCACTTTACGGTATCTCAGCATGACATGGGGTCCTACCACTAGACTACCTATAGTGTGTGAACAAGGTCTGAACAGGTATTAAGCAGCCTACAGCCCCCTCCCACTCACCTGCATTGCAGGACCAACAATGCAATGGGGAACAAATGAGGCCGCAAGCTACACCTACAACAGACCATGTGACACCGGCTTCCAGGTGCAACAGAATGTTTACCAGCCATATGCAATGGCACATTCAATACATATAAAACAAGAATCACAGAAATAAACTTGGCCTAAATGGGTGGGACTGCTCCAAACCCCAAACACTGTGGCGTGTTTCTAACTGGGGGGGCAGTTCCTCCGCATGTGGTTCGCAGCGAACGGCTATCCCCAGCAAAAATTGCATACAATGGAGGATACCGGCGCGAACCACAAGCACCACACAAACATCCTACACAAAATAAAACATGTGCGGATGAAAATATATAAACACATAACTCACAGAAAAAAGATGCACCACATGGATAAGCAACTGACAACACTGGCTAATCCCTCACTCTGGTGTTAAAAGCTGAGAGATTCGCCAATATTTCCAATCAGGAACATATCGGAGCCCCTTTAAGCACCACTTCACGGTATCTCAGCATGACATGGGGGTCCTACCACTAGACTACCTATGGTGTGTGAACAAGGTCTGAACAGGTATTAAGCAGCCTACAGCCCCTCCCACTCACCTGCATTGCAGGACCAACAATGCAATGGGGAACAAATGAGGCCGCAAGCTACACCTACAACAGACCATGTGACACCGGCTTCCAGGTGCAACAGAATGTTTACCAGCCATATGCAATGGCACATTCAATACATATAAAACAAGAATCACAGAAATAAACGTGGCCTAAATGGGTGGGACTGCTCCAAACCCCAAACACTGTGGCGTGTTTCTAACTGGGGGCAGTTCCTCGCATGTGGTTCGTAGCGAACGGCTATCCCCAGCAAAAATTGCATACAATGGAGGATACCGGCGCGAACCACAAGCACCACACAAACATCCTACACAAAATAAAACATGTACGGATGAAAATATATTAACACATAACTCACAGAAAAAAGATGCACCACATGGATAAGCAACTGACAACACTGGCTAATCCCTCACTCTGGTGTTAAAAGCTGAGAGATTCGCCAATATTTCCAATCAGGAACATATCGGAGCCCCTTTAAGCACCACTTCACGGTATCTCAGCATAGGACGAGGAGGCGTCAGATCTGGTTGATTCAACGCAGGACAGCCCAAGGCGCACTTTGACACTCGAGAGATCCGTATGGGTAGGATTATGTTTTTTTTATTGGTTAGATAGACAACGCGTTTCGGGGCGACCGCCCCTTTATCAAGTCTAAGAGAAAATGTGCATATATAAAAATACAATATAATACAATAAATAAATACCATAAACTGGAATAAAATATGCCATAAATTTCATAAAAATTGCATAAAATGATTAGATCTTCATTTATGTACTGTTCTAGTGAAGAATCTGTTTGTGCTTAAAAGGTCTTTTCTTAAAAAATGTATCTATTTTTTGGGTGTAGAAAATGGTACATAAAAAATATATGTGGACAGTATATATATAGAGAAAAAAAAAATACTATATATATATATAAAATACATAAAAAATACATATATATGTCAAAAAGCGGTAATTCTGACTCTGTCTAACATGCATTAGAAGCTGATAGGTACCTGTTTCTTGTAGGAAAGAAGGTGTCTTCAGGAGAAGGGGGTCCTTCAAAGGAGGCTAGAGGCTTGGGTTTGAGCCTGATAGCCTAATAAGTTCTGTGAACTGGAGAGAGGGGAAGTACAAGGAGAAGACAAATCATCTCAGGAATAAATTCATTGACATGCAATCTTTCACACTATGTGGATGTCTTTCTCCAGCAACATGTTTTACAGCTCCCCTCCTACCTAAGGGATTCTACTCATTTAATCACCTTACTAAAAGACATAGAATGGAAACCACATTACCTCTGGCTAACATTAGATGTATCGGCACTATACTCTAATATCCCTCACACAGCAGGAATCAGGACTATAAGTGATCATCTATCTAAGGACAACCACCTCTCCACAGAACACAAGAAATTTATTCTTGATGCCATCCATTTCATTCTCACCAATAACGTCTTCTCATTTGAAACAAAAATTTACAGACAACGCAATGGGACCGCTATGGGGACGCGCTTCGCGCCCAGTTTCGCCAACATATATATGGGCAGTTTTGAAGAGGCTTTCATCTATAACAACCCCCAATGGAAAGACAAGATCATCTTGTATAAAAGGTATATAGATGACCTGATCCTAATTTGGAATGGAACCCAGGAAGACGCTCAGTTTTTCATCTCCTCCCTAAACGCAAACTCCTGGAAACTCAAATTTACAGCCAACATATCCGCATCCAAAATAGAATATCTAGACCTGGTCCTCTACTCAGAAAAAAACACCATCTGCTCCAAAACATTCTTTAAAAAGGTAGACGGCAATAGCTACCTGGACTATAGAAGCGCTCATTACAAAAACTGGAAAAAGAATGTACCCTTCAGTCAATTTAAGAGAATAAGGAGAAATTGCACTAACACCAGTGATTTTGTTACCCAAAGCGAAATCCTTAAATCAAGATTCATACAGAAGAAGTACCCTAGGAACCTGGTAGAGAACGCATTTCTCCGTGCTAACAAATTTACTCAGGAAGAAAGTCTGCAAACCAAAACGGAAACCAGCACCTCTGGAAAACAACAAAAACCTACCAACACTCATCACCACTTACAATTCCAATCATGGAGCACTACGCAACATCCTCACAAAATATTGGCACGTACTGACAAATGATCCATACCTAAAAGATGTGATACCACCGAAACCACAGATCATCTTCAGGAGGGCGAAAACAATCAAAAATATATTGGCACCGAGCCGCTTAAAAGGATAAACAAAACAAACAGAGACGCTCACCCCACAACAGAAAGGAAAATGTTCCCTACCTTTACGGGGAGCTATAAATGCAGACATCCTCTTTGTAAGTGCTGTACAAGCATATCCAATCAGATACGAAATTTTAAAAGCAATACCACTGGCGAGGAATTTACCATAAAAACTTTCTAAATTGCTCTTCATCATATGTAGTCTATCTCATTGAATGTAGCTGCGGCTTACAGTATGTGGGACGAACTATCCAGACCCTCAGAGAACGACTAAATAAACACCGGTGGAACATAACCAGAGGGTTTCTCAAACATAGCATCTCCCGCCATTTTCTATCCGCCCATAACAAAGATCCAACAGAACTCAACATCACACCCCTTGAAGAGATATCAATCAGCATCCCGGACAGATTCAGAGCACTCCAAAAGAGGGAGATGTTCTGGATCTATAAACTCCAGACGCTTGAACCTTACGGTTTAAATGAAAGCCTAGAAAATAAATGCTTTTTGATGCCTATCCTCAATCCGTATCTGCCAATCCCACATTCTCCTATTCCCACTCTCCCCCCCCCTCCCCCTCGCCTACCTTACTCATCTTTTTACACCTTCAATCGCCTTTAACAGGGGGGAAATTTAAGTACTTGATGCCCGCACACCACATATTACCCGGATCCCCTTGTTTTATTACCCTATGAGGCCTGCCATTGATTGTAGGGCCCAAAATAGCCCTCTCTGGATAACATACATAGGCAGAAAACCATTTATCTAAGGCCCCAAAACTGGGACTAAAATTCTCACCGGTGTCTATAACATTACTCCCAAGCTTAACTAGGCACACCACCCCCCCGAACTCCGATTTTTCACAATCCCTTAAGTCCATTTTATCATAACCCCCTGAGCCCTATTCAATCATCGATCCATGTCATCAGTCCCCATTTATACCTCACATCCCACTTATCCCCTCCCCTTCAATAAACACATATCCCCTGCCAAAGTTTATCACAGCTCCTTCGTTTAGTTCATCCCCTCCTCTATCTCCCACATACAAGTTCATTTTACATTAACCCTTCCTTAGCCCTATGTAATCATCGATCTTTACCATCAGTCCCCTTTACATCTCACATCTCAATCACCCCTCCCCTCGGCAAACACACATCCCTGTCAAACTTTATCACAGCCCCTCCTTTGAGTTCATCCCTCCTCTCTCTCACATACAAGCGCTCCTAGACGCACTATATCGGTCCAGCACATAGCATCACTCTGGA
The DNA here is from genome assembly GCA_033119425.1 of Bufotes viridis. NCBI lineage: Eukaryota > Metazoa > Chordata > Amphibia > Anura > Bufonidae > Bufotes > Bufotes viridis. The sequence continues at coordinate 311,039,128 of CM065589.1, forward strand.
CCACGCCCCCTTAGCATCGCAGCAAACCTCAGGGAGATCGCGCCTCCCTCCTCCTCTTCCTTAACCCCAGCACATCGCGCGCCTCCTGACAAGAGTCGGCGTCCTACACGTGCTGCGGACCGCACTGTCAGCATACCGCTGACTGGGAACTTAAGGTAAAATTATATACTAAATATCCTTGCATCAGGACAAAAAACATTAGAAAAACTAATATGAAAATAAGATACAAATAAGGAGGATAAATCATAAGGAATAGATAACTCAGTTATTAAGCACTAGCTGTTGCCATAGGGGAATTTTCACCCCATTACCCCCCTCATTTAACCAGATATTGAGGATCACCATACCCTCCCTCCCCCCCCCCCCTTCAGAAATAACAGATATACATATATATAAATGTACTTCCCCTCTCTCCAGTTCACAGAACTTATTAGGCTATCAGGCTCAAACCCAAGCCTCTAGCCTCCTTTGAAGGACCCCCTTCTCCTGAAGACACCTTCTTTCCTACAAGAAACAGGTACCTATCAGCTTCTAATGCATGTTAGACAGAGTCAGAATTACCGCTTTTTGACATACATATGTATTTTTTATGTATTTTATATATATATATTATTATTTTTTTTTCTTTCTCTATATATATACTGTCCACATATATTTTTTATGTACCATTTTCTACACCCAAAAATAGATACATTTTTTAAGAAAAGACCTTTTAAGCACAAACAGATTCTTCACTAGAACAGTACATAAATGAAGATCTAATCATTTTATGCAATTTTTATGAAATTTATGGCATATTTTATTCCAGTTTATGGTATTTATTTATTGTATTATATTGTATTTCTATATATGCACATTTTCTCTTAGACTTGATAAAGGGGCGGTCGCCCGAAACGCGTTGTCTATCTAACCAATAAAAAACCCATAATCCTACCCATACGGATCTCTCGAGTGTCAGAGTGCGCCTTGGGCTGTCCTGCGTTGAATCAACCAGATCTGACGCCTCCTCGTCCTTGACTTACCTGACCAGCGATTTGGCCCCGCTAAAGGTCCAGACAAGCCTCGGCTGCACCGACCACGTTCAGTGACCAGCTTCCACGCCCTTATTGTGGTTGTGCCCAATTTGGTACAACCAAAATAGGTGAGCGAGCAAGTTACAATCAAACTATACGTTATCTGTGACGTCATTACCCTATGAGCGCCTCTCTCCCTTTTTCCTCGCCACATTTTGTGGTATCTCAGCATGACATGGGGTCCTACCACTAGACTACCTATGGTGTGTGAACAAGGTCTGAACAGGTATTAAGCAGCCTACAGCCCCCTCCCACTCACCTGCATTGCAGGACCAACAATGCAATGGGGAACAAATGAGGCCGCAAGCTACACCTACAACAGACCATGTGACACCGGCTTCCAGGTGCAACAGAATGTTTACCAGCCATATGCAATGGCACATTCAATACATATAAAACAAGAATCACAGAAATAAACTTGGCCTAAATGGGTGGGACTGCTCCAAACCCCAAACACTGTGGCGTGTTTCTAACTGGGGGGGCAGTTCCTCCGCATGTGGTTCGCAGCGAACGGCTATCCCCAGCAAAAATTGCATACAATGGAGGATACCGGCGCGAACCACAAGCACCACACAAACATCCTACACAAAATAAAACATGTGAGGATGAAAATATATAAACACATAACTCACAGAAAAAAGATGGATAAGCAGCCTGGGCTCCAAAGATGTTAACGCCACCCCTGGGCTCTTGCGAGCCATCACTTACATATCAATAAAAGTAAGTTTTTGCCGCAGGTGAACCACAAAAGAACGCAACAAAGGTACCATTTGATTCTTCTAAAGTTATGCCAGAACGCTATGTAAGCGGTCTATTAATGTCCAAATGTGGTGAGGGACTCCCTTTAATTTTTTTTGCATAGTTAAATTAAAAAAAAAAAACATTTAATGAGTGTGTTCCTGCAGCCTGACATACTGTTTATTGTGCGTCATAGTGTCCAATTGACCATTTTTGTAAAAAAAACTAAACATTTTTTGCACAGTTAAATAAATAAAAATCACTTCATCAGATCATGCCTTCATCTTGATGTTTATGTGTGTTATAGGCTATATCTCAATAACAGTGCCCAGCAATCAAGTGCACTTTCATTCGATAGAGAGAGCATTTGGCTTCTGATTATTTTACTTGTTAACTGTCGAGTGAAAATGTCTGGCAATGAAAGCTGTGGATTTAAAATTGTACAACAGGTCAATTTTTGCTGCAGGTATTTTGCACAGCGCGTAAAGGAGATTTCTTAAAAGCTCATCCTCAGTTTTGCTGGTAATGTAAAATACGTCTGCATGCAAATCCACAGTGAGAAATAGCGTTACAGCAACCATGTGGACATAGATAACCTTAATTCATTAACTTCTCTATCAGAATGCTTTAGTGATCTTTGTAAAGAAGTTGCTGCGCAGGGCTAGGAACTACCAGTCACATGACAGCATCATCATTTGTCCATTACAATTTATTATGATACTCACCTGACCCAATCATGTCTTCGATATGTCATATAGAACATGGTTGACCCGCCCTTGACATGTCCCTCACAGGAGGAGTTAAACTATTAATACACATGTGTATGGCATTTAAAGGGTTAGTTAATTTGCAATAAAATTGGTCAAACTGCCCTATACAGCCATGTATGCTGTCATACAAGCATACATGAACGCTTACTCTGGCCGCTTCTGGGTACCTTCTATTCTGCAAAGGCGCTGAACAGCATATGAACACATCCACAACAGATACAGGCAGCAGAATGTCTGTCCATGCGTCGGAAAGAAAAAAAAGACAATGCAACAGCACTCTGCAAACAAAAATAAAGTACAATAATGTCATAATTATAGAAAACATTCTGATTCTAATTCTATGCTTATTTTGCAAATTTGGGATTCTTGGCAAATACATTTTGTACAAAATTATTTGGGCCCATCTGCCAAACGTCAAGGCGATCTCTATAAGACGGGAACCTAACACTAAATCCTACCTGTTATGTGCCATAATGGCCACCATAGAATTCAGGGAGTGCAGGTTCCACATGCATGCTGGGTCCACTATGCTTTTTACCATTTTTGGTGCCATAATGGCCTCCATTAAATCCAGGGATGCAGGTACCAACATGCATGCTGAGTCCACTCTATACTTCCCCAGGTGCCAAATGGCTTCCAATAAATACAATGAGAGCAGGCTATAGCTTTATACTTACTCTGAATAATATCAGCCTATGGGGCAGACAGGCTGGTCAGGGGTGCAAGACCAACAGGAGTCAGCCACACCTCCAGTACAACTGCAAAAAAAGGGGGTCAGTCAGCACATCCCAATTTTGGCACATAACAGGTAGTATTTAGTGTTAGGTTCACATCTTATAGAGATCGCCTTGACGTTTGGCAGACGGGCCCAAATAATTTTCTACAAAATATATTTGCCAAGAATCTCAAATTTGCAAAATAAGCGTAACATTAGCACCAGCATGTTTTCTATAATCATGGCATTATTGTGCTTTATTTGTGTTTGCAGAGTCATGTTGCATTGTCTTTTTTTCTTTATGTTTCTAACCATGACAGCGTGCACCTGCACATAGGGATGTGCTGACTAACTCCCTTTTTTTGTGCATACGTCGGAGACCTCCAGTTGCCTGCACCTGCACAGAGTACCAGGGTACCAAGGAGCAGCCACAGAAAGCAGTCACTGCCATCTTGCTGCCCATGGACGGAAAGGAAGACAGGTGAGCATGTTTACTTCACTGACTTCAAGGCATAATGGACCTCCATTAGGACAACATGGGAACAGTATACAGTCATGTATACGGGAATGGAAATGCAAAGTGGTCAACCCATTTAAAGGGAATTACAACTAGACTCAAATATTTGATGACGTGAGAGAAGGAATTGGGCAGGAGCTTTTCAGACATGGACTGAACTCAGTCATTCATTCTCAATCACAGACTTTTTGTCTCATATAGACTTCAGAAACTGAACTTCAAGATTCTCTCCCATTGGCACAAAACCTCTGTAAGGCTTCAACAAATGTATCCTCCTGCTTCTCCTTTTTCTGGTGGTGCTCATACCTCTGGTGGCACCATGCTACACATTTGGTGTGGGTGCCCTCTAATTTCCCCTCTAGAAGAGGGTGTTCTTCATTTATAATCTTTTATGGGGCACCACAGTCCTTACTACTCCCAAAGTAGCCCTTTTGTCAATGCTCCTGGGCTCTATATCTAATATCTATATCTAAACAAGGGCTTCTTTGTCACTCTCTTTTGGCCACTAGGCCAAATTTTTTCTAGATTTTGGAAATTATCTACTCCTCCTTTCAGAGCCCTGTGGGTTGAGACCCATAACCAGCTTATGAGATTGGATGAACTTGGGACAATAGACCATGGCACCGTTTCTTCCCTTCATAAAACCTGGTTTCTCTGAGCCCGTATTTGAGCCTCTTCTGGCCTTGCTGGATCTCTGGGGGACTCCTCCTTTAGGTTAGTCATTGTTAGTCGCCACTCTGATCCTCTGCCTACCTCTTTCCCTTGTCCTATTTTGGTCCCTTCTCCTTGTCTCCCTCCCTTTGTCTGCATCTAGTTATAGTTGTTGGTTGCCCGCCTAGTGTAAATGTATGTACTGACTACTATCTGTCCATACATCATTGCCATTTTCTCTCTAATGTATTCTATACCTGCTATAGCATTGTCTTTTTCAAATCATTGCTGTGAACTGCAACCATCAATATTCATTGAACCATAAAGAAAATTACAACTGAATCAAGCATTTAATTGTGATGTATGAGCATCTTTCTAAAATACATTAATCAATACAATTCTTTGGTACCATTTAACTAAAAAGGCATTGTATGAGAGCATCCCAATAACTACAATATGAACAAGAGAACTAACCTGTCATATCATTTATCAACTGTTCATAACTATATTAGTCAGCTATATATAACCCAAGAATATAAAGTTAACTGAAAAGCTCATTACTAGTACATATTTTAAGCAACATTCTAAATTCACAAGCAAAGCTTTAACAGAAATGTAGAGAAAAAAGTGTTGGAACATCGATGTGCTAAAAATACTGGAGGCTTTTCACGCACTTTTTGCATATGTTTGTTGATTTTTTGAGAATAAAGAGTTACTTGCAGAAAAACAATCATATTGTGTTAAATTGATGTGTTGGAAGCAGTAAAATGAACTACAGTAAGAATCTGAGTAAATTTGACTAGGACCAAATAGGGGTAGCTAGACAACTGGCTCAGAACATATGCATAAAGCCGATATTATTGGGTGTTTCTTTTAGGCAGTGGTTACAACCTACTCAGTATCTGAGGAAAGTATCTGAGGAAAGGGATTTAGGGGTCATTATATCAGACGACCTAAAGGTGGGCAGACAATGTCATAGAGCAGCAGGTAATGCCAGCAGAATGCTTGGGTGTATAGGGAGAGGCATTAACAGTAGAAAGAGGGAGGTGCTCATGCCGCTCTACAGAGCACTAGTGAGACCTCATTTGGAGTATTGTGTGCAGTACTGGAGACCATATCTGCAGAAGGATATTGAAACTTTGGAGAGAGTTCAGAGAAGAGCTACTAAATTAGTACATGGATTGCAGGACAAAACTTACCAGGAAAGGTTAAAGGACCTTAACATGTATAGCTTGGAAGTAAGAAGAGACAGAGGGGATATGATAGAAACTTTTAAATACATAAAGGGAATCATCACGGTAAAAGAGGAGAGAATATTTAAAAGAAGACAAACTGCTACAAGAGGACATAGTTTTAAATTAGAGGGGCAAAGGTTTAAAAGTAATATCAGGAAGAATTACTTTACTGAGAGAGTAGTGGACGCATGGAATAGCCTTCCTGCAGAAGTGGTAGCTGCAAATACAGTGAAGGAGTTTAAGCATGCATGGGATAGGCATAAGGCCATCCTTCATATAAGATAGGGCCTGGGGCTATCCATAGTATTCAGCATATTGGGCAGACTAGATGGGCCAAATGGTTCTTATCTGCCGACACATTCTATGTTTCTATGTTTCTATGTTTACTAAATTAGTCCAAAGAAGGGCAACTGGGGAACCTGCAGCAGGTCAAGATACCACAAATTGCTGGCTATGAAAGAAAGGTGTCAGAACAGTGCACTGCAGTTTTCTCTTTATATGTAGTGGCATGAAGCAAGGATACTTTGGACTATGGACATTTGCCCCTATTGCTACTACGAAAAGCCATTAACTCACTACTTTAGTGTACTGGAAGGGTTAAATTGCACTATGATTTATGCCGTTGTTTGTACTTATATTGTTTTATATTGTTGAATTGCATTTGATATATTGTATCTGCACTGCACTTTGGAAAGGGTTAATGCATGGCCTGCTAATAAGACTTTTCTATCTATGCACTGAGAAATTAGAAATCCTCCACAGTTACCATAAGGGACTAAAAAGGTTTTGGAGGGTCAAAACAGACACACTGTCCTTCTGACTGTCTGCTTTAGCTGTGTTGTTTACATTTGAAGACTTATGTCTGGAAAAACTGCTTAGTCATTCCCATAGACTTGCATTGAAACTGTATATACCGTTGTAGCAGAGCTAAAATTGACTCTGATAACACATGTCACCTTGTTATCTCATGAAAAAAGCTAGTGAAATCCAATGGTAAAGTCAGTTAACATTTTTTGCCATTGTTTACTTAACACGTTAACCATCAAGTTTAGCTCGGCTACATCTGTAAGTCTATGACAAACTGAAATTGCAACTATGTTTCTGTTTAGGCTTTGGAACATTCTAGTTAAGGTTGAAATTGTATATAAGAAGAGCAGTTAGAGCCCCTAGTTGTCTAAAGGGACCAGTGTTTAGTAGAAGAGACTCTGCCAGACTACCCAAGTGACTAGAAGACACTCAGATGAGGATATTCTGCCACAGACCCTGAGTTACCAGACCTTTGACAAGAGGCCAGCTGGATGACTGAGCCATAGCATTTGGGCCACCAGCCCTTTAGCCAGGGTACCAGACTTCTTTGAGAGAGAGAAGAGAGAGGGACAGCTAGCTCAGGTCTTTCCTCAGCACAGAACCTTCTTTTGCCAGGGAAAAGTTTGGCAAAATAGGCTTAGTATCTTGCCTAAATTTTTTTGCACTTGAATTTCACCAGAAAAAAAAATCACACAGTTTTATTGCAAACTTTGATTCTCTGGACGTATTTCCCATGGGGGTGCACCACAGCTTACCATCCCCTCCAGAGAGCAGAAACAGTGTCTGCATATAGGGCTGCATAACCATAGACCAATCAAAGTGCTCATGGTGACCCCTGTCCATTTCCAAAAGCTTCAAAAGTGGGCTGATGAGTTTCAAAAGTCGACCATGGAGCAATGGAAGAAAATTATGTCTGATAAATCACATTTTCTTTTACATCCTATGGATATCTAGGTGCATGTGTATTAATTACCTGAGGAAGAGAGGGCACCATGATGTACTATGGGATGAAAAGATGCCAGTGGAAACAGTGTAATGCTCTAGGCAATGTTTACTAGGGAAACGGGTGTTCATGTGGGTGTTTTCTTTTGACACATACTATCTAACTAAACATTTGGTGTCGGCAGCATCAGCATCGGGAGGAGGGCACAGGGTGGCACAATGACAGTGTGGAGGTGGCAGCAGCCGCATCAGGAGGCTACAGAGTGGCACAATGACAAAGTGTGGAGGTGGCGGCAGCATCCGCATCGGGAGGAGGGAACAGGGTGGCACAATGACAGTGTGGAGTTGGCAGCAGCATCAGGAGGCTACAGAGTGGCACAATGACAAAGTGTGGAGGTGGCAGCAGCATCCGCATCAGGAGGAGGGCACAGGATGGCACAATGACAGTGTGGAGCTGGCAGCAGCAGCATCGGGAGACCTGAGTGGTGAGGTGGCAGCAGCATCAGGAGACCACAGAGTGACCTGTTGACAGAGTGGGGAGGTGGGTGGCAATACCAGTACCAGCTGAAGATGGTGGGTGAAAGAAGGAGCACTTGGCAACAGATGTGTGGCATCAGGTGCGTGGCAGCATCAGAATAGTAGCTGAGGCAGGTAGCCAGAAGAAACCAGTCTCTTTTGTCAAAGTGTTGGTGTGGCACCATGGATGATCTAGTCTGATGCATCAGGCATTGGTGGGTGGAAATCCTGGCTGATCCACGGCTTGATTCATCCTGACAAAGGTCAGTCTCTCAACATTTTGGGTGGACAGGTGAGTTCTTCTTGGGGTAACTATGGCAGGGGAAGAAAGCTGACTCTAGACTCAAGACATCCTAAAAATGGCCAGGAAACTTTGCATGCACTTCAGCCACTCCTACACCTCAAAGCACACCCTCCTAGGATGCTGATGGAGCTGGAACTGCTCCTACCCCCCCCCCTGCCACGGAAGCCATGGCAGAGGAACATGAGCGCAAAGGAGCCCCCCGGCCAGACCTGTGAGAGGATGGAGGATGGCGCAGATAGGTAGCGGCCAACTGACTACATAGGATGTCTCTATAGTATTTCAGTTTGTCCTCCCTCTCAGCGGGTGTAAAAAAGGCCCCCATTTTGGAACAGTAGCGAGGGTCCAACAAGGTGGAGAGCCAGAAGTCATCCATCTGCCTAATGCTGACAATTCTGCTGTCACTACGCAAGCAAGTGAGCATGGATAGGGCCATTTGTGCAAGTGACTCGGAGGGACTCCCTGCCTCCATCTCGACTGCATATTGCCATTGTGTGTCTGGGTCCTCTGCCTCATCTTCCTCATCACCATGTAGCTCTTGTGGCTGCTCCTGCTCCTCCTCTCCTGTCACCTGTGTATAAAAACCACCCATTTTGCTACACACTGCTTGTGCTCCAATGTCCTCCTCCTCCTCCAGTTCAGCCCCCACAGGGCTCATGTGGCCATGAGATCGAGGTGCCACGTCTCCTGACCCCTAACCAGCCATTGTTACCACCATCTGTTCCAGGACATGAAGCAGTGGAATGACATTGTTCATCTTGTAGTCCTGGCGACTGACAAATAACGTGGCCTCCTCAAAGGGCCTGAGCAAACGGCATGTGTCACGCATGAGCTGCCACTGGCTGACATAGAAGTTACGCAGGGGAGTACTCCTGTCCGCTTGGATCATCAAGAAATCGTTTATGGCTTTTGTCTGTTTGTATAGTCGGTCCAACATATGGAGGGTGGAATTCCAACAGGTGAAAACGTCACATATCAGCCTATGTTTGGGGATGCTGTTCTGCCGCTGCAGCTCAAGGAGGGTGTGCTTTGAGGTGTACGAGTGGCTGAAGTGCATGCAAAGTTTCCTGGCCATTTTTAGGATGTCTTGCAGATGGGTGGAAGACTTTAGGAAACGCTTGACAACCAGATTGAACACTAGTGCCTTGCAGGGTGCACATACTGTTGTCTATTGGCAATTGCCTCAGTGATTGATTGCTGATGGAATGACTGACGAGGAGTAGGAGGAGGAAAAGAGCAGTAGAACCAGCAGATGATAGGAAGGACAGAAAGCTCCCTTCGGCTGAGGTGGTGGAGCCTTGACTGCCTGAAATCGGGTGCGTGCCACTGGGTGATGCAGCAGTCGCTGTGGCAGGCTGGACCACCACATCAGAGCCACATTCTCCCAGGCCACTTTATGGTGACACTGCATATGTTGACGCAGGGCAGTGGTGCCAACATTGGCACCCTGGCCACGCTACAGCTTCTGCCCACAGATTCTACAAATGGCCATGTTCACCTCCTCCTGCAGCTTAACAAAAAACTGCCACACAGAGTAGGTGTTTTTACCCCCAACAGTCTGCACTGACTGACTGCTACCGCTGCTGCTTCCGGGAACCCCTGCACCACTACTTTCTGGGCAGGTACGCTCCTGACCTCCCACCCTGCTGACTCCCGGACACACTAGTGACTTTCTGGCTCCGCCACTGCCTCACAGGCAAGCTGCCACCCACTTCTCCTAATGATGGTCACTGGGTCAGGAGCTGACCGTTGGGGAGCAACACCAGCTCCCACGCCACTCTCCTTATCACTACTTGCCCGCCTACCAGAGGAAGCAGTGGATGTCTCCTCCACATCTTGGCTGGCTAGAAGATGCTGACTGTCCTATAGTAGCTCGTCCTTGCTTTATAGTGGAGCTGGGCCCACAGCATATCATACTTCTCTGGCTGAGGGAACAGCAAAGAACAGAGGCAGGTTGAGGACAGGTGAGGGCACAGGGCCTGCTCCTGTGCCCTGCCAACTAAGGGTTTTGTCTGACGAACCCACCGACTCTTGGCTGGGGGTGTCTGATGTCACTTGGGACGAAGTGGATGACCAAGTCAACAGTTCAAGAACCACTTGGTTCCTGGTTAAGACACGACTGCTAGATAACACTGGGAGCTCATCCTCTTGCTGTGACTCCTGCTGCCATGCCCCCCTTACTCTACTGCGACTTGTGCCTGCACCAGAAACATTTAGGCCTCTTCCACTCCTCTGTGTAGAGCCTTGCACTTCTCTGCCTGACATACTGTTAGTTTAAATAAAGTAATAAAGAAATAAAAAGGAAATTAAAAAACCCCCAAAAAGTCCATAATTTTCTCACTTAACCACACAACGGCTAATCAGCCAATTTTTTTGCCACTAATACACGCCAAAAAGGGCTGTATTTTCTCACTTCATCACAAATCAGCAAATACTTTTTTTGTGCCACTAATATACACCAAGAAGGGCTTTAGAACATATAACTGCACCGCTGAATGGCAAATATATATATTTTTTGCCACTAATACACGCTATAAAGGGATGTAATTTTCTCACTTCACCACACAATGGCAAATACTTTTTTTGTGCCACTAATACACGCTAAAGAGGGCTTTAGAACATATACTGCACCGCTGAACGGCAAATAGGCAAATATTTTTTTTCTGCCACTAATACACGCCAAAAAGGGCTTTAGAACATATAACTGCACCGTTGAACGGTAAATATATATTTTTTTGCCACTAATACATGCCAAAAAGGGCTTTAGAGCATAACGGTACATATATCTGCACTGCTGAACGGCAAATAGGGCCTTATTTTTTTCCACTTATACATGCCACAAAAGGCTTTAGAACATATAACTGCACCGCTGAACGGCAAATAGGGCCTTATTTTTTTCCATATATACACACCACAAAAGGCTTTAGAGCATATAACTGCACTGCTAAACGGCAAATAATATATATATTTTTTGCCACTAATACACGCCAAAAAGGGCTGTTATTTTCTCACTTCACCACACAACGGAAAATACTTTTTTGTGCCACTAATACATGCCAAAAAGGGCTTTAGAACATATAATTGCACCGCTGAAGGCAAATATTATATATGTTTTGCCACTTATACATGCCACAAAAGGCTTTAGAACATATAACTGCGCCGCTGAACGGCAAATATATATATTTTTTTGCCACTAATACATGCTAAAAAGGGATGTAATTTTCTCACTTCACCACACAATGGCAAATACTTTTTTTTGTGCCACTAATACACGCCAAAGAGGGCTTTAGAACATATAACTGCACCGCTGAACGGCAAATATATTTTTTTTGCCACTAATACACGCCAAAAAGGGCTTTTGAACATAACGGTAAATAGGCCCTTACTTTTTCCACTTATACACTCCACAACAGGCTTTAGAACATATACCTGCACTGCTGAACGGCAAATAGGGCCTTATTTTTTTCAATATATACACACCACAAAAGGCTTTAGAGCATATAACTGCACTGCTAAACGGCAAATAATATATATTTTTTTGCCACTAAGACATGCCAAAAAGGGCTTTAGAACAGATATTGGCACTGCTGAACAGCAAATATATATATATTTTTTGCCACTAATACACGCTAAAAAGGGATGTAATTTTCTCACTTTGCTACACAATGGCAAATACTTTTTTGTGCCACTAATACACGCCAAAGAGGGCTTTAGAACATATAATTGCACCGCTGATACTGGCCAAAAAGGGCTTTAGAACATATAACTGCACTTCTGAACTGCAAATATATATTTTTTGCCACTAACACACGCCATAAAGGGCTGTAATTTTCTCACTTCACCACACAACGGCAAATACTTTTTTTGTGCCACTAATACACGCCAAAAAGGGCATTAGAACAGATAACTGCACCGCTGAACAGCAAATAATATATTTATTTTTGCCACTAATGCACACCAAAAAGGGCTTTAATTTTCTCCCTTCACCACACAATGGCAAATACTTTTTTTTTTGTGCCACTAATACTTGCCAAAAAGGGCTTTAGAACATAACTGGTAAATAGGCCCTTACTTTTTTCCACTTATACACTCCACAAAAGGCTTTAAAACATATATCTCCACTGCTGAATGGCAAATAATATATATATTTTTGCCACTAATACATGCCAAAAAGGGCTGTAATTTTCTTACATCGCCACACAACGGCTAATAAGCCCTTTTTTCCCCACTAATACAAGCCAAAAAAGGCTTTAGAACATATAACTTCACGGCACAAGGGCAAGTAAGACATAGAAATATTTCCTTGTAATAAACTCTGTTAATGGCTGTATCAAATAGCACTTGCATCCCAATAATAGGAATGGTTGCTGGAATTACAGAGCTGTATAATGGCAATTTCCAATTCATCAACTTCGATTCGCTCATCTCTAAGAATTACCATTACGCAGTTTAGTAAAGAGAGACTTGTTTATTTTCTACAATCGGCCTGGTTACTAACTCCAGCACCATTTGCCAGCCACAGCACCTGCACCCCCTGCCTTACACCAGCACAAAACTCACCACACCAATTGCACCCCAACTATTATCAGGCAGAAGCACCAACATTAGAGTGTGCCCCGAGGGAAGAAAGGATGCAAACTCCTATTGCTACCCTGGCCCTAGGGAGCATCGGCGTGAGGATGCCACTGTGAATAATTATTACCAGAGCCACTACCACTCCCATCATCTGCTCCTCCGGGTCTAAGGGTGGCAGAGGTGACCAGTAATCCCTGCTACCATACAAACATTTATTGGATAAATAGTTGATCCACAACTAGAAATTAAAATGAGAATTTTCTTCTAATAATGCAAGGTAGCCTCCGCTATGATGTCCATATACACAGCTTCTTTTACCAGACTGAATGCTACATCTGTACATGGGTTCAGAGGCAGACATAGTCAGTAGAGGGCCCCTGTGAAAAAATAGTAGGTGGGCCCCTTGACGTTTACCAGTTAATTTACCAAGAGTTAGGGAACTCACCATAGTGCTCCTTGTCTCTTAGTGTGATTGTCTAGTCAATCCTTTAGCTAATGGATCAGAATCTATCAGTAATTTCGAGCTGAGAGAACATTGGTGCCCCTTGTATTAGTAGAGCCCTCTTGGCTATCGGGTTCCTGTTCAGCTGTACAGGCTGCACCAACAGTATGTTCTCTCCTGCACAGGTGGGAACCGCACCTATCAGACAATGGGGGAATATCCTTGCGATATGCCTCCATTGTCTGAGATGGGACAACCCCTTTAAGTTCCTCTGTGCTGCTGGAGGAAGCTCTACATAAGTTTGCCGTTTACTCCAGCAGGCCGTGCAACAGACTTAAATTTACAGCAGCTCCCTTGGAGTGGCTAGAGTTAAGCCATTTTCCACGCCAAAAAGTATTATGCGAATCGACTTCAGATGCTTCATTCGAAGTCGATTCGCTCATCCCTAGTACATCAGTACAACTGTTTATTCTATAGAATATATAAAATCCGGAACATACATGTAGACTTGATTGGTACGCGTAAAAAGTTAAGTTCGTTAGTTTTTTTTAAACGTCACTAGGTATCCATGTCTGTCTGTCTGCTGTCGTTTCTATTCCTGCCTTTACTTTCTCCTTTATCCCTTTCATCTCCTTTTCCCCTCCCTATCTTTTGGTGTTCTCTTGCATCATCTGTATGTGCCCAGGATTCTTAATGTTTAATATTCACAGGTCACAGACTCAGGATGCTTCATATGGCAAAACTTTCTTCATTAGAACTAGCTCTTCTTATTTGAGATCAGACAGAAAAGAGAAACTTTTATAACGATGGCTCAGTGAGCTCTGACACCTTCTTCATCTCATCTAGGTAGTGAAGCTTGCTCCACATTTCCCATTAAAGCAGCAAGCATCTTTTCAGATGCATTTAAACTTTATGTAAGAAGCTAAAGAACTGCTTGGCAACCATCTCCCATGTATTCATCTCATCTTGGTTTGCTTTCTACTTTTCTTGGTTAATATAGGTTGACTATTTCTCTTTCAGTCTTTTTCAGCTCTTCTTTGAAATTTTTTCTGCACACATGGATGTACTTTCAATAAGAATGGATTAAATACAATCAGTGGTGGATTAAGTAGACCACAGACCCTGGGCTTTTCGCCAAACTTGGCCACCCTACAAGCTGTGGGGGTACAACATTTATTTAAAAAACAGTTTGACTTTGGGATAAACCTAAGGGTGTTATCCTGGCAGCCCTCTGGTTTTAATCCTTTAACCCCTATCCAAGGATCTGGACTTCACTGCAGGGGAGGTACTGTACCAGGCCACTACTTCCTGGAATAGCCCCAGTCTGGTTGGCAGCTGACTCACTTGGGCCAGAGACACAGGTGCAAAGCACTTATGGATCAGGCAATACTCATAGGAACCAGCCAGAGGTCAGGGCTGGCAGAGTACATGCTTATTGGTGAAACAAGTCCAAGGACAGGGTAGACAGCAAAGGATCAAAGCAGTAAACAGACAATTGTCAGGTCAGGTAGCAGAGAGTCAGAGTTGGTAAATGGGCACAGTTCCGTACATTAGTAGACAAACAGAATAGCACACCTTCACAGTGAATCTAGGGGGTTGCAGACACTCGTTAATTAACCGCTACAAGACCGCAATTCCTTTGCGCACCTAGGCTGCAAAAAAGTGTCACATATGTGGTATCGCCGTACTCAGGAGAAGTAGGGCAATGTGTTTTGGGGTGTATTTTTACATATAGCCATGCTGGGTGAGAGAAATATCTCTGTAAATTGACAACTTTGTATAAATTCTTTTAAAAAGTTGTCATTTACAGAGATATTTCTCACACACAGTATGGGTATTGTGGGGAATCGTACTCACTTGCCCAGTGTACAGAGGCAGGGACACCAAAGCGTTCATCAAAAGTCCTCTTTATTTAGGCTTTTTCATATCAGTACAGGCAGTACATCCGGATCGCAGCCGGGTCAAGCAGTTGTAGCACACTCTGACAGTGTTACCTCACACTGTCTGCCTTTCCTCCAGACTGAGACACACCTAACATTCAGCAGCAGGATTAAATAGGATCCCTGGACATGAGCATGCCCCAAATCCTGGACTGGAACGTGGGGAACAGGCACCCACCCAGCACATTACCTGTTCCCAGTAAAAGCCTGCCCTGGACTAGCTGAGACCAGCTACACTAGCTATATGGTGTCCACCAACTACTTTAGTGGACACCTAGACTAGGGCCTTTACTCCACCAAGGCCCTTGGTGGCAGATTCCAGGTATAAGCAAGCCGCTTTTAGAATGCTTCGTGCAACATTCTGGGTGACACATATCTCCCCTCAAAAATAACTCCTGTCACCGCCTCACATAACCCCTCCCCCCCCTTTGTTCAAACCTGTGGGGGTGAACACATGCCATACAATGGACTCTGGACAGGGCGTCTGCCTTCCCCTGCAGCGTCCCAGACCTGTGTTCCACTGTAAACTTAAAATTTTGCATGGAGAGGAACCATCTGGTGACCCGAGCATTCCTCTCCTTCACCTGACTCATCCACGTTAGAGGTGAGTGATCGGTCACCAGGCGGAACGTCCTCCCCAGCAGATAATAGCGTAGCGATTCAAGTGTCCATTTGATGGCGAGACACTCCCTCTCCACTATACTATATCTGGATTCGGCTGGTGTTAATTTGCGGCTCAGGAAACTAACAGGATGCTCCTCCCCGTTAACCTCCTGAGACAGTACTGCACCTAGACCTACTTCAGAGGCATCTGTCTGTACAATAAACTCTTTTTTGAAATTGGGTGTAACTAGGACTGAGGTCCCACACAACACCGACTTCAATGACCTAAAGGCCTCCTCCGCCTGAACACTCCAGCGGACCATCACAGACTTCCGCCCTTTCAGGAGGTCTGTTAATGTAGATGACAATGTTGCAAAATTGGGAATAAACCTCTGGTAATATCCAACTAACCCTAAAAAAGCTTTTACCTGCCTTGTCGTGAGGGGTCTGGGCCAGTTCTGTATGGTTTCTATTTTATTTACCTGGGGTTTAATGACTCCCCATCCAATTACATACCCCAGGTACCGAGCTTCTTCTAATCCTATCATACATTTCTTCGGGTTGGCAGTCAATCCCGCTTTCTGGAGAGAATCTACCCCGCCTGCACCTTGGGTAAGTGACTCTCCCAGTCCTTGCTAAACACTATGATATCATTGAGATAGGCCGAAGCATACTGACAGTAGGACCGGAGGACAATATCCATTAACCGTTGGAAGGTGGATGGAGCGCCCTGTAAGCCAAAGGGTAACACCTTACATTGAAACAGCCCTTCGGGGGTGACAAAGGCAGTTTTCTCCTTTGTAGCCTCCGCTAAGGGCACCTGCCAGTACCCTTTTGTAAGGTCCAAGACCGAAAAGTATCGGGCTTGCCCTAATCGTTCTATCAATTCATCGACCCGAGGCATGGGGAAGGCGTCAAACTTTGATACTTCATTGAGTTTCCGGAAGTCATTACAGAACCGTAACGTTCCGTCTGGTTTTGGGATAAGGACTATTGGGCTAGCCCACTCACTCCAAGACTCTTCAATGACCCCTAGCAGCAGCATCGACTTCACTTCCTCAGAGATGGCTTGTCGCCGAGCCTCCGGCACCCGATATGGCTTTAATCGAGCTTTGACCTGGGGCTCGGTGACAATGTCATGTTGTACTATGGAGGTGCGTCCAGGGAGTTCAGAGAATACATCCCTATTCCGACTCACAAACTCTCTGGCCTCCTGAACCTGTTTAGTAGACAGGCCATCCGCTATCTTCACCGCAGAGGAGACTTTCTCCGGGATCATTGGTGGCTCCGGAGCCTTCCCCGAAGTCAGGACAGAGACTTGGCCTTCCCCAAACAGACTCTCCCTATCTTTCCAGGGCTTTAGTAAGTTCACATGGTATACCTGCTCTGGCTTCCGCCAACCTGGCTGGTATACCTTGTAGTTCACTGGTCCTACTTTCTCCATCACTTCATAGGGTCCCTGCCACCTAGCAAGGAATTTACTGTCGACCGTGGGCACAAGTACCAGCACCCGGTCGCCCGGGTTAAAGGTCCTCACCTGGGCGGCCCGGTTGTATACCTGGCTCTGGGCCAGTTGTACCGCCTCCATATGCTCTCGGACAATAGGCAGAACTGTCCCTATTCTTTCTTGCATTTTCTCTATGTGTTCGATAACACTCTTGTGTGGGGTGGGCTGTTGCTCCCATGCTTCTTTAGCAACGTCAAGCAACCCCCGAGGATGTCTGCCGTACAATAGTTCAAAGGGCGAGAACCCAGTGGAGGCCTGGGGAACTTCTCGCACAGCGAATAATACATACGGCAGCAAAAGATCCCAGTCCTTCCCATCTTTGGACACGGCTCTCTTGAGCATGGTCTTTAAGGTTTTGTTAAACCTTTCCACAAGTCCGTCTGTTTGGGGATGATAAACAGACTTGTGCAAGTGTTTAACATTTAACAACCGGCAGAGTTCCTTTATGACCTTCGACATGAAGGGAGTCCCCTGGTCTGTCAAGATCTCCTTAGGTATACCTACTCGAGAAAACATGCCCATTAATTCTTTGGCTATTAGCTTAGCCGATGTATGGCGCAGTGGAATTGCCTCAGGATATCTGGTAGAATAATCTAAAACCACCAAGAAATGCTGGTGACCTATGGCCGACTTATTTATGGGGCCTACCAGATCCATGGCTATCCTTTCAAATGGTACCTCTATGATTGGCATAGGTACCAATGGGCTACGGTAATGGGGCTGGGGGCTGGTTATCTGACACACAGGACAGGACTAGCAGAACCTCTTAACCTCCTCATATATCCCGGGCCAGAAAAAAAACTGCTGCAATATTCTTGGGTCTTTTTCACCCCCAGATGACCTCCCAGTACATGCATGTGGGCCAAGTCTAACACCATCCAGCGGTAAGGCTGGGGTACCACCAGCTGCTCTATTACCTCTTGCTGCACCTTGTCCACCCTGTACAACAGGTCTTGGTTAAAAGCCAAGTGGGGGAACACAGAGTCTGCGCCTGGATGCTGAGCCACGCCATTGATTACCGTTATCCCTTCTCTCGCCCGCATCAATGTAGGATCCTGGAGCTGGGCTGTCCCGAATGTTTCTCGGGACACCCCCAGGTCCGGGATGGATGGAGTCTCCACCGTCTTATCAGCCAACACCTCTAGGGGAAACCTATCGGGTTTACACTCTATATCTGTTGTGGTGACCCCTATGGCTGGTACCCCAGCATCTGGGTCATCGGGTTCAGGGCCTGGACAATTTTCCTCCCCAAGAGACTGTGTACCTTTCTTCCACAGTGTCCAGAAAATGAGTAAGTCTCTTCCCAAAATGGCATCATCAATGTAGGATCCTGGAGCTGGGCTGTCCCGAATGTTTCTCAGGACACCCCCAGGTCCGCGATGGATGGAGTCTCCACCGTCTCACCAGCCAACACCTCTAGGGGAAACCTATCGGGTTTACACTCTATATCTGTTGTGGTGACCCCTATGGCTGGTACCCCAGCATCTGGGTCATCGGGTTCAGGGCCTGGACAATTTTCCTCCCCAAGAGACTGTGTACCTTTCTTCCACAGTGTCCAGAAAATGAGTAAGTCTCTTCCCAAAATGGCGTCATAAGGGAGATGTCTCCCCACCCCGACAACATGTTGTACTTCCCTGCCTGACGCAGACAGGGTAACCCTTGTTATGGGATACTCCCGGAGGTCTCCATGGATACAGACTATGGCTATTTTCTGATTTCCTAGCATTTCTTCTGAAATCAGTGACTCATGCACAAGGGTTACCAGGCTCCCAGAATCCAGCAGTGCCTTGACCGGATACCCATTAACAAAGACCTGGCGCAAGGGAGGCGTATCAGCAGCCAGCAGGGGGTCAGCAATACACACAGGTTGGGCATAGAATGAGGACCAGCGAGCGAACACGCAGTCCATGGGTTCAGAAGTCATAGGGCAGTTAGCCGCAACATGTCCCGGGCCATGGCAGCGCCAGCACCGAATAACAGTGGCCTCGTGGGTCCCCAGGACTCGCCTCACAGGAGTCTGGGCAACATTTCCCCCTCTTTTTCCAGGCTCCCTAGGCTGGGAGGGGGCCTGGTGTGTCTCCCTCACCTGTGTCCTGGGTTGCAATATACCGCGCGACCAGGTTAACCAACTGGTCAAGGTTGCCTGGGTCTCCTTGACCTACCCAACGCTGTATGTCCCTCGGAAGCATGTGCACAAAACGATCCACTACCACCCGCTCAATCATCTGGGAGGGGCTCAAGGTGTCCGGCTGGAGCCACTTCTTTACCAGGTGCAACAAGCCATATGCCTGATGGTGGGACGGGTCTCCGAAAAGGCCCACTGGTATACCCTTTGCACCCGCACATACATGTTAACCCCCATCCGAGCCAAGATCTCACCTTTAAGTTTCTCATAGTCCTGGGCATCCTTACGGCTGAGGTCAAAATAGGCTTTCTGGGCATCTCCTACCAGGAACGGTGCCACCACCTCAGCCCACTGTTCTGATGGTAGGTTTTCCTGCTCAGCTGTCCTTTCAAATACTGTGAGGAATGCCTCCCCGTTGTCCTCAGTACTCATTTTCCTCAGTGCTGACCGGACTTTATCTCTGGCAGCAGACGGAAACGGGGTCACTGCAGGTGGGGTTTCTTGCTGGGACGCTCGTAGGGTTTCTTGCATGGCCGCCATCTGTTGAATCAACAGGCTGTTTGTCTGTTGTTGCTGGGCATTCACTGCTTGCTGTTGTGCATTTCACTCGGCTTGTTGGGCATTAGCCCGGACCAGCTGCTGTAGTATTGCCTCCATTTGATCCGCTGTCTTAGGGCAAAATTTGGCCGGCTTTATGAAGGACATGCACAATTGTGTTTGCCTCACTGGTCACTTGCCCGCATCCAACACTACTTGTTGGGAATCGTACTCACTTGAACAGTGTACAGAGGCAGGGACAACAAAGCGTTCATCAAAAGTCCTCTTTATTTAGGCTTTTTCATATCAGTACAGCCAGTACATCCGGATCGCAGCCGGGTCAAGCAGTCGTAGCACACTCTGACAGTGTTACCTCACACTGTCTGCCTTTCCTCCAGACTGAGACACGCCTAACATTCAGCAGCAGGATTAAATAGGATCCCTGGACATGAGCATGCCCCAAATCCTGGACTGGAACGTGGGGAACAGGCACCCACCCAGCACATTACCTGTTCCCAGTAAAAGCCCGCCCTGGACTAGCTGAGACCAGCTACACTATCTATATGGTGTCCAACAACTACTTTAGTGGACACCTAGACTAGGGCTTTTACTCCACCAAGGCCCTTGGTGGCACATTCCAGGTATAAGCAAGCCGCTTTTAGAATGCTTCCTGCAACATTCTGGGTGAGTACTTCTCCTGAGTATGGCGATACCACATGTGTGCCACTTTTTTGCAGCCAAGATGCGCAAAGGGGCCCAAATTCCAATGAGTACCTTTAGGATTTCACAGGGCATTTTTACGCATTTGGATTCTCATGCTTTAGGGCCCCTAAAATGCCAGGGCAGTATAAATACCCCACATGTGACCCCATTTTGGAAAGAAGACACCCCAAGGTATTCCCTAAGGGGCATGGTGAGTTCACAGAAATTATTTTTTTTTTGGCACAAATTAGCGGAAATTGATATAATTTATTTATCTTTTCTTACAAAGTCTCATATTCCACTTGTGACAAAAAATTAAATTTTACATGAACTCACCATACCCCTCACGGAATACCTTGGGGTGTCTACTTTCTAAAATGGGGTCACTTATGGGGTATTTATACTGCCCTAGAATTTTAGGGGTCTCTAAAGCGTGAGAAGTAGTCTGGAATCCAAATGTGTAAAATTGCTCTGTGAAATCCTAAAGGTACTCATTGGAATTTGGGCCCCTTTGAGCATCTTGGCTGCAAAAAAGTGTCACTCATGTGGTATTGCCGTACTCAGGAGAAGTAGGGCAATGTGTTTTGGGGTGTATTTTTACATATAACGATGCTGGGTGTGAGAAATATCTCTGTAAATGACAACTTTTTAAAATTTTCTATACATCAACACCCAGAAAGATCCTATAGTATTTACCAAAACACAATTAAATCAGATATGGGGGTGGTACTTATGTATTTTTCCCTTCTCCAACAAAAGGGAGAGAAGGCAGTATGTATATGGTATAGCAATTCAGGAGGCATGTACCACCTCCTAATTATTTTATACTGGGTTCTTGTATTTTGACACAAATAGATTCTAAATGTCTGTTATTCAAAATGACATGAATCTGGCTATTAGATGTTAATTACAATTGAAATTACAAAATTTTAGTGAAAATAATATATACAAAAGTGATCTGTGCTATTATGGTACATATTGCATCCAGTACAGAATCATATAATTCACAATAAATTTTTTACAGTGTATAAATATCAAGTAAGGCGCAGAAAATAATATAGTTAGTAAATTATCAAATTAACAGAGGGTGCTGGACTCACCATTTAGAAATATGCAGTAGAAGTCGGCCTATACAGCATGGCCCCAGTGCTAGGCGATACTGTATATGCCGATATTCAGTAACCTGACTGTACTTCTGTTTCTTCCTGCCATGCACAGATGTGCTGTCAGGACGCCAAGCATGGATCCCAGCACTAGACAATATAGTATATCTCCATAAGTACTGTATATTTCTAAATGATGACTCCAGCCTAATCTGTTAAAGAGGTTTTCCAAATCAATGAATAACTGCATTGTCTTTGTGGATTTTACAAGATGAAGGTTTTTGGTCCAGCTGTCTGAATCCTGCAACCAACTGATTTGAGGCTTTTTGCTGTGCTGCCTTCATGCCCCATTTTTGGAGTTTTCCATTGTTATGTTTGTATAATGAAACAGCATATAGAACTTCTAATATCCATTGTTTTTCAATTCACCACTGTGTTCAAGAACTCTGATTGCTATCAGTGATTGGAAGCATTCTTGTGTATTGGTTCTTAACATTGCTGCTTAATAAGTGACAGTTTGGGACTGGTTCAACACATAGCCTTCCTATTTGTTCTACGCATATGGATTGGAAAAAACTACCACAGACTCCTATTTGGCAGTTTATCAACACTGTCTTTTTAACTTGCCTTGTCTTTTGTGCAGACTTGCCAATTCACCGGGTTTTCCTGGGTGCCCTAACCAGGGCTCACAAGCAGAAACGGTTGCAGTGGGTCCTCGTACATGAATCCTAATTTTTAAACAGTCTTGTTTACTAATGAGTGCTGTGCAACCCTGGATGGTCTAGACAAATGAAGTAGTGGATGGTTGGTGGATGGCCATCATGTCCCAACAAGGCAGCAACGTCAGCAAGTAGGTGGCATAGTAATGTTTTGGTCTGGAATCATGGTCCCTTTAGGGTCCCTGAATGACTGCCAATTTATATAGAGTTTCTGACTGACCACTTTCTTAACAGGACAATGAACCATCTGAGTTACTAGCTGCAATGGGCATAAAAGGATAGAAACTCATGCCACCATCTTCTCCTGACGTCAACTGAATTGAGAACCTTTAGAGTATCCTCAAGCAAAACATTTATGAGGGTGGAAGGCAGTTCACATCAACACAGCAGCTCTGGGAGGCTATTCTAATATCCTGCAAAGAAATTCAAGGAACTCTCCAAAAACTCCCAAGTTCAATAGATGCAATAATTGTGAAGGTGATATCAAAGAAGTTAACATATAACGTAGCCTGTTATGATGTTTTTTATTGAAATGGCTTTCGATTTCAGTAAATGCGACTTCTTAATGCTGCAAATTCAACAAATGACCATTTTCAGTTCTTTACAACCTATAAAATGTTTTGAAACTTGTGTATAATAATTTGTAACAGTGCATTTTGAGTTTTTAATTTGTGAAAAACATATCATTGGGAGGTTCGGTCAATAAAATTAGAGTTGTACTGTAACAGTTGATGACTTGAAAATTATACTGACTGTCATTTGCATCATCGAAGAGTTGCTTAGGCTGCTTTCACATTAGCGTTTTGGCTTTCTATTTGTGAGATCCGCTCAGGGCTCTCAAAAGCGGTCCAAAACGGATCAGTTTTGCCCTAATAGATTCTGAATGCAGGGGCACAGCTAAAGTCTCATGGGCCCTGGTGCAAGAGTTCAGTTTTTCCCCCCTTCCCTCAGTTCTTTGTGGCCATGGGCAGGGAAGCACATACTGGCACTTAGGGGCAAAAATTTTAATGGCACCTCACCATGGCAAATTCTTGATCTAACCCCTTCCCTCCAGCCAGAGGTGAAACTTGACCAGCATGCACTTTCTATAATACTGGTGTTTTCTTATGCTGCTACCTCTGCATCCCCTATAGCTACGCCCATGTCTGAATAGAAAAGGATCCGCTCAGAATGCATCAGTTTGCCTCCATTCAGTCACTATTCCGCTATGGAGGCAAACACCAAAACGCTGCCTGCAGCATTTTGCTGTCCGTCTGACGAAGTGAAGCCAAATGGATCCGTCCTGGCACAGAATGTGTGGCACTACCATTAGGGGTAATGTCTCTGTGGTGTTTTATTTTCAGAGACCAAAATATGATAGATTATTGTATTTAGGGGGCAAAGTGTATGCCGCTATTATATTCAGGACGCAGCAAGTTTGTGCTTGTAAATTGAGTGCTAATGTGTTTCTAAAGTGTGAAGCTGAAGACATCTGGGTGACGAACTTTGCAGAGACTAGTCATGGTTGTGAGAATTCAGCTTGGTGGTCTGAACCAGATGGACAATATCTCTGGAGGACACATTAGCTATAAGGCTAGTTTCACATTAGCGTTCAGAAATACGCAACAGCCAGACGCTGCCTGAATGGCCGCTGGACCCATTAGCAATATAAATATACCTATAATGAGGACCCACAGAGATCCAGCTGCAACCCTTCAAATATGCTGAAAATCACAATGCAGTATCCAGAGAGCTCTGGTAGGCTGCTCCCTGGCTGAACAGTCAGCCGGATCTCTGAATGCTAGTGTGAAACTAGCCTAAGTCACTAAATGTAAATGTTTACACTTACATCTGGTGCTTTATTTATGTAATGAGTTTGATGTGGTACCGTTTCTATGCTACAACTGTATGTAAGTAATAGGCCTGGGCCTCAAAAATGTCTCTTTCATTTTTTTGCCATCTGTTGCATAAGTATCACTTTGTGGAGGGCTCTTCTAGGTTGACATCTGTTTTTGCTATGCCTCATGAATTTTTGTGCACTTATGATGTCTATCTACATCCTTATTATTTTTTTTTATTATTATTATTATTATTATTCTGGAGTCCTTTAGCTAAACGCTGTATTCTGCATATTTTGTATAATATAATATTTTCCTCTCATTAAATTCCATCTACACCCTGCATGCTTTGGTGCAATTCTCTTCCCAAGTAATGCATTTTGTTTGTCCTGAACTTATCTCCTCCACTAAATATGTCTTGGCCTTTTCACACAGTCTCATATTTAATTGTACGGTTCATGAACCTTCCCCCACTTTCCCGTTCCACTACCCGCTCTCCCTATTTTGACATCTTTCTGTTGCTAGGTTCTCTGTTGTGTGCCCTTTGGTTGTAAGCATGGCCACAGCTGCTCGTATCTGTGCACTATTTGCTATGTGAGTCTGCCTTGTCTGTTTAATCACCTCGCTTGTACTGTATATTCCCACATCCTGGCAGAAGGGGAGGGAGATGCTAATGTACAGGTGTCCCCTTCATCTTGTTGTCACGGTTACCTCCTCCTAATGAGAGAGGAGCACACTTGTGCCTCTGCTTCCTCTATATTTCAATTCATCATTTCCAAAATTGTAAATAAAAAATAAAAAATGATTTCTTGGTGACTTGTCTATGAAGCTCACAATCTATTTCCCAGCGCTGCATGATGCATAGTATGCAGTCACAACTTGTACCTACATACAGATGCTGAATTTTGGAAGATGCTAAGTCACAAAGCAGAGGCAAAGTTTACGCTTTTTATGTTCATGTTCTCTTGAAGCAACTTCAAAGCAGAAACAAAATGATCTTGCGCTGTGGACTACCAGGAGTGCATGGAGGATAGGAGTGGTAGTTGTGGCTCCAAGGTTGCTTACTAACAGATCTTGGTGGATACCTTGCTGTCTCAATCCAATGGATGGTCTGGATAAGATTCCAAAACTTCTTACCTCCTTCCTTTGGGGGTACTCTTTTGGGGGTAGTTGCTTCCATGGCATCTTAAATCTCAGATATAAAGGTTCTCTAAACTTGGGCTTCGGAGCCAGTGTAGAGGATGGGAGTGGTAGAGGCCCTGATGAGATGTTGCATCACGGTATATTCCTTTAGGCATTTGCTCACTGGAGTATGTGTATTCAAGCATGGGAACCCTATATTTCCTCAGGACACTCCCTGTAGTTGTGGGCCTGATGGTAGTTTGAGGGTGTCCTTGATGTTAAATGTCTGTGTGGATGCAAGGCAGGGCTTATAGTGATGCAGTGTGTGGTGTTAAGAGCGTCAGTAACCAGGCCAGATTGAAGTTAACCAAAGTCTCTCTTTACTGTGCACCAAATAGGAGTTGTAATACAGCCAGAAATTATCTGTACACAGTGAAAATTCCACACACATGTCCAAGCATGAGTTGGAAGTTATTACCCTCAGATTACTCTTTCTCTTGCTATAATTTCTGGTACTGTTATTTCTTGCTAACAACTGCAATTCCTATAATATGACTGGCCAAAATCGTACCTGAAGTTTGCAGGGTGTTTAAATTCATTATCTTTCTACTGCAGCCAGGCCTAAGTAAGCTGTTTGCTGATTACCTTGCTGACAAAAATGTCACCTTTGAATCCATGAATCTTGGGTGCATCGGGTGTCTTAACTTGTTGCCCCATTGCAGCAGCAAAGTCAGTAATGTTTTACGCTGGTTACTTTGATGACTCATGCTGTGGCCATAAAAATCTCCTTTATCTTCTTTCTCTCTGTCTGTAGAAGTAACAGAGGACACACTGTTAGTTCCTGGAAGCCAATTTGTTAACCCTTCAGTTGTCAATACAGTGTTAATAAATAACAACATTTAACTCCATAAGATTGCAGTGCGGTATCCAATTGCAAGTGTTAACGTCATTCTTTACTATGCACTGTGTCCCACAGGTTGTATATGGACAGAGCAGGAGGTTCCTAACTACTGTTGCTGGGCAAGGCTTGCACCACCCCTTCCTCTCTAGAAGGAAGTCAGTCAGTCTAGCGTGAGCTGTGGATGTGTGTGCAACAAGAGATCAGCATCTACCAGAGAATACTTACCCTTGTGAATTAAAAAGCAGCAAATTGACAGCATATGTGCCTGTAAGAAAGAGCTACTGGATTCAGCAGAATGTATTGCAGCCACATAAGGGAAAGTGTGCAGCATTTGTCAGAGGAAGGTAACACAGCATTATGTCTACATTACGGCTACACTCCAATATGGCTTCTATCCTCACCGCCTCCCCTGTGACTCGCTGCAGAAGCAATTAGCCCTTTGCAGTAGTCCTTCGGGGGTACTGCACCTGCTGTATGTATTAAAGAATATAAAGCATTACTCAACTCTGTCCCTATTCTTTACAGTCCAGCCATGCGATATTTGCAACAGAAATATAACTGCTAGTAGATCCTGTAAACTGCTAGGCAGCTTTATATACTGTAGGTGGACATATTTGGGCAACAATATTTCAGTGGGTAGGTGCCAGGCATGGGATTCAGTTCCCTCCAGTTCTTACAACTGGATCGGAGAACCATGTAACCGGCTGAGTCCTGATCCAGTGCTCTGGGGCCTCCATGAGCAGCAGAGATAAAAGAAAAGTAAACACAGTTACATTTTTTAAATTTGGCCCTTTTGCCCCTTAGTCCAAAAATCCTCAGAATGTGGCAAAAATCCCTGATAATATAGTAGTAGAAGGGAAGCAGCACTGCAGATCGCACAGTGGACATGACCCTTTTTGGCGCAGTGTCCTGATAGACACCGCTTGAAGCCGTGGTGGGTATCAGCTTGTGTTTTAGCTCATTTCGATGGAGCTAAGCCGTTAGCAGGTCTATGGCATCTAATGTGAACTACTTCGGCAGAAACCATGGTGATTTCTGTCACAGAATATGCAGTGATTTTAGATTTTTCAGTCAAAGCCTGCCATGTGAGCATAACAAGGTAATAGATATCCTTGCTGCCTTTGTCCCACAGTTATTGGAGAGCGGTGACAGTAATTTTCAAAACCCTTTTCTGTGGCCGCAAGTAATACATAACAAGAAAAGGCATTGACTGATACAGATAGATTTTGGCAACTTCTGCCGCTGAACTATAGGACAGGTACTGGCGGCATCACACAGAGCAGAGAAGCACAGCTGCAGGGAGGATCGCATGGTAAATGTTCTCTTCTCCCTACACAGGGTTCGCTCCCTTCTGCAGAAGTTCCACTGCCACCAATGAGCTTCAGCAAGCAAATATAAGTGGAGTTGAGCGGACACCTGGATGTTCGGGTTCGACGAGTTCGGCCGAACTTCACAAAAATGTACATAAATGCCCTGCAAACAAATGTGGATAGGGAAATAAATTAAAATAAAATAAATAAATAAAAATTAATCATTATTAATTGGCAAAGGAGGAGGTTGATGTGGAGTAGGAGGTTGAGGAGGCGTCAGGTGGGAATGCCATCAGCACCACATCTACCAGCGTGCGTTTGTAGTCACGCATCTTTTGATCAGTAACAGACGTTTTTACAAAATTTGGTTTCCTGCCAGCAATGCACAGCAGGGGCTTATCACTGGCAAAACTTGGTTAATGTCACCCACCAATAGAACAGGTGATATTCAGAAATGTAGGCCCCTGGCACCCAGACAGAGGAAAGGTTCATTCACGACAAAACAGGCTTCATGTCATCCACCAATGGAACAGGCGATTTTTAGTAAGTTAGGCCCCTGGCACCCAGACAGAGAAGATGTTCATTCATGGCAAAAAGTGGTTAATGTCACCCACCAATGGAACAGGCGATTTTCAGTAAGTTAGGCCCTTGGCACCCAGACAGAGGAGAGGTTCATTCACGGCAAAAAGAGGTTAATGTCACCCACCAATGGAACAGGCGATTTTCAGTAAGGTAGGCCCTTGGCACCCAGACAGAGGAGAGGTTCATTCACGGCAAAAAGAGTTTAATGTCACCCACCAATGAAACAGGCGATTTTCAATAAGTTAGGCCCCTGGCACACAGACAGAGGAGAAGTTCATTCATGGCAAAAATGGGTAATGTCACCCACCAATGGAACAGGGGTTTTTAGTAATTTAGGCCCCTGGCACCCAGACAGAGGAGAGGTTTATTTATGGCAAAAAGAGGTTAATGTCACCCACCAATGGAACAGGCGATTTTCAGTAAGTTAGGCCCCTGGCACCCAGACAGAGGAGATGTTCATTCAAGGCAAAACAGGCTTCGTGTCATCCACCAATGCAACAGGCTATTTTCAGATATGTAGGCCCCTGGCACCAGCACAGAGGAGAGGTTCATTCACGGCCAAACAGGCTTCATGTCATCCACCAATGCAACAGGCGATTTTTAGTAAGTTAGGCCACTGGCACCCAGACAGAAGAGAGGTTCATTCATGGCAAAACAGGCTTCATGTCATCCACCGATGCAACAGGCGATTTTCAGAAATGTAGGCCCCTGGTACCCACACAGAGGGGATGTTCATTCACAGCAAAAATAGGTTAATGTCACCCACCACTAGAACCAGCGATTTTCAGTAAGTTAGCCCCTGGCACCCAGAAAGAGGAGAGGTTCATTCATGGCATAAAGAGGTTTATGTCACCCACCAATGGAACAGACGATTTTCAGTAAGTTAGGCCCCTGGCGCCCAGACAGAGGAGAGGTTCATTCACGGCAAAACAGGCTTCATGTCATCTACCAGTGCAACAGGCGATTTTCAGAAATATAGGCCCCTGGCACCCACACAGAGGAGAGGTTCATTCACGGCCAAAACAAGCTTCATGTCATCCACCAATGCAACAGGTGATTTTTAGTAAGTTAGGCCACTGGCACCCAGACAGAGGAGAGGTTCATTCATGGCAAAGCAGGCTTCATGTCATCCACCAATGCAACAGGCGATTTTCAGAAATGTAGGCCCCTGGCACCCACACAGAGGAGAGGTTCATTCACGGTCAAACAAGCGTCATGTCATCCACTAATGCAACAGGTGATTTTTAGTAAGTTAGGCCACTGTAGTAAGTTCACCCAGACAGAGGAAAGAAGAGAAGCCCTCCCCCGGGCTGAGTAGCACCTGTGGCTTGGAATGGCGTGCGCGCACTACGCTCTCATTTCCGTTTCCACTGCGCGTAGCTTGCGTACCGCGCACGCGCACCCGGTGCTCGACCCGCGCATGCGTACTGGCCACACCTGCCCCGGATGCCCTGCCAGGAGGAGGAGCTACCTGCACCCAATGCCCGCGCCTGCGAACACGATGAGGAATGGCCCCCCTGGGTCCCTGACAGTGACCCAGGACAATATTAGAAGTCTTGTCCAGAAGAAGATGGCAGGTGTGAATGGCACGTATGCAGGAAGTGGTCCCCCAATCATCCTGGAGGAAAGACATGGCTTTACTGAACTGGGATGGGCTATTTTGAGCTCCTTGCGGCATTAGTGTCCAGGTATACTGTGATCCTGCATGAGTGAAGGCAAAAAGGTATTGGCATTCGGGGTGTAAAGGCACAGAGAAGATGGCATTAGCTAGGTCAATGACTATAAAGGCCGCTGCATCCAGTGGTACAGCACTCTGCCCTGCCTCTATGCTAGAAGCTCTAAGAGGTCGTTAGTGTACGTTTTGATCAAAAGGTAATAAGCCACTCGCCACGCCAAGGCCCCTCTATGAGTGGTCCTAACGCTAAATCCTACCTGTTATGGGCCATGACAGCCACATAAAATCCAGGGAGTGCGGGCCCAGCATGCATGCTAGGATCAACCTTGCTTATTAACCCTTTCTGGTGCTATAACAGCCTCCATTAGATCCAGGGATGCAGGTGCCAACATGCTTGATGAGCCCACTGTGTACTCTTCCTGGAGCCAGATGGCTACTAGCAGGCACTATGAATGCAAGTTCAGTTTTATACTCACTTTGATTAAAACCAGCCTCTAAGGCAGACAAACTAGTCAGGTGTGCACGACTGAAAAGGAGGCTGCCACACCTCCAACATATACTAAACAGAAACACAAGGGGGGGGGGGCGGTCAGCACGTCCCTGTGCAGGTGCACGTAGCTATGGCAAAATACACAAACACAAAAATGCAACAGCACTCTGCAACCAGCAACCTGCCGTGAGTGAGTATAAAACTGAACTTGCATTCATAGTGCCTGCTAGTAGCCATCTGGCTCCAGGAAGAGTACATAGTGGGCTCAGCATGCATGTTGGTACCTGCATCCCTGGATCTAATGGAGGCTGTTATAGCACCAGAAAGGGTTAATAAGCACAGTTGATCCTAGCATGCATGCTGGGCCTGCACGCCCTGGATTTTATGTGGCTGTCATAGCCCATAATAGGTAGGATTTAGCGTTAGTACCACTCATAGAGGGGCCTTGGCGTGGCGAGTGGCTTATTACCTTTTGATCAAAACGTACACTAACGACTTCTTAGAGCTTCTAGCATAGAGGCAGGGCAGAGTGCTGGTTGCAGAGTGTTGTTGTATTTTTGTGTTTGTACAAACAATTTATTAATAAAAAAAATATATATTATATAATACACTGGATGTGTGTAGGGGGACTACTGTACAATATCAAACATATACGCTATTTCTACCTGAAATGTGGACTAGATGCTTCTGAACAGGAAGTGTAGGGATTTCCACTATATATACAGAAATGTGTTCACACTCAATTCAGAAGAGAGAAAACCACATCATTATTTCTCTCACAACCGCTCCAAAGATATGGTGCCATCACTTACATCTATACATATACAGTCACTGGAAAAATATTGCTGGATATATATCATAACCTATAAGAATTTCCACATTAAATATAGATAAAATACTGCATCAATAATAAAGATAAAAATGAGCAGTAAATCCAGTGGATTTTACACTAAGGTTCAATCAGTTTAGTATTAAGGAATCTCAGTAGGAATAAGGTCATTCAAATGAGGTTGGATGTATATATTGCACTTCAAACACTGTCCTGGTAAGCTTTGGTTTGAAAGCCAAACTGTGAGTTCCAATCGATCGTGCAGCTGGATTATTATGTGGCACAACTGGGGCGTTACAGCAGAAAAAATCCTTGTAACATTGATAGGTAAATCCTTATATTGTCAAAAGGGGAATGCAGGCTGTTACTTACAGTTTTGTAGTTCCAATCTGGGGAGCGGTGTCTTGTGCCTCGGTGTCACGTCCCATGTGGTCTTCGGCACTAATGAGACTTACCTCCGCTACTTCTCCTCATTCAGAGTACGACCGCTCTGGTAATCAGCCTGCACCTCTGCGTTGTAATTCCGGAGTTCAGCGTCCCACGTGGGAGCAATATGCTGTAGATGTTCCCAATATAGAAAAATACAGAGTCCCTCATGGTTGAAGGTCAGTGTGAATGATAGTAGTTACATACTACAAATGATATTTGAAGTGTGATCGCATGCGATTCCCCAGAAGAGGGGGTAACCAGATTTATGCAGCGGTCCAATTTATTACAGTTCATCCATAAAAATGCCGTATTCTGGAGGTCCACAACTCTCCCAAATGCATTTTGGGACCTTCACTTGTTCCTTCTTCAGCGGTATGGGTCTCCATTTTGTGTGCTTCCCTAACCTCTTAAGGACACAGGACGTATGGGTACGTCTTCAGTCCGCTCCCTTAACATGGCACCCGCTCCTGCCCGATGCGGACGCCGTAGCCGTGGGTGGCCATCTGCTTCATTTAGCAGACACCCACGGCTCATGTCCGCAACAGGCAGCGATGCCGATCGCGGACATTTAACCCCTCAGATGCCATGGTCAATCCTGACCACGGCATCTGAGCATGCACAAACCGAAAGTTTTACTTTCGGTTCGCGCTCCGGCTCCCCCGTGTGGCAATCGGAGGAGCCTGAGCGTGCCTGCAGCAACCTGGATCTCTATGAATGAAACCCAGGCTGCTGTACAGTATTTCCTATGGAGCCTAACCTGTAATAGGCTCCATAGTGAATATGCAATTTTCTAATATATTCCAATGCTACTGCATTGGAATGTATGAGAATAGCAATCTAATGGTTGCATGTTATACTCCCCTATGGGAACTATACAAAAGTGTAAAAAAAAAATAGAAAAGTGTAAAAAAAATAAAAATAAAAAAAAAATAAAAGTCCAAATCACCCCCCTTTTGCCAAAAGGAAAATAAAATAAAAATAAAATGAAAAAAACACACATCATGGGTGTCGCATGACCATACTATAAAAATATTTTAAAAAATTCCCCATACGGTAAACAGAAAAATGGAAAAAAGCGTCCAAATCGCCGATTCGCCATTTTTGGATGCTTCTTTTCCTAAAGAAAAATTAAATAAAAGGTGATCAAAAAGTCATACAGACCCCAGAATGGTATCAATAATAGTGTTGAGCGCGAATATTCAAATAGCCAATTTTTTTAGCGAATATCGGAACTTCGCTAATTCGCGAATATTTCGAATATAGCTTTATAAATTCGCTATTTCGAATATTTTTTTTTTTTATTGTTATATTTTTTTATTTCCCACTCCCCAAAAGTAGTTCTTACCTGTCCTGAGGATTCCTGGCTTCCTGGCTGCTCCGGTCAGTGCCGTTGCCGCTTCTGCCGACTTGCTCCATGCTCATGGAGCGTCCCCATCACCATGGGAACGCCTCCATACTAGAATGTACTGTCGGATGTGAGAATTAAGTTGAAATCGCAATGCGATTAATTCAAGTTATATTAATCGCATTGTGATTACAACTTGGCACTGTTATATTACATTAGGCTAGAATTAACGAATATGGAATATAGCAGTGCTAAGTTGAAATTGCAATGTGATTACTTTGTTATATTAATCGCATTGCGATTTCAACTTAGCACTGCTATATTCCATATTCGTTAACTTTGTTAATTCTAGCAAGCTGACCCATTAGAAACCCAGAGCTAAGTTAAAATCGCAATGCGATTAATATAACTTGAATTAATCGCATTGCGATTTCAACTTAGACCTGGTTTACTATGGTTGGCTTAGTAGAATTAGCGAATATGATGAATGTATTCGTCATATTCCTCAAAACGAAGATAACAAAGTATTCTCCATCTTCGTTTTTGCTCCATATTCGTCAACTTCGATAATTCTAGCAATCAAATAGGAAGGTTGACTATAGAGACAGCTGTGTTTAATTCACTATGCGATTATATTAGTCATAGTGAATAAGTGGTGCGACCATAAGTGGCGCCATGTCTATTACCCTGTTTCCATGTAACGGCGGCTGCTGTATGTATTAATAATGAATTATTACTTTGGCCCAGACTAAATTGTCCGTACTGTAACCCCATTGGTTACAATAAAACAAAACACAACAAATTTTATAGAACAATATAGTTTTATAAAACAATCTTTAAATAAAGAAAAATATTAATAACATAAATAACAGAAGCCCAAAAAAACTAATAAAAAAATTATGGTAAATGTTTCATTTTTTTCTGCTCCTGGAGCAGTTCATCCATTTCCTTTTGGTTGGCTTCTTCCATTACGGTCAGCTCGTGTGAGAATTTGAGCTTCAACTACCTTATTTTTTTTCATCTGCATCGCCCTTAACTTTTTCATTCGTTCGCACAGCTCCCGCTGCACTTTTTTAATTTTGTTTATCATGTTGTTGTACGCTGTAAAAGTAAAGGAAATAAAAATTTTAAATGTACTATGACAATCATTGTTTTGTGTATAAAGCAGATGAATTCCTGTCTGACCCAAGAAGAAGAATTACATCAGCGACTTAAAAAGATTAAAATAGACAAATCGCCAGGACCGGATGGCATGCACCCCCGTATCCTAAAGGAATTAAGTAATGTCATAGGCAGAACCTTAGTTCTGATATTTGCGGACTCTATACTGACAGGGAATGTTCCACAGGATTGGCGGATAGCAAATGTGGTGCGAATATTCAAAAAGGGTCCAAAAACAGAGCCTGGAAATTATAGGTCGGTAAGTGTAACATCTGTTGTGGGTAAACTGTTTGAGGGTTTTCTAAGAGATGTTATCTTAGAGGATCTCAATGGAAATAAGCAAATAACGTCATATCAGAATGGCTTCATGAGGGATCGATCATGCCAAACTAATGTAATCAGTTTCTATGAGGAGGTAAGTTCTAGACTTGACAGCGGCAAATCAATGGATGTCGTATATCTGGACTTCTCCAAAGCATTTGACACTGTACCACATAAAAGGTTAGTATATAAAATGAGAATGCTCGGACTGGGCGAAAATGTCTGTAAGTGGGTAAGTAACTGGCTGAGTGACAGAAAACAGAGGGTGGTTTTTAATGGTACACACTCAGATTGGGTCACAGTCACTAGTAGGGTACCTCAGGGGTCAGCATTGGGCCCTATTCTCTTCAATTTATTTATTAATGATCTTGTAGAAGGCTTACACAGTAAACTATCTATTTTTGCAGATGACAATAAACTGTGTAAAGTAATTAACACTGAAGAGGACAGTATACTGTATATATATACACTACAGAGGATAACATACTGCTACAGAAGGATCTGGATAGATTGGATGCTTGGGCAGATAAGTGGCAGATGAGGTTTAACACTGACAAATGTAAGGTTATGCACATGGGAAGGAATAATGCAAGTCACCCGTACATACTAAATGGTAAAACACTGGGTAACACTGACATGGAAAAGAATGTAGAAATTTTAATAAACAGCACACTAAGCTTCAAAAACCAGTGTCAGGCAGCTGCTGCCAAGGCCAATAAGATAATGGGTTGCATCAAAAGGGGCATAGACACCCGTGATGAGAACATAGTCCTACCACTTTACAAATCACTGGTCAGACCACACATGGAGTACTGTGTACAGTTCTGGGCTCCTGTGAACAAGACATGTGGCAGACATAGCAGAGCTGGAGAGGGTTCAGAGGAGGGCAACTAAAGTAATAACTGGAATGGTGCAACTACAGTAACCTGAAATATTATCAAAATTTGTGTTATTCACTTTAGAAAAAAGACGACTAAGGGGAGATCTAATAACTATGTATAAATATATCAGGGGTCAGTACAGAGATCTATCCCATCATCTATTTATCCCCAGGACTGTGACGAGGGGACATCCTCTGCGTCTGGAGGAAAGAAGGTTTGTACACAGACATAGAAGAGGATCCTTTACGGTAAGAGCAGTGAGACTATGGAACTCTCTGCCCGAGGAGATAGTGATGGTGAGTACAATAAAGGAATTCAAGAGGGGACTGGATGTATTCCTGGAGTGTAATAATATTACAGGTTATAGCTACTAGAGAGGGGTCGTTGATCCAGGGAGTTATTCTGATTGCCTGATTGGAGTCGGGAAGGAATTTTTTATTCTCCTTAAGTGGAGAAAATTGGCTTCTACCTCACAGGATTTTTTTTTGCCTGCCTCTGGATCAACTTGTAGGAAACAGGCGGAACTGGATGGACAAATGTCTTTTTTCGGCCTTATATACTATGTTACTATGCTAATCTATTATATGTTGGTTTAGTTAGGATTAATAATAGTTTCTTTAGACTTTAGGGTTATGGACCTAGTAGTTAAGTTAATGCTTTTTATGTAGATTCATTACTTTATAGTGTTCATGTTTTATATTACTGCTGTGTGTTGTACGTTCTTTGTTGACTGTTTCAAAGTTTTTACACCATTTTTTAGATAAATATTAATATGGTTTTGTGCACTTTATTTTTTAGTCTAAGAAAAATTTTATATATTGGATGCTTGTTACATCTTAATTAAATAGTATGCCTCATTGAGATACTTTACGGAAATCAGTACGCCAGTAACATCAGCTAGCTGTAAAAAAAACTTTTTACGTGGATTTTTGGACTGAGTGCCCAGACAGATATAGTGGCACAGGTCACTCCCGTACTCCATCAAGCCTTTTTAATAAAGTTTGGATTAAAAATGCTGTTCTTTTCAAGTGTGGAAAGGAGATGTGAAACTGAACCTGCAGAGAAATGAGGATGGTCTCTGACAGACCCTAAAGAGTGGTGATTGATATACTAATATTTTTGTTACACTGCTTGGATTGAACGCAAAGTGTGGGACTTTAGGTTATCTAATATTTAAAGTCTGAATAACAATTAGAGGTTGAACTTGAACTTGTTTATAATTGCTTTCTGGAATAAAAGCTGCCTGTGGTAAAGACTAAACTGACACCTTTGTGTCGTGTTTGGACATTTTTTAAATTAAAACACCAACAGAATATATTTACCCTCCTGGGGGAGGGTGTTCACCACCTCGTCTTCTTCCTCCTCATCATCCTCCTGGACCTCATCTGCCTCAGGTGGGCTATGGGCTTGATTCCCTGATAGTCCGGCCTGTTCCTCTTCCTGCTGCTCATCCTCCTCATCCTCATCCTCCGTCATCTCCTCTTCCACCACCACCTTCTTATTAAAGCGCATAGCTCTTACTTTAGGAAGAGGCACCCCTGTAATGAACAAATTTTCCAAAAATACCAAGATAAACAAGGAAAGCAAAAAAAAAAAAAGGTAACGGTACACAAATTATTCTATGGTGGGATCTTGATGGGATAATCATTACCCAGAACCAGAGATAGGTGCACACTGCCGTCACACTAAACCCTCACAATGATGTTTAAAATTGAGAGTTAGTTCGACATATCCTACTAAGAGGACATGTCTTAAGCCTCGGGCACCAGCGTCAAGGTCTCTCAAGTAGCCCGTGGGCCCTAACACTCACCTACCTGCGCCATATGGGCGATATCAGGGGCCAGTGGGCAATTACAGGAGCATTAGGACGACTCACGGGCTACTTGAGAGACCTTGACGATGGTGCCCGAGGCTTAAGACATGTCCTCTTAGTAGGATATGTCGAACTAACTCTCAATTTTTAACATCATTGTGAGGGTTTAGTGTGACGGCAGTGTGCACCTATCTCTGGTTCTGTGTTTGTTCTGAATTCTTGCCACATCCACATAAATTTCATCTTATGTAGGATGTCCATTGTGGTACTTGTAGTCCGTTGCTGGCATCATCCATTGTATGCATTTTTTGCTGGTGATTGCCATTAGCAACGGACTACAAGTGCAGGATGTGCTCCCCTATAGAAATGCACAACTGCATATGGGTATGAGCGCATCCTGCTTTCTTATCACCACATTTTTTGATGATAATCATTACCCCTATGTTTGATTTCATATGATTTAGTGTTAGATGAAACTATGAATGAAGTCTTTCAGATGGTTTACAGTTGAGTACGTTAACAGTTAGGAATAGGTAGCAGGGGGGATTGGTTCGCAAGGTACTGTTGCAGGGTTATTGAAATGAGGTGGACCAAGTCAACTGTTTTGACATTGGATAAGGGTTTACATCATATATCTGTATCTCGCTGTGAGTGTATGTATATATTTTAAAGGAATAATCAGTTATGTGTCCCAGCATTTACTAAATCTGTGCTGGAGAACTTTTAGGCAGAAGAGAAAACTAACTAAATTATTTATTGCAAATTTCCAATGTTACCATTGTACCTGAATACCAGTATAGTCTGTCTTCCACACAATTATCAATTTGCTGTAACAGCCTGCCTACATTCAATATGACTGTGCTGTTAATAGTGTGCCTGCGACACTGTATGGTAGGAAATGTCTAAAGCCGATTAGTACGCCTTAGAACATTTCAAGGGTAATCGGCCCAGAGAGAGGGCTCTGAGTGCCGCCTCTGGCACCCGTTCCATCGGTTCAACACCACTTAACTAAGTTATCAGTTGTAAAGGGATAAAAATACTTATTTGCATAACTGAAAACATAAATAACAATAGGTGGGGGATATAAAAATAATGTAAGCATCGTACCTGGACAATTTTTGTCTCTGACCTCTTTGACGAGATCCATCCGATGCCGTTTTAGGTCAGACCATTTCTTTAGATAGGCATCCTTGTAATGACTCTTGCCATTCTTCTGCCACAGAGTGTAGGCTAATCTACGTACAATATTTTGTTTTTCAGTACGAGAATTTAGATCATCATAATGTTTTTCCAACATAGTCTGCAAGATAACAATTAAAGGATGTAATCCCAAAGTTGTAAAATACAATTAGTAATTATAGTCATCTCAACCATAAAAAATTAAATTTTATATGAAAATGGTAAAAGAGTAGATTTATATAGTTCCCTATGGAACTATATGAAAGTAAGGTAAAAATAAAAACATTTTTATTCAAAGCCAATATAAGAATTAAACTCCACAGTGCATGCCACTTAAACAGTGACTTTCTCCACAGTGACTTTCACAGATACCCCCACTTTAACAGTGACTTTGACAACGGCCTCCCCTTTAAGAGTGACTTGAACAGTGGCCTCCCCTTTAACAGTGACTTTGACAATGGCCTCCCCTTTAACAGTGACTTGAACAGTGGCTGCCCCTTTAAGAGTGACTTGAACAGTGCCCTCCCCTTTAACAGTGACTTTGACAATGACCTCCCCTTTAACAGTGACTAGAACAGTGGCCGCCCTTTTTGAGTGACTTGAACAGTGGCCTCCCCTTTAACAGTGACTTTGACAACGGCCTCCCCTTTAACAGTGACTTGAACAGTGGCAGCCCCTTTAAGAGTGACTTGAACAGTGCCCTCCCCTTTAACAGTGACTTTGACAGCGGCCTCCCCTTTAACAGTGACTAGAACAGTGGCCGCCCCTTTAAGAGGGACTTGGAACAGTGGCCGCCCTTTTAAGAGTGACTTGAACAGTGGCCTCCCCTTTAACAGTGACTTTGACAACGGGCTCCCCTTTGACAATGACTAGAACAGTGGCCGCCCCTTTACAGTGACTTTAACAGTGGCTGCCCCTTTAAGAGTGACATACTTGTTAGGTAGAATTACTTACAGTGATCAAATATTCCAGCTCTTCTGGATTGAAATTGCTTTTTGCCATTTTCTTCTAATCGTCTGTAGAATCTGTCTCTCTCCACTTTCCTTGCGATCCAAAGACAGGCACGCACGTACAGACGCACGTTCACGATTATTTAAATTACGTATTATCGAGATAACGAACCAAACATAGTAGGCTGTATAGGCAGGCAAATTTCATATTGGTTCCTTGCTCTCAGTTGTATTCGCGTACGAATGAAACTTAATTCTATTGAGCCAACCAATAGTAAATCAGACTAATAGCTTTAATGTTCCATTCGAACGCGATTACAACTTATAGTGGGGGACTAATTGGAAATTTGACTAATGTGAACAATTGACTAATGACTAACTATTAGATTTAACAAATGAGAAAATAGAGCAGGATTCTCTTTATTGGTTCGTTAGGGTCAATCTGGACAGCTGTAAGTTAAAAGAGAAATGCGATTAATTTAAGTTCAAATAATCGCATTGCGATTATATTACTTTGCTTTTTTTTAAAATTTATAGAATAATTATAATACTTGATACTTATTATAATTATTCAATTTATTAAAACAAAATAATATTAATAATAATATAATCGCATAGCGAATTAAACAGCTGTCTCTATAGTCAACTTTCCTATTTGATTGCTAGAATTAGCGAAGTTGACGAATAGGTTGCTAAAACGAAGATGGAGAATACTTTGTTATCTTCGTTTTTGAGGAATATGACAAATACATTCGTCATATTCGTCCTCTTCACTAATTCTAGATATCAAACCAATAGGAAAGTAGCAGGGCCGGACTGGCCTACCGGGATACCGGGAAAATTCCCGGTAGGCCGGTAACCCTGACTGCCGCAAGGCTGGCCGCAGGCACACTGCGCAGCGCTGCTGGCGTGAGTCACGCGCCGCACGCGGCCGGCCGACCTGTGAGCCTGCAGACTGCGCCGCGCACGGCCGGCCGATCTGTGGCCTGCAGACTGCGCGCCAGACCGCTCTGCTCCGATCCCCCCTGTTTCTGGCTGCCGGCTGTGGCTGGCCTGGGCCTTACTTACTGCTGCCCGGGCCGCGCAGTAATACCTCCTGGCCGGCTAGCTGTAGGTGCTGGGGGCGGGGCGCGAGACCGCAGACGAGTGACACATGGGGGGGGGGGGTGGCACAGAGAGGTCAGGACTCAGGAGCTGTGCCGCGCCGCACAGGACGTCACGTGACGTGCCCCGCGCGCTGCAGTGCCAGTGCTAGCTGGTGTGAGGTGGTGTGCTGGCCCCTGCCTCCTCAGCCCCTGAACTTAAATGATCATTCTGGACTGGACTAGAAGAATTATTAAATTATTCTATCACCAATCCATAATCAAGTAAGTGATTGTGGGGCTGCCTTGATTCCATCCTGCTTCACAAAAAATAGCATAAGGCCTCTTTCACACTTGCGTTGTGAAGATCCGGCGTGCA
Organism: Bufotes viridis; assembly: GCA_033119425.1. NCBI lineage: Eukaryota > Metazoa > Chordata > Amphibia > Anura > Bufonidae > Bufotes > Bufotes viridis. The sequence continues at coordinate 311,079,912 of CM065589.1, forward strand.
CTTCCGTCGCCGGAATGCACGCCGGATCCGGCAGAACGCAAGTGAACTGAAAGCATTTGAAGACTGATCAGTCTTCAAAATGCTTTCAGTGTTACTATGGCAGCCAGGACGCTACTAGCGTCCTGGTTGTCATAGTAGCAGTGGGGAGCGGGGGAGCCATGCGATCACGTGATCTATGCACTGGGGCGCCCTGACGTCATCCTGGAGCATCCCGGGAGCCGCACGGAATGTAAGTATGCCGCTCCCCCGCTCCCCCTACTCTTTACTATGGCAACCAGGACTTTAGCGTCCTGGCTGCCATAGTAAGCATTGACAAAAAGCTAAACGTCGGATCCAGCGATGCGCGGAAACGACGTTTAGCTAAAGGCCGGATCCGGACTAATGCCCTTTAATGGGCATTAATTCCGGATCCGGCATTACGGCATGTCTTCCGGATTTTTGGACGGAGACAAATCCACAGAATGCTGCGCTTTTGTCAACGTATAAAAAACGTTCATATACTGAACGGAAGACATCCTGATGCATCCTGAATGGATTTCTCTCCATTCAGGATGCATGGGGATAATCCTGATCAGTAGCTTTCCGTCCTAGAGACCCGAGGACGGATCTCTAGGACGGAAAGCTAAAACGCTAGTGTGAAAGAGGCCTAAGGCAGCCTTCCTTATACAATTCATACATGTGATAAGTGCAAATGACGCACTGTTATGGGGGATCTGTGGATGATACTGTTATGTGTCCATCTGTGGATGACGCACTGTTATGGGGGATCTGCTGTGGATGACACTGTTATGGGGGCACTGTGGATGTCACTGTTATGGGGGATCCATCTGTGGATGTCACTGTTATGGGGGATCTGTGGATGACACTGTTATGGGGGATCTGTGGATGTCACTGTTATGGGGGATCTGTGGATGACACACTGTTATTGCGCAGCACGGCAGTGCATGGCAGAGATCGGCGGACTAAAAAGTACTGCATGTCCGACTTTTTAGTCCAGTGATCTCTGCCGTTATAGTCAATGGGGACAGACCGGCAGCACGGCAGTGCACGGGTACTTGTGGCATGGCGGATCCGGTGAACAGCCCGGATAGCCATGCCGCAGGTTTGAAATTACCACCATAACAGTGCGTCATCCACAGATCCCCCATAACAGTGCCATCCACAGATCCCCCATAACAGTGTCATCCACAGATCCCCCATAACAGTGTCATCCACAGATCCCCCATAACAGTGTCATCCACAGATCCCCCATAACAGTGTGTCCTCCACAGATCCCCCATAACAGTGTGACATCCAATAACAGTGTGTCCTCCACAGATCCCCCATAACAATGTGTCATCCACAGATCCCCCATAACAGTGTCAGCCACAGATCCCCCATAACAGTGTCATCCACAGATCCCTCATAACAGTGTATCATCCACAGATCCCCCCATAGCAGTGTGCCTGCCCTGCGCACTGAGGACAGACTAAAAGGAGGGGAAGATCCGCGGAAGCAAGCAGAGGACAGCACAGCAGACGACTGAATAGCTTCTTTTGTAAGTATTTTTTTTTATTATAAATGCTGTCAAACGCTGTCTGGGCATGCTGAGAGAGTTGTAGTTTTGCAACGGCTGGAGGCATCCTGTTGGGAAAAGTTGGTCTACTGTGATAAAATGGGGGTTCTAAAAAAGAGCTATTGTGGGGCAAAGTTTATATTCGTGTTTACACACATGTTTTAAAATACACGAGTTTTTTAAACAAGTAAATAACGATACAGTGCTGTGGGGCTGGTATGCAACTTTTTCCAGGGCTGGTTTTTATCCCCAGTCCGGCCCTGGAAAGTAGCCTTAAATTACAATCGCAATACATGACTATTTAAATCGCATATTAATCGCGATAACTAGAATAATTGCGAATATTCGATTTCGACGAATTTGAAACGAATATTCTATCGAATATTCGCGAATTTTGTTGAAATCGAATATGGCACCTGCCGCTTATCACTAATCAACAAAAAGATCAGTTTACAATGCAAAAAATGAGCTTCCATACAGCGCCGTACACATAATTCCAAAAAAGCTATAGGGTTCAAAATATGGCGACAAAAAAGTAAAACTGATTTTTTTCCGACTTTTGAAATTTTTTTTTTAGTATCAAAACGCAAGAAAACCTATACATATAGGGCAGGCATGGCCAACCTGCAGCTCTCCAGCTGTTGTAGAACTACAACTCCCACCATGCCCTGCTGTAGGCTTATAGCAGTCTGGGCATGCTGGAAGTTGTAGTTTTGAAACAGCTGGAGAGCCTCAGGTTGGCCATCCCTGATATAGGGTGTCGCTGGATTCATAATGACCTGTAGAATAAAACTAACTGTTTAATTTTTTCAAACATCGAACGTCGGAATTTAAAAACCCGCAAAACTGTGGTGGAATTGCTTTTTTTTTTTACAATTTCACCCCATTTGGAATTTCTTTACCGCTTCCCACTACATCATATGCAATATTAAATGGTGGCGTTGGAAAGTACAACTTGTCCTGCAAAAAACAAGCCCTCATATGGCTATGTGAACCTGCAAATAAAAAAGTTATGGCTCTGGGAAGGCAGGGAGCGCAAAACAAAAACGCAAAAAAAAAAAAAAGACCTCCGGTCCTTAAGGGGTTAATAGTAAATGTGGGATTCATCCAAATTGTGAACTGGATCTCCATATATATGTACATATAAATATTTCTCCTGCAGTTGTTCGTTTATTTAGATACTTTACTCGTACCCATTATAACTGACACTTATCTCGCATACCGAACAAATAAAAATGCAGCACATAAAAATACAAAATTAAAAAAGTTTAAAAAAGTTATAAACATGTGCGGTTTTTCAGCGTCATTTTGGACAATGCTATTAAAACATTATATTTTATGTATAAACAGATTAGATATATGTATATTTCATTAAACTCTGTAGATTTTAATATTTTTTATTTTTTATATTTCTTCACACTTTTCTCTCTTGTATTCCTATAGGACATGTACTGGGAATCCGTATTTGTGGGTGGAGGCCATCCACCAAGGGGGGACCAGGTGTATATGTAAAAATTGAGTATATCATTTATGGAGGGGCACTCAAAGATGGGATACACTGGATAAGTATACCATAAATGTTTATTCCCCATAACCCGCAAATAGTTAAAAACGTAAATAGTTAGAAAATATAAAAACACACATTCACTTGAAAACAGATACACTTCTGATTGACTTTACAAAGGACACCTCAGGCTGCCGCGGTTCAATCTTGTCCAAACTTTTACATAGTCTCTGTTGCCACATATCATATTCTTCGTTTTTTGGGAATTTATCTATGATTTCTTTCATTTCATTAATTTTAGCTGTTTGTTCTAATATCTGCGATCTTCTCTTTATGACTAAATGTATCATAATAACAGACTGTTCATGTAATGTATGGTCCCACTCTTTATTAAACTCTGGGTCCCATAAGTCTTGTGCTGGAGTTTTCTTTAAAAGAAGCCCTTTTGGTATTTTACTGCAATCAATATGTTGTTTCAATGCTCTAATTTTCCACCGTTGCTCTAATTTCCCACCCCATTTACGCTAATTTGTTCATGGCGCATTGGGAAGACTTGACCATTGTGCCGAGACTGGGGACGGACCTGTTGCTCTGGCAGAAATACATTGACGATGTAATATTTATTTGACAGAATGATGAGAATTCACTCCAGGAATTCCTGAAAGAGATTAATATCAATGTGTATAACCTGCAATTTACATCTAACATTAGTAAATCCTCAGTGGAATTCCTGGATCTACAAATCACAATAGAGAATGAGAAATTGGTCTGCATTGGTCTCACATATCAAAAATCTTTAGCTTGAAATAGCTTTATATTATATACAAGCTGCCACCTTCCAAGGTAGCTATTAAGCATACCACAAGGAAAATTCCGTAGAATTAAAAGAAACTGCACCTACGAACATCAGTTAGAGGAGGAGGCCGAAAAAATGAAACAGCAGTTTCTAATGAAACAATACCCACTAACATTGATAGATTCATCTTTAAATGTAGTCCGTAATATGGACAGGCAATCTTTTTTTTAATAAAGAATGTAAGAAACATAATGAATCGGTTGATCAAACAATGAGAATTATCTTACTTTATTATATACAATATAGAGTTTTTCAAAATATCATTAAGAAACATTGGCATTATGTGTTAAAAGATAAAGTTGTAGGCCCTCTGGTCCCCCCCCTCCAAATAACAAAAACAGCAAATTTAAGTTTAAAAGTAGCATCAATAAAAAAAAGTCATAAGAGATCACAATCTGTCCAAGAATGGGCTAATATGTCTGGGGTTCTTGGATGCAGTAAATGTTCAAACTGTAAAATAACTACATTTCCACAAAAAACTATTAAAATAACACCTACTACCAATTCACATGTACAAATAATAAAATAATTTTTAACGTGTGATTTATACACTGCAATGTCCCTGTAACAAGCAGTATATTGGGAGAATATTCAAATTCAATACGCTTTTACCTAGAGGTCTAAATGCCGAATTAGAAATCTTTGGCTTCCTGTAGATAATGGGGGGCACCCTTCACCAACATGAGAACAGGTGTTTTTTTACATATACACCTGGTCCCCCCTTGGTGGATGGCCTCCACCCACAAATACGGATTCCCAGTACATGTCCTATAGGAATACAAGAGAGAAAAGTGTGAAGAAATATAAAAAAATAAAAAATATTAAAATCTATAGAGTTAGTAATTAAATATACATATATCTAATCCGTTTATACATAAAATATAAAAACCGCACATTTATAATTTTTTTTTAACTTTTTTCAATTTTGTATTTTTATGTGCTGCATTTTTATTTGTTCGGTATGCAAGATAAGTGTCAGTTATAATGGTTACGAGTAACGTATCTAAATGAACTAACAACTGCAGAAATATTTATTTTGAGTATATATGTTGACCGCATTATTCCACTCCAAATTGGAGATCCAGTTCACAATTTGGATGTATTCTACATTTTCTATTTGGCGGAGCACACAAAATGAGGGTTCGAAACGTGTTTGGTAGAGTTGGGGGCCTCCATAATACGGTATTTTTATGGATGAACTGTAATAAATTGGACCACTGCATAAAGCTGGTTACCCCCCTCTTCTGGGGAATCGCATGCAATCACCCTTCAAATATCATTTGTAGTACATAACTACTATTATTTACACTGACCCCCAACCACGAGGAACTCTTAGTTTTTCTATATTGGGAACATCTACAGTATTTTGCTCCCACGTGGGATGCTGAACTCCGGAATTACAAAGTAAAAGATGAGAACCACGGCACTCTTCTTGAAAGCTGTGAAGTTTATTCACCCAGCATGCGACGTTTCGACAATCAGTCTTTTTCAAGCATAGTAATTACACCTTGTGCACACATATATATACCCCAATAGATAAGTGATAATAGGGAGGCGGTGCCACCAGTCCCCTCCTACCAAAATCCCGCCCTCTATACAGTGTCAAAATTCATAACTTACTTAGTGGAGGCTGGGGGGGTCAGTCCGGGAGTGTATGAATGGTCATAATGTCCAATCGTGCGCGGCATCCACACGCTGTCGGCGTCCGGAAGTTTCCAGTCCGGGAACTTCCGCCCGGCTGCTGACGTCAGTTCCGGTCACACAAAATGTAAAAAGCTGTATTCGGAACTCCCGTCCAGTATGTCACGCCACACCAGTTCTGGTCACATGATGGTTACTAGGACGCGTTTCCTAGGAGACCGTGTATGCCATTGCTGAAAAGTATTGGCCCCCTGTTGTTTCTTAGGGTAATGGTACTTGTATAAATCATTTAGTAAATGGGCTTAATGAGGCCCTGATTCAACAGAGGTGCATTTGCATAGGTACCCGCGATGTTTTAAATAAAATTAAATTACAGTTCCCGTGTGGAGCAAACCATTATACTGTTTCCTCATATAAATATATGTACACCCACACTCTTCTGTAGCTGGAGGAAGGTCTTACTGGGGACCCAAGCCACCAGATGTACTGGTCATATGGATTATAGGCATTATACGGGTGGTCCACCCATTCATTCTTATAGATCAGTGGTGCCCAACCATTTTTCATCCGAGGGCCGCACTAGATTTGGTATAAATTTTGCGGGCCGGAACCAAGTAGCTTTGCTAGAAAGAAATGCCCCTGTGAGGAGTACGTGTTAGCATAACTACTGTGAAGAGGGCACATATCTGGCCATTATTGCTGTGAGGGGGCACGTGTGAGTATTACTACTGTGAAGAGCGAACATATCTGGCCATTATTACTGTGAGGGGGCACGTGTGCATTACTACTGTGAAAGGGGCACATATCTGACATAACTACTGTGAGGGGGCACATTCCTGGGCATAACTACTGTGAAGAGGGCACACATTGGGGCATAACTACTGTGAAGAGGGCACATATTTGGGCATAACTACTGTGAATAGGGCACATATCTGGCCATTATTGCTGTGAGGGGGCCAGATATACAGTAGTTATGCCATATATGTGCCCTCTTCACTTTAGTAATGCCTCCTCACAGCAATAATGGCCATATATGTGTCCTCTTCACTGTAGTAATGCCCAGGTATGTGCCCCCTCACAGTAGTTATGCCAGATATGTGCCCTCTTCACTTTTGTAATGCTCACATGTGCCTCCTCACAGTAATAATGGCCAGATATGTGCCCTCTTCACGTTAGTAATGCTCACACATGCCCCCTCACAATAATAATGGCCAGATATGCTCACACGTGCCCCCTCACAGTACTATTGCACACATGTGCCCCCTCACAGTAATAATGGCCAGATATGTGCCCTCTTCACTTCAGTAATGGTCACACGTGCCCCCTCACTGCAATAGTGGCCAGATATGTGCCCTCTTCATGTTAGTAATGCTCACACATGCCCCCTTACAATAATAATGGCCAGATATGCTCATGTGTGCCCCCTCACAGTACTATTGCACACATTTGCCCCCTCACAGTAATAATGGCCAGATATGTGCCCTCTTCACTTCAGTAATGGTCACACGTGCCCCCTCACTGCAATAGTGGCCAGATATGTGCCCTCTTGATGTTAGTAATGCTCACACATGCCCCCTCACAATAATAATGGCCAGATATGCTCACGTTTGCCCCCTCACAGTACTATTGCACATATGTGCCCCCTCACAGCAATAATGGCCAGATATGTGCCCTCTTCACAGTAGTAATGCCCATATACATTACTACTGTGAAGAGGACACATATCTGTCCATTATTACTGTGAGGGGTATGTGATATATGCATGTCTGTGTATGATGTATGTAGTGCAGCGTGTGATGTATACATGTGTGATGTATGTAGTGCAGTGTGTGATGTATACATGTGTTTGTATGTAGTGCTGAATGTGATGATCACACACTGCACTACGTACATCACACATGTATACATCACACACATGTATACATCACACACTGTACTACATATATTCCGCACATGTATACATCACACACTGCACTACATACATCACACATGTATACATCACACACTGCACTACATACATCACACATGTATACATCACACACTGCACTACATACATCACACATGTATACATCACACACTGCAATACATACATTACACACATCGATACATTACTTACATTACTGTGATGTCACCTTCTTCCGCAGGTCCCTCTTTTTGCCTGGGATGTAAGCTTCGGAACCTCCGCTGCCATGCTTTAGCCACCACCAGAGCTGCCCCTCTTCCTTTAATCTCCCACCGCTTCCCTACTGCAGGCACTCTCCGGCGCCCTCCCAGTCCAACCAATAGCAAAGCTCCTTGCTGCCTGGAGCTTTGCTATTGGCTATTGCAGGTACAGGCAGCATCACTTTGCTGCCTGTGCTGTTTGCAGCGCACCTTGCACTGAAAAAATGAGGGAAAGGTCCGGGTACTGTGCGGGCCGCATGACACGGCTTCGCGGGCCGGATTTGGCCCGCGGGCCGTAGGTTGGGCACCACTGTTATAGATCGTATTCATCAGGCTTCCGATGCACCACCGGTTCCCCAGTGTGCACACGGGCCTACGATTCTCATATGTCATGCATTCATCCATAGTGTATGGGGTGGTGTTCAACCCAAATAAAGGGTGAGACCCCCAACCTCCCACTTGGAAATTATATGTGGACCACTCCCTTACTAAAGGTTCCCAGGCCTATCACTCCAGATCAGAGAGACAAAGGGGAAGGGGGGAACTCCGGAATTACAGCGCAGAGGTGCAGGCTGATTACCAGAGATGTCGCGCTCTGAATGAGGAGAAGTAGCGGAGGTAAGTCACATTAGTGCCGAAGACCACGTGGGATGCCACACCGAGGAAAAACACTCCGCTCCTCAGATTGGAACTATAAAACTGTAAGTAACAGCCTGCATTCACTTATTGACGATATAAGGATTTACTTATCGATGTTACAAGGATTTTCTCTGCTATAACATGAAAAGGCAGAGCTAGCTATATTGAACTTAAAGCCCCACTTGTGCCACATAATAATCCAGCTGCACGATTGATTGGAACTCACAGTTTAGCTTTAAAACCAAAGCTTACCAGGACAGTGTTTGAAGTGCAATATATACATCCAACCTCATTTGAGTGACCTTATTCCTACTGAGATTCCTTAATACTTAACTGATTGAACCTCAGTGTAAAATCCACTTGATTTACTGCTAATTTTTATCTTTATTATTGATGCGGTATTTTATCTATATTTAATGTGGAAATTCTTATAAGTTATTATGATATATATCCAGCAATATTTTTCCAGTGACTGTATATGAAAAGATGCAGGTGACGGCACCGTATCTTTGGAGCGATTGTGAGTGAAATAATGATGTGGTTTTCTCTCTTATGAATTGAGTGTGAACACATTTCTGTATATATAGTGGAAATCCCTACGCTTCCTGTTCAGAAGCATCTAGTCCACATTTCAGGTAGAAATAGCGTATATGTGTGATATTGTTCAGTAGTCCCCCTACATACATCTAACACATCCAGTGTATTATATTATATATTTTATTCTAATAAATTGTTTGTACCCACATGAATACAAGTGACTGAGTGCCTGTCAAAATCTATTCCAATTAGGCCTCTTGCACACGAACGTGTGCACCCCGCAAATTGCGGCCCGCAATGCTTGGGCACCGGCCGTGGGGCAGCCGCAGCGGATCGCGGACCCATTCACTTGAATGGGTCCGCGATCTGCCCGTTCCGCAAAAAGATAGGACATGTTCTATCTTTTTGCGGGACAGAAGTACGGAACGGAACCCCGCGGAAGCACTCCGTAGTGCTTCCGTAGTTTTCCGTTCCGTCATTCCATTCCGCACTGTTCCGCATCTCCGGATTTGCGGACCCATTGAAATGAATGGGTCCGCATCCGTGATGTGGAATGGCCACGGAATGGTGCCCGTGTATTGCGGATTTGCAAATGCGGTCCGCAATACGGGCACAGGGCGCACACGTTCGTGTGCAATAGGCCTTAGTAGAAAGAGTACTGGTTAGCAGCAAACAGTGTTGCCTTTATATGGTTAAATTGCCACCAGCTTACAAATAATGTCTTTTATTGAAATGTGTTGTTTCCTTCATCTTACTTTTTAATAAAGTCTCTTTTACTTCCTGGTGGATACTGCTGCCTTTGTTAATAACCTTGAAGCTTGACCCTGCAAACAACACTTCAGCTAGGTGGCAAAACAATGAATTATAATTGAAAGTGGGCATAATAAAAAAAAAAAAAGGAAGAAAAACGCATTTTAAAAGACAAAGATCCTTTAAAAGAGCCTGGAAGATAGATCAAACCACATCCTGAAATTACAATAAGACTAGAGATCAAAAAAGGTCTGACATTTTTCAGTGGGTAAGATGGAAGAAAGCTGCGCTAAGAACAAGTGTTTTTGATTTGCTGTCACCCTTTCTATTTCACGCTAGTGTTTGAAGCACAGTTGATCGCCATCCAGTATACACTATAGTATCTGACTCCCATCATAAAAGGGCAAGTGTGTTTGACATGAGATCCTTCAGCCCCCAGTCTATTTAGTTATGCATAGACCTTTCTAGGAGGTTTCACTGTCCTTAACCAACTATCCAGATGTACTGTCATAGAAAAGTCTAATGCAAGTAGCTAAATACTGCAAACTGATTTGCCAGATAAAACAAGGCTTTGACCATCTCCAGACTTAGGGTCCATTTACACGTCCGCAATTTGCATTCCGCATCCGTTCCGCAAAATTGCGGAACAGATGCGGACCCATTCATTTCAATGGGGCCGCTAAAGATGCAGACAGCATTCAGTATGCTGTCCAGCGGCCGCAATTCCGTTACGTTATGCGGATCTAGAAAAAAGTAGAGCTTGTCCGACTTTTGCCCGCAATTGCGGATATGCAGGAAATAGGAAAAAAAAAAAGAGGCTTTCCCCCTGTGACCTTCAGCACCAGGGAGAAGTTGGCAGAAGAAAGTTGTGCAAGAGATAGGCCATTAAAAATGATCTCATTTGATTTGAAAAGCTCTTTGTGTTCATCCAGGAGTGCCCAGCCCTGTGGGACACCAGAGCAGAGGTGTACCATGACAGGGTTGCAAAGGATAGGTCATGGGAGGAAGTTTGCAAAGAATTTCTTTCCACTGCATGGACCTCTGGATCAATGCAAAAAAAAAAAAGAAAAGGTACGTGAGTATAATTTTATTAAAAATTATTTGTATTTTAAATTGCTTCATACACACATTCATGGAGCACGGTCCGTGTTAACTCAGCCTGCTATGCTCTGGAATGCAGGACTGCATGGCGTCATTGGTTGCTGCTATGACGCTGTGCACTCCTGCACTCCAGAGCACAACAGGCCGGTTTTACATGGACCATGCTCCACGGATGTGTGCGTGACACCTTATGTGTCCTGGAACAGCATAGATAGTGTTCTTTTGAGTTATACAGTACTTTATATGCTCATTTGCACATATTCTATGCTTGTTCATGACAGATGCCAACTCACTTTTGTGTATATATAGTAAATTACATATATTTTGTACCAGTGTAAAGTGTCGCACCAGATCAGTAAGTATACAGAATAGAGGTGCTCTCAGTCAACAGATCCATGTAGTAATAATTTAGTAAAAAGACTTGGCACTCTCTTATATCTGGGATTTATGAACTCATACAATTTATTAAGGTAACCTAAAATTAATATACAATTAAAAATATATAAAAAATATAAAAAATATATATCGCACAGCACCTGAAAACCAACAATGCAAAAATCTGAAGTCACAGCAATCACAAATAGCAACAATATAGCAGCCAATGTTCAATGGTATCAGCACATCATTTTGCAAGGCAGCATATAGTCTTCACTTATAGCAGCCCTTGACAGGGCAATGAATGGTCCCTTATATGGTTGATCCTAAATCCCTTTAGATACTGATAATTCCTTCCAATATAAATAATTGGGCTGGGACAAATGATCAGTTCAATCTCATGTGTAACATCGTATAAAAGTCATATTCCATAAACCAGATCACAATATAATTCACTCCGGTAGGGGTCAAATGTCCCAAAATCAAATTGTATTATTATCGGTAGCAGTATGGAGCGGCGTCCCGCTCTTCTGAAACCAGCGGCGTCCCGCTGTAATTTTTTGTATAATCGCCGGCAGTGTACAATATTCTCCCTATTTCTGGGAGAAGGCTACGGTCTTACCTGTACGGACAGATATGTGGTACCTCCGCTTGTCCCCAGAATCGATGCCGTCTGAACATACACCACACTGGCGTCTCCACGTGATGTGGATCTTTCAGGAGAGCCGGTCTTCGCGCGGCAGACGAGATATTTTGTATGGGGTCACTGCGGTCTACATCCGAATCGTCCTTGGATTAGATGTCCTTGGTTAACAGTAGCCAATATTCACTTGATATTATTGGGGAATACCAAACGCGTTTCGGGGTATTATATGACCCCTTCCTCAGTGGTTAACTCCCCCAAACTAATGTCCCACCTTTATAGGGGTTACGGTCTTCAAGGAATCCTGGCATGGATAATTAATGGATTGGCTATGTCTTTATATGATCCAACCATAAATAAATCAATGTGTAATATACATGCTATAAATATATTAAGCAAGATCCTGTAATAAAATCCAAACATACGTTTATCTGCCACAGCTGGATAATTAAGGTGCACAAAAAAACACACAAAACCACTATCTGCGATTTTGATGCGGTTCTGATGCGTTTTACAACTATATTCATAAAAATCAATAAAAAAGTCAAAACAAACAGCCCCCACCTATCGTTCTTCCATTCCTTTAGCCACCTCTCACTGTTTGTTTTGACTTTTTTATTGATTTTTATGAATATAGTTGAAAACGTATTTTTAATTGTATATTAATTTTAGGTTACCTCAATAAATTGTTTGAGTTCATAAATCCCAGATATAAGAGAGTGCACAGTCTTTTTACTAAATTATATATATTTTCTACAAGAGGCCTATTCAGAAAATGCCTGGCATGGCATACATTATACAATCCCTTTCTGCAATGCATAACTTATTGCACAGAAAATATTTTTTTCAACTTTAATAACCATATTTTTGAATCTATAATTATAATTTTCTTAGATATGAATTTATAATAGGCCTCCTTCACAACTTTGATTATTAGGGCTGATGGAAATGGCCATTGAGTGGTCATTCCGTGCATTGGGGAGTGTCGTATGCAGGCCACAATGTGCATGAGCTTAAATACTAGAAGGATAATACATCCCTCATACACATGAACTTATGTGAACCGGCCATATGTCACAGAACAGCGCATTTAATCTAATATTTCTCCTTCAAAGACTTAAATACTTTTCAATGTTTTATTGAGCACATTATTGAAAAAAAAATTGGGATTATATTCTTGTGTCTTTATCCGGAAGGGCATGTTGGAGCGGGGCTACGACCATACCCGGGTCACCGCTGAGAAGCAGACCATTGTGAAGGAAATCCAGTGCGAGCTCAAAAGAAAGTTTAAGGGCAATCACCTGAGGATGGCCATATTGAAAAAAAATTTGGATTTGAAGAGGAGGAATTTGGAGCGGATCAGAGAGATCCGTGACCGCACATGCCCAGGTACAATGCTTACATTACTTTTGTATCTCTCGCCAACATGCTGTTATGTATATATACAGTTAGTTAAATAAGTATTTCATCCCTTAACAAATGGTTACTTAGTACCTGGTGTGACATGTACCAAATCAGCCGGTTACATCATACATCTCCACTTCGCCATGAATATATATATATATATATACTTACTTATACACACAACGAGGAACAGATGTATGATGTAACTGGCTGATTTCGGGCGTTTTACACACACAGAAATATATACAGTATGTGTGTGTGTATATATACTTAAACTGCAATCATCATTCTGTATTCCAGTAAAATGCCCCATCCATCATTACATTAGATACATCCCCCACTTAACTCCTTAATGCCCGATGACGTACATGTACGTCAGATCTGGACGTGACTTAAAGCCCAGTGAAATAATAGTATTGCATGGTGATTGGGCGGGCTCAGGAGCTGCGCCCGCCCAATCGGGGGCAGGGGTCCGGCAGTCATTGATAGCTGGACCCCTGCTGTATGCGACTGCATTGGTAAAATCACCCATACCGGCGCATTAACCCCTGACTGTGGATCGTTCGAAATTCAGAGATGTGCTGGGTGTCCATCGGGTCCCTACGTTACTGTGATGGGGACCCAATGGCAGGGAAGGTAGCCCGATGCCTTCCTTAGGCATCGTGGTTGCCTTCCGGGAGGGCCTGTGAGATTCAGCCCCCTGTATTACGCCGGTAATACACTTAGAGCCAATGCATCGTGGTTGCCTTCCGGGAGGGCCTGTGAGATTTATCCCCCTGTATTACGCCGATAATACACTTACAGCCAATGCATTACAATACAGAAGTATTGTAATGCATTGTAAAGGATCAGACCCCCAAAAGTTGAAGTCCTATAGAGGGACATAAAATAAACTGAAAAAAATATTTTAAAAAATAAAGCTTTCCCAAAATAAATTAATTTTTAAGGAAAAAAAAGCTTCCTTTTCCCAAAATAAAGTTAAATAGAAATTGGAAAAAATAGGCAAAAAAAGAAAAGTAGACATATTATGTTTGTGTTAGGTGCTACGGCCTAGGTACAGGAGATGACGATGACTATCAACTGGCTGATGTGTGCCCGGAGCTGGGACGGGGTAGGCCTGGAGGGGGCATACCCAATTGAAATAGACAAAACATAGGGAGGGAGGGTGGGGCACGGCCGCCGTTCGTACCGAGGCTCGAGTACATGGTGGGGAGGGAATAAGTAGTGGCCTATGCCCCTCCCACAAATACAGGCTGAACTTCTCAGCCTTCACTACTTGTGTTAGGTGCTGCGGCCTAGGTATAGGAGATGACGATGACCATCCTGGAGCATGGATGGACTGACCATAACTATCAACTGGCTGATGTGTGCCAGGAGCCAGGACAGGGTAGGCCTGGGGAGGGGGGGGGGAAGAGAAGCGGAACTTGTAGGAAAGATGTATTGTGATCGTAACAATCAAGGTGCCGGTTGGAGGACGCTACAGACCAACTCAACACATATGACTGCGGCCATGATGACATCCGCTCTGGGACCTACTGCTCGATCCTGACCGAAGGTGTGAGAAGTGACTGTCCTGCCTTGAAGAAGGGCCCAAAATGACCACCAACGATAGTGTGTGTTCTTTTTTTTTTACTAAGCTGTCGAGCTAAGCCGATGGCAGAGCTGGGCCCCATACCTGAACTTGATGAAGGACTGACTCACCTGAAGAATGCCACCTACCGGAACCAAGGACATGACCCAAACTGGCACGAACCAGTATAAATCTCGAGGCAAATGGCGAGAAGGCATGGCCCGGTCGTACCAAGCGGGCAGCGGAAGGTACTGGCCGACAGGACATGACCTGGCGCACCAGCTAGACCACCAGACAAGGCAGCGTTGAAAGATAGCCTGAGAATATTAGGAAGACAACAGAGAAGAAAAAGAGAGACAAAACCGTGTAACATGATACCGAAAGAACATGACCTGAACGATTCAAGCGACTATACATGAATGATTCAAGACCTGAGCGATTCAGGCAACTATACATGAATGATTCATGGCCTGCGCGATTCAGGCAACTGTACATGAGTGAAAGATGACCTGAGCGATTCAGGCAACAATACGTAAATGGTTCATGACCTGAGCGATTCAGGCGACTGTACATGAGTGATACATAACCTGAGCTATTCAGGCAACTGTACATGAATGACCTGGGTGATCCAGGCAACCATACATTAATGATAAGTGACCTGAGCGATTCGGGCAACAGTACATGGAGAATTCAAGAACCTGCATGATTCAGGACACTGTACCTGAAACTCAAGGCCTGGGCGGCTCAGGCAATTGTACAGGAATGAAACATGACCCAAGTGATTAAGGCAACTGTACAAGAATGATTCAAGACCTGAGCAACTCAGGCAACTATACATGAATGATTCATGGTCCGAGCGATTCGGGCAATTGTTCATGGATGATACAAGACCTGAGCGATTCAGGCAGCTATATATGAATGATTTAAGACCTGAGCGTCTCAGGCAACAAAACATGAATGATTCATGGCCCGAGCAGCTCAAGCGACTGTGCATGAATGATAATCAGGCAATGATAATCAGGCAATTATACATGAATGAATAGATAACCTGAGCGAATAGGGGACCAACATTATACTGAATTAAGCTTAACCTGAGTGACTCAGGCAATTATACATGAATGAATACATTACCTGAGCGATCCGGGAACCAATATTGTACTGAATGAAGCATGACTTGAGTGATTCAGGTAATGATACCTGACCTGAGCGAATCAGGCAACAATACATGGATGATGCATGACCTGGGTGAAACAGGCAGTTATAAGTTTTATGATACATGACCTGAGTGATTCAGGGACCCACGTTATACTAAATGAAGCATGACGTGAGCGATTCAGGCAACTAACCAGAAGATGAATGCCCTGAATGAGCAAGACAGGAAACCGTGTGAGCTACTGCCGGCCCAAATCTGAGTGCCACCGTGGCTAACCTGTACCTAGATAGCTATCGGCGGTGTCTCACCTGCTTCCATGATTAACTGGCCACGTGCGCTGGGACAATGCAAGCTGCTAGCGAGCCCCCGGGTTTTTTTTTTTTTTTTAATACCAGGTAAATGACTGCCTTGCTACAGAGAATAGACGGGAGGCATCTAGCATGCGATATTGTGCAGACGGGATGTGAAGGAAGAACAGACCAGATGTAAAAGCGACGCATTCATTATATTGCATTGTGATCGTGCATGCCATTTTTGTTTATCATTTTGTCTGTCTATGAGTTCCAAAATCGGTCTATATATCAGAAGTGGAGGAGATCCCTCCTTGGGCGTGTATTGGTTTGGATCCAAGGGATAGAATGGGTAAGGATGCTCCAGTGACATAGAGACATCTGCCCGCACTACCCGATTGTGTATGATATCGCGTCTTGGGAGGGATGCGTACTTCTGCACTTTGGTATATTTGACTATATGCCCATATGCTAGTTGGGGTCATGTTATTGAGCCCTCTCACTGTGTAGTCACGGTCTGTGACACAAAGTATGGCCAAATCAGATGACATGTGAAGGATAGATGTGTTTTCCCTTTTTAAATATGGCTGCACTGGTCTTTTTTCCCTTGAGGCGCAGACACCGATCAGCGTCATATTGAATGACGTTGAAGAACTCTTCAATACATTCCCGAAACATGCGCAGTGCGTACCCAGGTACGCGAAGTGTGGCGTGTTTGATGTGGAGGTCGCCATCTTCATCTGGTTAGTGAATATGCAATGGCTGTCCTCACTCCTCCTTCTCCCCTCCTGCCAGCTGGACACCGAACAATACACACTTGGAATTGATTACATGCACTAGGCACTTTAGAATGGGGGCCCCGATGCGAACCCAGCGTTACTAGCCGCTGGGAGCGCCGGAGCAAGCTCGACAAGGAGGAGCAGAGGCGCCTGGCCAGCCGCAGGCGTGGGAGGAAGCAGCAGACGGGAGCTGAGCAATGGGGAAGCCTGAAAGGTAAGACACCTTTGCATGGGACGTGAGCCCCGGGCAGCCTGGTATGGTATGAGAAACAGATGGGGAACAAAACGGAGGGAAAGGGAGGAGGACATCGGGTGGCATGAAGACAGGCCAGCTATACTCACCTCCGGCGATACATAAGGCGCAAAACTTAACACCCGGCGACCGCGCAGCATGGAGAAGCGCTGTGCTGAAGGAACCGCTCCCCAGAACCCGGAAGTGCACGGCCGCCGTTCGTACCGAGGCTGGAGGACATGGTGGGGAGGGAATAAGTAGTGGTCTATGCCCCTCCCACAAATACAGGCTGAACTTCTCAGCCTTCAATACATAGCCGCCTCCGTATCGACCATCTCTAAAAAAAGGTATCACATGACCTAACCCCTCAGATGAAGAAATAATTTTTTAGGCACATTACATCACTAAAAGTGCAACACCATGCGATCAAAAAGATTTTTTTGTGTTGCACTTTTAGTGATGTAATGTGCCTAAAAAAGGGTTTCTTTAGCTCTTTTTATTTTTAATTTTTTTAACGGTGTTCATCTGAAAGGTTAGGTCATGTGATACCTTTTTTTTTTAGAGACGCTCGATGCAGACACGGCTATACATTAGTACTATGTGACCCCCAAAATAGTACCAATCTAACCGTCTCCTCATTCCGCAAAAACTGATCCCCTACCTAAGACAATCGCCCAAAAAATAAAACAAATATGGCTCTCAGAATATGGAGACACTAAAACAAGATTATTTTCCCTTCAAAAATTCCATTATTGTGTAATACTAAAATAAAAGTAAATAAGTATACATATTATTTATCGCCTAGTCCGTAATAATCAGCTGTATAATAATATCACATGACCTAACCCCTCAGGTGAACACCATTAAAAAAAGAAAATAAAAACTGTGTCAAAAAATGCATTTTTTGTCACCATACATTACAAAAAGCGTAATACCAAGAGATCCAATTTTTGGTAATTTTTTTTAGTTTTTTTTAAATAACAATGAAATTTTGTGACTCCATTTTACCACTGCCAGGAAATACAGTATGTGATGAGAAAACGATCTCAGAATAGCCTGGATAATCAAAAGCGTTTAAAATTTACTACCACATAAAGTGACATGTCAGATTTGCTAAAAATGGCATGGGCAGAAAGGTGAAAAATGACCCGGTAATTAAGGGGTGAATTTGCATTTGTTATGATTTCTGAGTTGTTTGTCTAAATTCTGAACATTGTGTAATTAAAGGGGTTCCAGTTCCCACTGTGCACTGCCGACCTTCTGCAGAACAAATGGAGGTTGTGGTGGTGTCTGCAGAGGGCAGGATGAGGAGGACGAGGGAGAGCAGGCTGTACCCTCCCAGCCTACAGATGCACCACCACCACCTGATGTGGGAGAAAATGTGGAGGTGGAGGCCGAAGAGGCTGGTCCCTGTCACCAGCCGCACAACCCCCAGCTCCTTATGGGAAAGAAGAGGATGAGGATATCACCAGCCCCCGGCAGGAGGGTAAATATGTGCACATAGCTATATAATTCTATATCCTTAATATGTACAGAAACAAAGGGCTAACAATTAAGAGAAAAACAGACACTACAGTAATAGAAAACAACAACACTGGACACAAACTCTGCAATCTACATAAAAACCATTAACTAACCATGTAAGGCTACATGCACACGACAGTTGTTTTTTGCGGTCTGCAAAACGGGGTTCCGTTGTTCCGTGATCCGTGTCCGTTTTTGCTTCCGTTGTGTTTCCGTGTGTCTTCCATTTTTTTTGCGGACATGACAAAAAATTTTACCAAAAAACAGGCTGACAATTTTTGCCAAGTGCCTGCCAAGGGATCCGCAAAAAAAGCGATCAGGACAGACATCAGCAGCAGGTCAAGGTAACGATGGAGTAAACAGTCTACTCAAAACTCAGCAGCATCAGTTCAGACAGTAGCAGCAGCAGTTACATGGTAACGGTGTAGTATAAGTCCTAAATATAGCTTGGCCAAACTCATCAGGACAGACAGCAGCAGGTAAATGGTAATGGTGAACTATAAGGACTACACATAGCTGGGCCAAACTCAGTCAGAACAAACAGGAGCCGGTTCTTTGTTTGAAGCATAAATATGTTTCCTCAAATGGGCCCCCGCTAGACCGGGGCAACCCCAAAAATAAAGTTATACACCTCTGACAGCAGCATGTTCTTTGTTTGCACTGGAATGTGTTCCCATGCATACAAATTTTAATATATTCCTTTGACAATTTTTATTTTAAAGGATGTTAATATATATATATATATATATATATATATATATATATATATATATATACACAGAATGAAATCTTACAAGGACTTTTTAAAGAACCAAATGCAACTAAAATGACATCAATTGTTTTTGTAATACAGTATTAAATGTTTTTTTGTGATTTCTTCATTGACACAATTATTCAACCCCTTAAAGACTACACCTCTTAAGAACAGAGGTTCATTCAAGTGTTTTCGATCAGGTATTGAAAACACCTGTGGATGTCAAGGAGCAGCAATCAAGCATAATAAGCACCAATTAGGCAGATGTAAAATGACTGTGATACTCCGCTCCTTCTAGACATTTACTGGTGTGTTTACAAACATGGTGAAGTCAAGAGAATGGTCCAGGAAGACAAGAGAAGAGGTGATTTCTCTTCACAGGAAGGGCAATGGCTATAAGAAGATTGCAAAGATGTTAAACATACCAAGAGACACCATAGGAAGCATCATTCGCAAATTCAAGGCAAAGGGCACTGTTGAAATGCTACCTGGTCGTAGCAGAAAGAAGATGCTGACTTCGACTGCTGTGCGCTACCTGAAGTGCAAAGTGGAGAAAAGTCCCCGTGTGACTGCTGAGGAACTGAAAAAAGATTTATCAGATGCGGGTACTGAAGTTTCAGCTCAGACAATAAGGCGCACACTGCGTAATGAAGGCCTCCATGCCAGAACTCCCAGGCGCACCCCCTTGCCGTCTCCAAAGAATAAGAGTCGACTGCAGTATGCCAAAAATCATGTGGACAAACCACAAAAGTTTTGGGATAGTGTTCTGTGGACTGATGAAACAAAATTAGAACTGTTTGAGCCCATGGATCAACGCTATGTTTGGAGGAGTAAGAACAAGGCCTATGAAGAAAAGGACACCATACCTACTGTGAAGCATGGCGGGGGGTCAATCATGCTTTGGGGCTGTTTTGCTTCTACAGGTACAGGGAAGCTTCAGCATGTGCAAGGTACCATGAATTCTCTTCAGTACCAGGAGATATTGGATGAAAATGTGATGCAGTCCACCATAAACCTGAGGCTTGGGAGACGTTGGACCTTTCAACAGGACAATGATCCCAAGCATACCTCCAAGTCCACTAGAGCATGATTGCAGATTAAAGGCTGGAACATTTTGAAGTGACCATCGCAGTCACCAGACTTAAATCTGATTGAGAACCTCTGGTGGGACTTAAAGAAAGCAGTTGCAGCACGCAAGCCTAAGAATGTGACTGAACTGGAGGCTTTTGCCCATGAAGAATGGGCGAAGATACCCGTAGATCGCTGCAAGACACTTGTGTCAAGCTATGCTTCACGTTTAAAAGCTGTTATAACTGGAAAAGGATGTTGTACTAAGTACTAAGATTGAATGTCACTTGGGGGTTGAATAAAACTGATAATGATGTGAGCACAGAAAAGACATTTGTGGTTATTTCATTATAAATGTTATGTTATATTTGTCTGACTTACAAGCGCCTCTTTGATTTAATTGTAAACAAGATGGCTGAAATGATCAAAATCAATGTCAAACTGGCCAAAACACTCAATTTCAGTGGGGGTTGAATAATTTTGAACACAACTGTATATATATATATAACACATGCCACAGCACAGCATCAAGTAAATTTGCGTTTATTGAACCAAAAGCAAGGTTTCAGTCCACACAATGGGACCTTGTTCAGGCACTGACAAAAGTGAATGGTGCCAAGTACAAATACAAACTCAGGTGATTATTTAATGAAAACTATTAATGATAGAATTTGATTTAATGTGTTTGATTTGTATTGTCTAAAACTAAAAAATAATGTAAAAAAACAAACAAAAACATATATACAAGTATCCATACTGTGAAGAGATTAATAACTTCCATTAAAGTATGTAAATTCATATTTTCTTCATAATTCATCAAATTTCAATATTATTTTTTTTAATTTTTTTTGCAGCACGTAAATGGTGATGCTATAGTGTAAAGCATACACATAGCTGGGCCTAACTGAGCAGGAGCAGAAGAGACAGCAGCAGGAAAATGGTAATGCTGTAGTATAGGGCATACACATAGCTGGGCCTAACTCAGCAATATCAGGACAGACAGTGGCAGCTGGTAAATGGTAACGCTGTAGTATATGGCATACACATAGCTGGGCCTAACTCGCAGCAGATGGATAATGGTAATGCTGTAGGACAAGGCCAACACATAACTCATCAAGATCAGGACAGTCAGCAGCAGCAGATAAAGGTAACGGTGGAGTATAAGGCCAACCCATAACTCAACATGATAAGGAAAGACAGCAGCAGGTACATAGTAATGGTCGAGTCTAAGGCCTACACATAGATGGGCCTAACTAAGCAGGAACACACAGCAGTATGTTCTTTGTTTTAAGCAGGAATGTGTTCCCAGGAATGGGCCCCCACCAGATCTGAGAAACAACAAAAAAATACTTAGACACCTCTTGCTGCAGCAGGTTCGTCGTCTAGAGTAGAAATGTGCTCTCATGCATACAAAATTCAATATTCCCCTTTGACAAAACTCTTGATCTATTATATTTTAAGTTTGCACAGCCCTCAATAAATGAGTACGACATTAGCCCCACACGCTGCCAGTACCCGTCTGCTCTCAGTTTTCATATCGGGCACATGGAGTCTAGAGAAGAACACTGTGGTAACGCATCCTGCCACGCCGTGTTCTGAATCCTCCTGTCACGGGAATATGCGAACAACAGGAGTACAATCAGTGCACAAGCTACTGAGCGGACCCAAACTAGGGAGCATAAAAGGTAACCCCTGTCAGACCCTAAGAGCTCTCCCTGCGCTGCTATGCACATGCCCAGACCCTGATGGTGGGTCGAGGCATGCCCGCGTACCTAAGGCTGAGCAAGACCTAAAACCCCTATGATAAAGGGGGGGGGGGGGAGGCACGGCCACCGGCTCCCTGCTCAGTATACGGACGGAACCGGGGTCGCCTCGGATCCAGTCAGCAAATAAACAAAACCAACAATGTCTGCAAACTTATCTGTAGGGGCTGCAGCAGCAGTGAAGACAGATCCAATCTCAGCAGACAATATCCGATGTTGCTTGCTTCAGCAAAACACACATCCAGTGTAAAGGGACCACAGCAGTGTAGATACTCCAGCGGCTGACACAACTCAAGATGAGAAATATAACCCGCAAGGTGAAACAGGAAGAGGGGTGATTTAAAGGAAGAGGAATCAATCAGAGAAGGAACAGCTGGGAAGAGGGAAAGGAGTGAAAATGAAAGTAAAGACCTCATCACAGGGGCGGAGAAACAGAGCTGTGAGAACTCCTCAAAACTCTGGTAGTGACACCTCCAAGCCAGAAGGCAGCTGGACTGGCGGGGTTCAGCAGCGGCTCTGTCATCCTCATTTTGTCTGTGAAGAGGCATGGTTACCGCGGATCGCACGACCCATACATGATCAGCACAACACACACAAGCCGTGCTCCAGCCATCCTCTGCCATCAGAGCACAGAAGCCAGTGAGGAACCAGCTTGCCTCGGCCTAGATGTGGAAGTGTCCATGGCTCTGCCGCCGGGATCAGTTTCCCTTTCCACTTGATCAGTCACGGTCGCCGACTGCTGGCGGGGTTCACTTTGGTTGTCTCTAGTGCGCAGCCTGGATCATCGATCGCAGGTCAGTCTGCGGAATAATCCTTTTGCTGTGAAGCTTGGTTACACACGGGGGTAGTGTCACAAAGCCCGGGCCAGACATCGCCAGGAAGGGGTTGACAGGCAATGGGGATCTCCGACACTGTCATCCAGCAGATCAGGGATTGTAGTCTGTTCTGATGCCACCATGTGTTCTCGAGTTACATAGAACTGCAGGCAAACTTACCCCAACTTCAGGTAAACTTACCCCTCTAAACAAATTCAGTTCTGCTTCATGTTTTTGGAAATGACATACAAAATCATATCCTTTAGGTTCCTGAAAAATGTACAGTAATCCGGTCCTATACAATGCAGATGTCTGGAGTGGGATAATAATGCAGGGTTTCCAGGGAGAGATGGGGTAGATATATGTATACAAGTGCTCCATCCAGTTACAATCTATCTACCTCATCTCTCCCTGGAAGCCCTGCATTCTTCTCCCCCTCCAAACATCTGCATTGTATAGGACCGGATTACTGTACGTCTTTCAGGAACCTAAAGGATATGATGTTTTATGTCAAGTCCTCATCAGTTTTGTGGGGTAAGTTACCTGTCAGTCCCTTCCTGGCGATGCCTGGCCAGGGCTGTGTGACATGCCCCCCCGGCCCTTGCCCCCCCCCCCCGCCCCCCCGCGTGTAACCAAGCATCGCAGCGAAAGGCTTATTCCACAGCCTGACCTGTGATCGATCATCTAGGCTGTGCACTGGAGGCAGCTGAAGTGAACCCCGCCAGCAGCCGGGGACCATGACTGACTCATCACCGAGTGGAAGGGGAACTGATCCCAGGACACTTCCACACCCGGGCCGAGGCAAGCTGGTTCATTACTGGCTTCTGTGCTCTGACGGGCAGAGGAGGGCTGGGTGCTGCCAATGGCTGGAGTACGGCGTGTGTGTGTTGCGCTGAATATTAACGAGTCGTGTGATAAGCGGTAACCATGCCTCTTCACAGACAAAAGAAGAATGACAGAGCCGCTGCTGAACCCCGCCAGTTCAGCTGCCCTCTGGTTTGGATGAATCAGCACACTACGCGGCAGGATGCGTTACCGCAGTGTTCTGTTCCAGACTCTGTGTGTCAGATATGGAAACTGAGAGCAGACTGGTGCAAGCGTCATGTGGAGCGCTGTGTGCCGATTGGTATTGTGGTCAAGTTCCCTTGCAATTTAATATAGACTGTTCCTACTAATATTTAGGCACTACTGTTCGAGCATCATGTTATTGTAACAGGTTCATAAAGCAAACAAAAAGGATACAGCGCATCATGTGTAATTTCACCTCAATGAATTATTAGAATATAAGAAGATTGCGCTTACCGGATTTGGTTGTGAAAAAAGTCACAACATCTGGTCGAGCCTTGCTGGATTCTGCCCCACCAGCTCAGGGGATGCCTTGCTGCTGCCCGGTCTTGTCCCACTTGAATTCCACGGATGACACAAATAGTAGATGCAGAGTAAAAAAGTTGTTGGAGACCGTATTTTCGGCACTGCAGGCGGATAGATGACTCTTTGGTCTTTGTAAAATTATTTCTTTTTATTGATTAAATGGCTGTCTACGCAATTCAGGGGTGAAATGCTCCCTTCCTCAGGACAATACAGTATATGACATGCAATAGTAACACATGTATTTAAAACAGTCTTTTGGTGTGCTTGTTCACAGGGGCAGAGTGGTAGGGGAGGGGCCGGGTCTTGGTGAATGACAAGGGGTGGGTACGTTCTGACCACTAGTGTTTGTCTGTTCCTGTTCATAAATTACATTCATAAACATAGTAGCTAGTTCTTATTTATTGGTAATATTGACAAATTGTGGGTGTTTGGACCGATGCTGCCCGTATGTTTTTACTATGATCCTTGCGTCTGTTTAGCTGTCACCGCAGCTGAGCGCCCTTCTCTCATTGCGCTCCAGCTGCGGTTGATTGTCCGGGTGGCTGCCTCCCGTTACTGCAGACGGGCGCACTCCTCTTATAGCGCTCCGGCTGTAGTGTTCAATATGGTGCGGCTTTTCACCGACATGCAGCCGAGCGCTCTCCTCTAATCACGCTCTGGCTGCAGTCAGTGGTGCGAAGTGGCCGCATTGATCTCAGTTCATTGGGTGACATCCTGCTTGATCATATGATTAATTATATGTTTAAGGGATAAGCAGCATTTGTTAATGTACTGGGAGCCCGATATATGGGATATGGAAAGGGGGATACAATCCTCTTCTGGACCTCAATTAGCATAGGTGAAGGGGAGACATTAAAAAAGCTCCATGGAAAAGGGAGGAGTATATATATTGCATTATGTGTATATCTATCTATCTAGCTATCTATCTATCTATATAAATTATATTTATGGAGAAACTTTCATGGTATACAGGGGTAGTAGTAAATTCCCATGGGCATCAGCAGGTGGAATGGGGGGGGGGGAGTGGGTTCATTCATTTAGATCCCACACATATTAATTACAACAATAATACCATAGACAAAACCATAATAAAAATCATAATAAATAAACATTGGGAGACAAGGGCATATATGATTGGCTGAATACGTCCTGTATATAGAGGTAAAAGGCACATGTAAAATATACAACTAATTCACTTCTGTGGAGATGCCCCAATCGTGATATATTTTTTTTTTTGGAGATTGTTTAAACTATATCTTCTAGTGTATCTAGTGTATTCAACCATATTAGGCATTATCTTTGTTTACACCCTTGTGCATGCACTTGTCAGTGCGTGTATACTAGTATACACCCATAAATATATGAAAAGAACTATGTATGTAGAGGGGGAACCATGCGTCTTTGTAAATGTTATGTATCTCTACAGTTTAAAGACAGTATAATTACGAAAGTGTCCATATGAAACATGGTTAGTAGCATTGAAACAAAAGAGCAAGTTATTCTCTGAGGAGTACAACAGGTGTGCTTTTTACAAATAATAGCGCAAGTTGGAGTATCCATAGATATATATATATACATATATACCAAAATACACTCATATAAATACGTGTATATATATGTACTGTAAGAGGGTGCAAGGTGTCATATTTGATGGCAGGTACGTGTCACCGAGGTTGCTGGCCTCGGTGAGGTAAGAGCCGGGATTTTTTGTCTGCAGCAGCTAGTGCTGTTTGACTCTGTTGAATAGCATGGCTGCAAAGCCGATCCGGGCCGGCTCTTACCGGGAGCAGCTAAAGTGTAGGGTGGGTGGCTGCTCCCCATGATCCAGTCCTGGTTTTGGGCTGGGTATAAAACACAGCCAGCAGCTGTGTCTGGGGTGGTGATTATCCTGGAGCCTGCTAACAGGGCTCTGGAGTTCTCTGTCCTGGAGGAAAGAGCTCAGCAAGGAGGTGGCTTTTGTTCCTGGCTACCTGAAGGTGGATTCTCCTGCGGCTGGGCCGACAGCCTGGTGCGAACCTGCACCTACACCTCCCAGGTGACTGAACCTATGTTGGCCTGTTGTGTTTTGCCTCCTTGTTTCTGACATGTGTGAATTACCACCGAAAGACTGTTTGCTGTGTATTTTTGTGTCAGTGTGAATAAAACACTGTTTATTGCACATCCTGGACTCTTTGTTTTGCCTCGGTACTGCACCCGCACCGCTGTCTACCAGAGCGACTCCCCACATTTGGTGGAGGATGCGGGCATGCGCAGTGAGGCTGGCGTGAACGCCGAAGTTTTTTGCTAAAGTGCATGATATATATTAAGCCAGCAAAGTTGCAAGCAGGAATTTCTGGCAACATGGAGGCTGCTGTGAAGGCTCTCATAGAGGCTAACGTGCAGCAGCGGGAGACCAACCAGCTACTGCTACAACATGTGATGGCGTTACAGGCGGCAGGAGCGTCCCACCACGTCCATGATGCCCGGAAAGCGGTCCGTGCGGCGATCCCAAAGATGACCCCCGCAGACGACGTGGAGACCTACCTGGCGGTCTCTGAGAAGCTCGCCGTGAGGGAAAAGTTACCCCGTGACCAGTGGGCCGAGGTGGTTGCTCCGTTCCTGGCATCCGGACCCCAGCAAGTTTTTTGATTTGGCAGATGACCAGGCTGCTGACTATTCCACGGTGAAGGGGAGATCCTGGCCAGACTGGGGGTAAACGTGTTGGTCCGGGCTCAGCGGGTCCACCAGTGGGACTTTAAAGCGGCTGAACCCGCCAGGCCGCAGTACTATGAGTTGCTGCAACGGTTGCAAAAATGGCTGCAGCCTGACATTCTAAGTCCGACTGCTATGCTGGACCGTCTGCTGGCTGACATGTTCTGGAGGGCCTTGCCTTACCCCCTTCAACACTGGATCGGCCAGGTATCCCCACCAATGCCCTTGAGATGGTCGACCTGGTGGAGCGATATGAGGCCACCAGAAACCTGCAGGGGGTTCTTTTGGGAGGGGCCAGTCAAACCCGGAAATCTCCACCCCAGTCCCGGCGGCCGGCCAAACCCGCCCGGGATGTACCCCTTGCAGATCCATCCCCAGTGGTCTGCTGGCAGTGTCGGGAGCCTGGACACATAAGGGCCAACTGTCCCCATCGGGGGAACCCATGGAGACTAATTATGGGTACCGGGCTTCCATGTATGCCCGGAGACTGTGTGCGACCGGCACCCCGAGACAATAGACAATCATCATCTGTGCCAGGTGCAAGTCGGGGATAACCTGGCAGTGGCGCTGTTGGACTCAGGGAGCCTGGTAACCCTGGTAAGTGCTGCCCTGGTACAGCCCACCCAGTATACGGGCCGGAAAGTGGGTGTGGTGTGCATTCACGGAGACTTAAAGGACTATCCCACTGCTGTAATGTCTCTGTCCACGGCAGCCGGCACCTGGACTTGTGAAGTGGCGATCTCCACAAAGCTACCCTATGAACTGATAATTGGGAGAGACTTCCCTGGTTTTCCGTCACTGTGGCCTGAGGTGAAAGTGTCTAATGGCCCTGAGACAGGGGTAACCCTAGCAGAGTGGCCTGATACCACTGGAAGGCCAGAACCCTGGGAGCCCGAGTCTGAAGGGCCAGCGGTAGGGGTGACCACTGCTGCAGCGGTAGTGGGGAGACAACCCCACTGAGTGTAATGGTGGGAGACACGGAGGACTTGCCACCGGGACCTGAGTTGGCAGACCTCAATGTCTCCGGGGAAAATTTTGGGACCGCACAACACCGGGACCAAACCCTAACCAGGGCCTGGGAGAATGTGCTGGAAATTGATGGTAAACCCCAGAAACCAGGGGCTGAATTAATGTTCCCACGATTTATTGTTCTGCAGGATATGTTGTATCGGGTGAACCAAATCCGAGGTGAACCTGTTGAACAGTTGGTGGTGCCCACAGCGTATCGCAAGCTTGTCATGGAGCTTGCCCACCAACATGTTCTTGGGGACACCTGGGGTGGCAGAAAACCCAGGACCGCATTCTGCAGCGGTTTTATTGGCCCAGTGTGTTCAAGGAGGTAGAAAATTATTGTAAGTCCTGTCCAACCTGTCAGATAACTAGCCCCCAGCCACATTTCCGTAGTCCTCTGGTACCTCTGCCAATTATTGAAGTACCGTTTGAGCGAATCGCTATGGATTTAATTGGACCTGTACCAAAGTCTGCCAGGGGCCACCAACACATTCTGGTAGTTCTCGACTATGCCACTCGGTATCCGGAGGCGGTGCCTCTGCGACATACCTCAGCTAAGCTCATTGCCAAAGAGTTATTGGAGATGTTTTCCCGTGTGGGCCTGCCAAAAGAGGTTCTGACAGACCAAGGGACCCCTTTTATGTCCAAAGTAATGAGGGAACTGTGTAAGTTGTTGCGTATAAAGCAGTTACGGACGTCCGTTTACCATCCGCAAACAGACGGTCTTGTGGAGAGGTTTAACCAAACTCTGAAAAATATGCTAAAGAGGGTGGTGTCTAGAGATGGGAAGGACTGGGACCTGCTTCTGCCCTATCTCATGTTCGCAGTGCGAGAGGTGCCCCAGGCCTCTACTGGGTTCTCGCCCTTCGAACTGCTTTATCGCAGACACCCTCAGGGGCTGTTGGATATCGCCAAGGAAGCGTGGGAACAACAGCCTGTCCCCCACAAAAGTGTCGTTGAGTATGTCGCCCAGATGCAGGAACGGATGGAAAGGGTGTTGCCTTTGGTCCGGGAGCATATGGAGGCAGCGCAACAGGCCCAGAGTAGGGTGTACAATCGTCAGGCTCGGGTACGGGACTTCAATCCGGGAGATCGGGTTTTGGTTCTGGTACCCACCCTTGACAGCAAATTCCTAGCTAGGTGGCAGGGCCCCTATGAGGTGATCGAGAAGGTAGGGGAAGTAAATTACAAGGTACACCAGCCAGGGCGGCGCAAGCCGGAGCAGGTGTACCACGTGAATTTACTTAAGCCGTGGAAAGATAGGGACGCGGCCGACGACCACAGCCCCCGACCAGGGCTTCTAGGTGAAAAGGGTCCAGCCCCACAGTTCGAGGCCTGTGAAGCCGTAACCACGGTAAAATTGCAGACAGCCTGTCTTCCAAACAAGTTCAGGAAGTCAGGGAGTTCCTCAGTCGGAACACGGATGTGTTCTCAGACCTCCCTGGCCGCACGTCTCTCATCCGACATGACATCGTCACTGAGCCTCAGGCCAAGGTCCGGTTAAAACCATACCTGGTACCCGAGGCTCGGCGGCGGGCCCTCGCGGAGGAAGTGCAGTTAATGTTGAAGCTCGATGTCATTGAGGAGTCGAAAAGTGAGTGGGCCAGTCCCATAGTCCTAATACCCAAGCCGGATGGGACGTTGCGGTTCTGCAACGACTTTCGCAAGTTAAACGAAGTATCCAAGTTTGACGCGTATCCCATGCCCCGAGTGGACGAGCTTGTTGAAAATTTAGGACAAGCCCGTTATTTTTCTGTGCTGGACCTCACTAAAGGGTACTGGCAGGTACCCTTAACGGAGTCGGCTAAGGAAAAACGCGTTTGTTACCCCGCAGGGCCTGTATCACTACAAGGTGTTACCCTTTGGCCTGCATGGCGCCCCGCCACTTTCCAAAGGTTAATGGACATAGTGCTGCGACCACATCGTCGGTACGCCTCGGCCTACTTAGATGATGTAGTCATCCACAGCACCGACTGGGAAAGCCATTTACCCAAGGTGCAGGCGGTAGTGGATGCCCTGAGGAAAGCTGGACTAACCGCCAATCCAAAAAAGTGTGCGATTGGGTTGGAAGAGACCAAATATCTGGGATATGTAATCGGGCGGGGAGTCATCAAACCTCAGGTAACTAAGGTAGAGGCCATTCGTAACTGGCCCCGACCGGTCACCACAAAGCAGGTAAAGTCGTTCCTGGGGATTGTAGGATACTACATGAGGTTTGTGCCCCACTTTGCCACAATAGCAGCGCCATTGACAGACCTGTTGAAGGGGCGAAAGTCTGGGAGGGTTAGCTGGAGTGAGAAGGCGGAGGAGGCTTTCTCCGCGTTGAAGTCGGCCCTGTGTGGGTCCCCGGTTTTGGTGACACCCGACTTCAACAAGGAGTTTGTCGTACAGACCGATGCCTCGGAGGTAGGCCTCGGTGCGGTACTGTCTCAGGAGGTCAACGGGGAAGAACATCGCGTTGTCTTCCTGAGCCGTAAGCTCAGTCCCGCCGAGTCCAGATATAGTATAGTGGAGAGGGAGTGCCTGGCTATCAAGTGGGCACTCGAATCTCTCCGCTACTACCTGTTAGGGAGGAGGTTCCGTCTGGTGACCGACCATTCCCCTCTCAAGTGGATGAGTCAGGCCAAGGAGAGGAATGCTCGGGTCACCAGGTGGTTCCTATCCCTTCAAAATTTCAAATTCTCCGTGGAACACAGGGCAGGCCGCTTGCAGGGTAACGCAGATGCCCTGTCCCGCGTCCACTGCCTCACGTGTGTTCACCCCTCAGGGTTGAACAAAGGGGGTGTAAGAGGGTGCAAGGTGTCATATTTGATGGCAGGTACGTGTCACCGAGGTTGCTGGCCTCGGTGAGGTAAGAGCCGGGTTTTTGTCTGCAGCATCTAGTGCTGTTTGACTCTGTTGAATAGCATGGCTGCAAAGCCGATCCGGGCCGGCTCTTACCGGGAGCAGCTAAAGTGTAGGGTGGGTGGCTGCTCCCCATGATCCAGTCCTGGTTTTGGGCTGGGTATAAAACACAGCCAGCAGCTGTGTCTGGGGTGGTGATTATCCTGGAGCCTGCTAACAGGGCTCTGGAGTTCTCTGTCCTGGAGGAAAGAGCTCAGCAAGGAGGTGGCTTTTGTTCCTGGCTACCTGAAGGTGGATTCTCCTGCGGCTGGGCCGACAGCCTGGTGCGAACCTGCACCTACACCTCCCAGGTGACTGAACCTATGTTGGCCTGTTGTGTTTTGCCTCCTTGTTTCTGACATGTGTGAATTACCACCGAAAGAATGTTTGCTGTGTATTTTTGTGTCAGTGTGAATAAAACACTGTTTATTGCACATCCTGGACTCTTTGTTTTGCCTCGGTACTGCACCCGCACCGCTGTCTACCAGAGCGACTCCCCACAGTACATATATGCGCGTCTCCTTTCTTGTATGCCTAATTAGCCTGCAAATATACATATGTAAGGCATGCATATCTATGTGTGCTCTTGTGAGTGACACCTGTACTTATATATCTGTAACGAATAATTTTACAAAGACCAAAGAGTCATCTATCTGCCTGCAGTGCCGAAAATACGGTCTCCAACAACTTTTTTACTCTGCATGTTATTGTAACATGCTTAATGTATAGTATATATATATATATATATATATATATATATATTACAATAATATGTAAATTAAATGTATAAATACATATAAGGTTCTATAAATTTAACAAAAAAATAAGGGAAATAAACTCATCAATTGATAAAAATAAAAATATAAATAAATTAAACGATAAAAAAAATACATAAATAAATTCATCCATGAATAATTAAATGAAATAATCAATCAGTAGTATACATGATTTTAAAGATTTATGTGTATGGAAATAAAGCAATAAATTAATAAATAAATACACTAAAAATTCAAGCATAAATAAATAAATAAATTTATAAATACATGATTACACAAATTCATTAATATATAAATATATCAACAAAGTTATAAATAAATACATATAAAAATTCATCCTTAAATACATAAATTGATCTATAAAAACATGATTAAAAACATTCATGAATATAGAAATAGTTCAATACATTAATAAATAAATACATTAAAACATTCACCCATAAATAAATAAATAAATAAATAAGTAAGTAAATACATAGAAAGATTAAAAAACAACGCAGTATTGTATGGAGAGAGACAGAGAGGAATGGACAAGGGACCCTTCAGCATCCTGATCCGACTGCGGGGGCCAAGAAGTCGCCGCCGATCCAGGACTCCTTCATTTTAATGAAGGTCAGTCTATCCATGGAGTCTGTGGTTAGACGGGTCCGCTTGTTGGTGACCACCCCACCTGCCGCGCTGAATGTCCGCTCAGATAGTACGCTGGATGGAGGGCAAGACAGTACCTCCAGAGCATACTGAGCGAGCTCACGGCAGGTGTCCAGTCTAGCAACCCAGTACTCCATGGGATTGTCGCTGCTCATGCTGTCGGAAGCACTAACGGATCCCATGTAGTCAGCCACCATGCCGGCCAGCCGCTGTTGGTGAGTGCTGCTGCTGCTTCTGGGTCGCACAGGCTGCTAGAACTGCCTGATCTCACCCATAAGATCACCGGCTCAGCTGGAGCTGCTGGGGCCAGCCACCAGCTGGGTGAGATGAGCAGGGAGAACTGGAGCTTGAGGCAGAAGGTTGGCCTCCTCCAGCCAGCGGATAAGACTGGCCCGCAGTTGTTGAATTTGAATATGGGCATCCCACCACCTGGCTTGTTTAGGCAGAGTAGCATGTGGGCAGCCATGGTGAAGAGGACAGCCCGCAATGACTCTTCTTGGCTGCCCGGGACCATAACCTCTTGGTCGCCCTGCTCCTACTGCTGCCTGTGGGAATTGCCCCACCCCCGGACTAATAGTGCACCGGCTCTCCCTCCTGACCAGGCTCAGACTCCTGGACGTCATCAAACTCCTCAACAAATTCCTCATCCTCCTCGTCCTGGGCCTGGTCTTGGTGGAGCAGTGTTGCCTCTTCTTGCTCCATCAAGGCACTCTCCCCAGCATCAAGCAGGCGTTTTAGTGTCCTGTCCAGCAAAAACACTATGGGGAGCACGTAATTGAGGCTGAATGGGGCCAACACATGGCAGACCTGGTGTATCCGCCCCCACTCCGCATTTTTGATGTAGGGGAGTGGGTGTGATGGCCAGGAAGTGCCTTGGTCCAGCAGATATTCCTTCACCACCCGTTGCTGCTCCCACAACCTCTCCAGCACATGGAGGGTGAAGTTATACCACGTCACACTGTCAACAATCAGCCTGTGAGGGGGCAGGCTATTGTCCTGCTGCAGTTTGGACAGGGACGTGGTGTCGGTTGGGGAGAGTCGGAAGTGACTGGCAATCCTCCGTACCCTTTGCACAATGTCACTTAACCTTGGGTATGTGTGTAGGAACTTTTCTACCACAAGGTTGAGGATATGTGCCATGCAGGGCACTTGAGTAAGACTGCCAGCAAGGAGGGCGGCCAGGAGGTTGCTGCCGTTGTTACAAACAACCATACCTGCCTGTAGGACTTCTGGACCTGAGCCTGAAGGGCGGCCAGAACATGAGATCCAGTGTGTCTCCATTAACTTAAACTCACAAGTTGGAGCACGGCCTGGCAGCGGATGTGGCCCACGCTTGTGTAGCTACGGGGATGCTTGCTGCGGGCTCTGCAGCGGTAGAGACAGTGGCTTGAGGGTCAGCAGAAGTTCTCCCCTGGACTACCCGGGGCGGCACCATAAACTGAGATGCCGCCACATCTGATGATCCTCGGAGGGACACCTAATGGGCTTTAAAGATTATATACTGTCCATGTCTGCTCGTCCAGGCATCCATTGTCAGATGAACCCTGTCGCTGACAGCATGATCCAGCGACAGGGATACATTCTGCACAACGTCCTGGTGTAGTGCAGGGACGCGGGTCCTGGGAAAAAAAATGGTGGCTGGGGACAAGCCATCTGGGTTGGGCCTGCTCCAACATCTGCCGGAATGGATTGCAGTTCACAATATTGAAGGGCAGCAGATGTTGGGCGATAACCCTTGTCAGGAGCCCATTGAGTGAACGCACCTGTCGGTCACCAGGGGCGTAGGCCGCGGTACATTCAAATACCTTGGTAACCGAAGGCTGGTGCCGGACGGCAGTAGAGGCGATAGAGGAGGGTGCAGAGGAGGCAGAGATCTGGCTGCCGGTACCAGTACCTCTAGGAAAGGGAGTGGGGGAGTGGGTATGCATTGTTGGAAGGGGGTGGTGTGGCTGCAGAACAGTGGAAGGAGCTGCTGTCCCCTGCACACTGCTGCTGGCACTGGTGCGACCACCCTGCATCTGGTCCCACTCTCGCCAGTGGTTGACTTTCAGGTGCTGAGTAGGGGCAGTGCTACCCAGCCAAGCAACAGACCTCCCTCTCCAGGGTGAAGAAGTCCAAACAGGCAACTTACGCACGACCTCCGGTCAGATGGGGTGGTTCTGGTTTGCGCTTGTTCAGGCTCGGTGTGCACAGGTGGAGCTTGCTGCTTCTGCTGATGATGACTCCTCCTGCTACCATTACCAGTAGAGCCCCTACCACTGGGCTCCCTGGCAACCTCTCACACCGTTTGCCTCTGGTGCCTACCTTCCTCATCAGTGCTGCAGTCACCTGACAAGGTAGGTGGCACCCATTCTAGGTCACCCTCCTCTTCATCCCCTGTATTGTCAGACTCAGGGCAAACCAGTGGTGGACTGAGAGGAACAGCAGACGTGGAGCCCCTGACCTGGCTCCGCTGTCCCCTCGCTGACTCCTGGTTCTGACTAGGTGCTGTGGCTGAAACCACCAGCAACAGTTGGAAGAGATGTCACCTCCTCCATCCCTTCCAAAAGGTCCTGAGCATCCGGACCTAGCTCTAGCTCACTCTCCTGCATCACCACCCACAAGATGTCCCTGTCGCTATCAAACAGCATCAGGGTCGATACTTGGGGGCTAGTCATGCAGGAGGCGGAGAGCTGCTGCTGCTCAGAGCCGGGGCAGAGGACTCCGTGCCACTGGCTTGTGTCATGAATGAAACCACTGCCTCGGCATCTTGAGATGAAATGGGGAGGCTGCCACGCCCAAAGAAATCCCAGATCAGGCGGACGCCCCTGACACCTGCGCCCACCCCTCCATGGGTAGAGGAGCAGCCCCGTGCTGGCAGTGGTTTAGCACTGAAACCAACTCCCATACCATGACCATGGCTGCCTGCACGCCCACGTGCACTCATGATGTGGGTTTATATATACACACCCCAAAAAAAATGAAAATAAAGAGGGAATTTTGGCAAAGTTTATTGGGGTGGGGACAATGGGGCAATAATGTAATAAAATATACAAGAAACCCAAAAAACAGTAAGTCAATGGGGACAGAGCAGCAGTCCGGGGGCACATGTGAACTAGCGGCAGGACAGATCCAACAGGCTGTTCACCCGCCGGAGAAGCCTGACGGACTCCCCTGTCGCTAGTGTGAAATTAGCCTTACACCTTAGAGACCCAGCCATTTGTTCACCTTAACAACCAGGCCGTTTTTAGCAAATTTGACATGTGTCAATTTATGTGGTAATAACTTTTAAACGCTTTCACTTATCCAGACGATTCTGTTGGATCTCATCACAGATTGTACCTTATGACAGTGGTAAAATTGAGTTCAAAAATTTCATTTTTATTTATTAAAAAATACCAAATTTATCAAAAATTTGGAAAAATGTTCAAATTTCCAAATTTCAATTTCTCTACTTTTATAAAAGATAGTAATAACTTCAAAAATAGTTATTACTTTACATTCCACATATGTCTACTTCATGTTTGGATCATTTTGTGAATGCCATTTTATTTTTTGGGGATGTTAGAAGGCTTAGAAGTTAAGCAAATCTTGAAATTATTTTGAAAATTTCCAAAACCCACGTTTTAAGGACCAGTTCAGGTCTGAGGGCACTTTGTGAGGATTACATAATAGAAACCACCCGTAAATGGCACCTTTTTAGAAACTACACCCCTCAAGGTATTCAAAACTGATTTTACAAACTTTTTTTTTAACCCTTTAGGTATTCCACAAGAATTAATGTAAAATGGAGATGCAATTTCAGAATTTCACTTTTTTGGCAGAGTTTCCATTTGAACCCACTTTTTTCAGTAACAAAGCAAGGGTTAACAGCCAAAGAAAACTCAATATTTATTGCCCTGATTCTGTCATTTACAGAAAAGCCCATATGTGGTCGTAAACTGCTGTACAGGCACACGGCATGGCGCAGAAGGAGAGGAACGCTATATAGTTTTTGGAAGGCAGATTTCACTGGGAGAATTTTAAGCTGCCATGTCACATTTGAAGACCCCCTGGGGCTCTCCTAAAGTAGAAACCTCAAAAAAAAACAACACATTTTGGAAACCATGGGATAAGGTGGCAGTTTTGTTTGTACTATTTTATGGTACATATGATTTTTGATTGCTCTATATTACACTTTTTGAGAGGCAAGGTAAACAAAAATAGCTGTTTTGGCACTGTTTTTAACATCTGACAGGTTAGATCATGTGGTAATTGTTACAGACGCGACAATATCAAATATGATATAAATAAAGCATTTTTTGAAAAAAATGATTTTTTTTTGTGTCTCCATATTCTGAAAGCCATAGTTTATTTTTATTTTTTGGGGCGACTGTCTTATTTAGGGGCTAATTTTTCTCAGTATGAGATGACGGTTTAATTGATACTATTTTAGGGTGCACTTTTTGTGATGTAAGGTGACAAAAAAATGGCTTTTTTACACCGTTTTTATTTTTAAAAAAATTACGGTGCTCATCTGAGGGGTTAGTTCATGTCTTATTTTTATACATCAAGTTCTTACGGACACGGTAATACCTAAAATGTATACTTTGCTTATTTATTTACGTTTTACACAATGACAGCATTTTTTAAACAAAAAAAATCATGTTTTAGTGTCTCCATATTCTGAGTGCCATTTTTTTTTTTTTTCCGCAATTGTCATAGTTAGGGTCTTATTTTTTGCGGGATGAGATGATGGTTTGATTAGTATAATGTTGGGGTGCTTATGACCTATTGATCGCTTGGTATGACACTTTTTGTGATGTAAGGTGACAAAAAATGGCTTTTTTTACATGGTTTTTGTTTTTTTACGGTGTTCACCTGAGGGGTTAGGTCATGTAATATTTTTATAGAGCAGGTCGTTACGGATGTGGCAATACATAATATGTATACTTTTTTTATTTATTTATGTTTTATACAATGATATCATTGATATGACGGTTTTGTTGGCACTATTTTGGGATGCATATTGCTTTTTAATCACTTGCTATTACACTTTTTACACACATTACATATTTTTTATATATTTTTTTTACGGTGTTCACCTGAGGGGTTAGGTCATGTGGTATTTGTATAGAGCAGGTTGTACTGGACGCGGCGATACCTAATATTTTTTTTTTTTACATTTAACACAATAAAAGCATTTTAAAACAACTCGTTTTAGTATCTCCATAGACTGAGAGCCATATTTATTTTTATTTTTTGGGCGATTGTCTTAGGTAGGGGGTTCAATTTTTGCAGGATTAGGTGACGGTTAGATTGGTACTATTTTGGGGGGCATATGCCTTTTTGATTTTTTTTAAGCACAGATTTTATAAAAAAATTTTTACAGTGTTCATCTGAGGGGTTAGGTCATGTAATATTTTTATAGAGTTAGTCGATACGGATGCGGTGATACCTAATATGTCTACTTTTTTTCCCTTTTTTTTTTAAAAAAAATTTACTTTATTTTGTGAAAAGTTTTTTTTTTTTATTTGAAACTTTTATTTTTTTTGTAAAACTTTATTTTTTTTACTTATTTTTTTCACTTTATTTTTTGTCCCACTATGGGACTTCAACATTTCAGGGTCTGATCCCTGTTTCAATACAGCACAATACATTTGTATTGTGCTGTATTGAAATGTTAGTGTCTTACACTGTAGGACGCTAACAATTGCCTTGGAGACCCAGCCTTGGGGCTGTATCTCCTGGGTTTCGGTAGCTGGCAGTCCTGATGCCTGTTCATGGCATTGAGGCTGCCATAGCAACCATCGGGTCCCCGTCACTGCAGCACAGGGTCCCGATGGGGATGTACAAGCTGCCGCAAACCCCCTGTATGCCGCGGTCAGTGTGACTGCGTGTGAGGCAGCGCATAAATCCTAGGACGAGAATGCTCATCCTAGTGCGTTAAGTGCCTGCAAGTTAGGACGAGCATTCTCGTCCAAGGTCCTGGAGGGGCCTTTTTTTTTTTTCACAGACGGACGAAACAGACAGCTATAGCCTACACTATACTATATCCCTATCTAACCGAAAGTACACCCTGCCCTGGAAACTATCAGCTAAACTATGCCCTAAATAACCTACACTAACACTAACTATATGGCTTATATATTTAAGCTAACTGACTCTATAACCTACACTACACCCAGCAATGGACCCTATCAGCTAAGCTACACTATTCCTAACCTAAACTATCTACCACTAACTATCTGGATTGTATATTTCAGCTAACTAACTCTATAACCTACACGACTACTCCCTGCACTGGACCCTATCAGCTATTCAGCTACACTATTCCCTATTACTATCTAACACTAACTATCAGGATTATTTATATGCGATTTGTAATGTAATTTGAAAAAGCACAGCACAGTATTCAAGCTCCTCCCTCTCTCACATGAAACTCCCCAAAATGGCTGCTGAAGAGTGTCTTAATTTATATAGTGAAGGGGTAGGCAACTTCCCTATTGGTTGCTAGGAATGTTACTAGATGGTGGGTGAAAGAAGGAGCACTTGGCATTAGATGTGTGGCATCAGGCGCGTTGCAGCATCAGAATAGTAGCTGAGGCAGGTAGCCAGAAGAAACCAGTCTCTGTTGTCAAAGTGTTGGTGTGGCACCATGGATGGTCTATTCTGATGCACCAAGCATTGGTGGGTGGAAATCCTGGCTGATCCACTCCTGGTTCATCTTGACAAAGGTCAGTCTCTCCACATTTTGGGTGAAGAGGCGAGTTCTTCTAGGGCTAACTATGGCCTCCGCCGCACTAAACACCCGTTCTGATACCACACTACTGGCCGGCCGGGGCAGCTTTTCCAGGGCAAACTCTGCTAGTTGCGGCCACAAATCCAGTTTAGCTGCTGCTGGTGAGTAGTTTCTTCACTAGGCTCGTGAAGAAAGCTGCTCATAAGCGACTCTAGACTCAAGTTGCTGCTGATGGAGATGGAACTGCTTCTAACCCCCCCTCCCCACCCCAGGCCCCCAGCAAGGCAGCCATGGCAGAGGAACGTGAGCACAGAGGGCCCAGGCAAACGAGGTGCACAAGAGGGTGACACCGCTGTGCCCTGCACATGTGGTATGGTATGCTGGAGGGGCACTCTGAATTGTCCCTGCAGTGGAGGCTGAGGACACGGTGGAGGATGAGGCGGCAGAGGCGGACATTTTCGCAGGACCAACGGTGTGAGAACGTGGAGGCAGAAGCGGCGTCACCTAGCCAAGTTGCTGGTGTGGCTGGGCAGGAACCACATTTACCCATAAAGTACACATATTGTCCTTGACCATAGTTACAGCAACCGACCAATTTTCCCAAAAAAGGCTGTATCACAAACAAATTTCACCACTGAATGGTTAATCTACATAATTCAGTTCATACAGAAGAAAGTCTACAATCAGCCATCAATTTTCTCAAAAAAGGCTGTTTCACAAATAAATTTCAACAATGAATGGGTAATCTAAGTAATTTGGTTCATACAGAAGAAAGTCTACAAGCACCCATCAATTTTCCCTTATTCTTTTTCCTATTAATACACCCTGAAAAAATAAATATAACAATCACAATTCACCGCAGAATGGCTAAAAGGACTTACGTATCTATCCTATTAATATACCCTGTAAATGGCTGTAGTACAATGGAACTTCACCGCTAAATAGCAAAAAACATGTTTTGCCACTAATACACACCAAAAGGGCTGTAATTCTCTCACTTCAACACACAATGACTAATAATCCCTTTTTCTTTCCCCCACTAATACACGCCAAAAAGGGCTTTAGAACATATCCGCTGAACGGCAAATACAGTTGAAACCAGAAGTTTACATACACTATATAAAAAGACAGATCTGCATTTTTTTTCTCAATATCTGACATGAAATCAGAATAAACCTTTCCTGGTTTTGGTCAATTTGCATTACCATGATTATTATAATTTGCCAAATGCCAGAATAATGAGAAAGAGAGAATGTTTTAAGGCAATTTTATTACTTTCTGCAAAGTCAAAAGTTTACATATATTTCATTAATATTTGGTACCATTGCCCTTAAACTGTATGACTTGGGTCAAATGTTTTGGATATCCTTCCACAAGCTTCTCACAACAGTTGGTCGAAATTTGGGCCCATTCCTCCTGCCAAAACTGGTGTAACTGAGCCATGTTTGTTGGTCGCCTTGCTCGCATCTGCCTTTTCAGCTTTGCCCATAAATTTTCAATAGGATTGAGATCAAGGTTTTATGATGGCCACTCCAAAACATTGACTTTGTTATCCTTAAGCCACTTTGTAACCAGTTTGGCAGTATGCTTCAGGTCATTGTCCATTTGGAAGACCCATTTCGGCCCAAGCTTTAACTTCCTGTCTGATGTCTTGAGATGTTGCTTCAGTATTTCCACATAATCTTCTTTTCTCATAATACCATCTATTTTGTGAAGTGCACCAGTCCCTCATGCAGCAAAACAACCACACAACATGATGCTGCCACCCCAATGTTTCACAGTTGGGATTGTGTTCTTAGGCTTCCAAGCTTCTCCCTTTTTACTCCAAAAGTAACGATGGTCATTATGGCCAAAAAGTTCAATTTTAGTTTAATCAGACCACAGGACATGTCTCCAAAAATGTAGGTCTTTGTTCCTGTGTGCATTTGCATACATTAATCTGGCTTTTATATGTTTCTTTTGGAGTAATGGCTTTTTCCTGGCAGAATGGCCTTTCAGTCCATGTTGATACAGCACTCGTTTCACTGTGGATATTGACACAATCTTACCAGCTTCCGCCATTATCTCCACAAGGTCTTTTGCTTTTGTTCTTGGGTTGATATGCACATGTCGGACCAAAGCACGTTAATTTCTGGGATACAGAACCCATCTCCTTCCTGAGCGGTATGATGGCTGGATATTCCCATCTTGTTTGTATTTACGTATAATTGTTTGTACAGATGAACAAGTCACCTTCAGGTATCTTGAAATTGCACCCAAGGTTGAGCCAGACTTGTGAAGGTCCACAATTCTCTTCCAATCCTGATATCTTTGCTGATTTCTTTAGACTTTCCCATGATGCTACACAAAGAAGCAGTGTGTTTCATGTGTGCATTTCAAAACATCCACAGTTGTGTCTCTAATTGTAGTAATCTTAGTGTATGTATACTTTTGACATTGCAAAAAGTAATAAAAATGCCTTAAAACATTTTCTCTCTCATTATTCTGGCATTTGGCAAATAATAATAATTATGGTAATCCTAATTGACCAAAAACAGGAATGGTTTATTCTGATTTCACGTCAGATATTGAGAAAAAAATGCATATGTGTCTCTTTATATAGTGTACGTAAACTTCTGGTTTCAACTGTATATATTTTTTTGCCACTAATACATGCCAAAAAGAGCTTTAGAACATATAACTGCACCGCTGAACAGCAAATATATATTTTTCTTTGGCACTAATACACGACAAAAAGGGCTTTAGAACATATAACTGCACCACTGAACAGCAAATATATTTTTATTTTGCCACTATTACACGCCAAAAAGGGCTTTAGAACATATAACTGCACTGCTGAACAGCAATATATTTTTATTTTTTCCACTTATATATTCTAAAGCCTTTTGTGTCATGTATAACTGCACTGCTGAATGGCAAATATATTTTTCTTTTTTCCACTTATACATGACACAAAAGGCTTTAGAATATATAACTGCACTGCTGAATGGCAAATGTATTTTTCTTTTTTCCACTTATACACGCCACAAAAGGCTTTAGAACATGTAACTGCACAGCTGAACAGCAAATATATTTTTATTTTGCCACTTATACACGACAAAAAGGGCTTTAGAACATATAACTGCACCGCTGAGCGGCAAATATATTTTTATTTTGCCACTATTACACGATAAAAAGGGCTTTAGAACATAAAACTGCACCTCTGAACGGCAAATCTATTTTTCTTTTTCCACTAATACACGACAAAAAGGGCTGTAATTTTTGCACTTCACCAGACAACGGCTAATAAGCCCTTTTTATACCCACTAATACAAGCGAAAGAATGCTTTAGAATATATAACTACACCGCACTAGGGCAAATAAGACGTAAAAATATTTCCTTGTAATGAACCCTGTTAATGGCTGTATCAAACAGCACTTGCACAAACAGCACAAGAACAGTTTGCTGGAATTACAGAGCTGTATAATGGCAATTTGGATCCCCAGTCAGCGCAGCAAGGTGTAATAGGATTGTTCCTATTACCCAGGCTGTAAACTCCCCTACTGAACCCTATTCTGCTTCAATACTGTGGAATGATTCCTCCCTATCCTTTCCCTTTCTCCGACTTTTGAGGGTTTTCCTGAATTCCATAGAGGAGGGACAGCAACCTGAAAGTATGACAGAAGCTGTATTAACACTGATCCCCAATATATTGGGGAAGTGAAAAAATATTACAATGTGTAAATCTCCTCAAAGATACCTGCATAAAGGGCTCTCTTCCCTATGTTTAAAAAGCCAAACCTGTGATGCTATCAAATATCCCTTAAAGAAAGCAAGATTTAAATCTCCTTGTTCAATCGGTTTATATACTGTAGGTAATTGATTTTAAGCCTTACCCGCTTTCTGCCCCAGAGTAGAACGTTGATCAAGGTTTCGATTAATTTTAAAAATGTATCTCCAATCCAAATTGGGGAATTTCTAAAAGTATAAAGAAGTTAAGGTAGTATTACCATTTTCACTAGGGATAATTTGTCGGCACTAGAGAAGGGCAAACAGAGCCATACCTTAATGTTAGATCTTATTTGACTAATCTGAGGAATCAAGTTTAGATCGACAAACTCTTCTACTTTAGGAGAAATTGTTAACCCTAGATATTCAAAAGGTTCCCTACAGGTTGAATAATCTTTCCCTGAACTTGTAAATCGTTCTTTTAGCACAATTACATTTTTTCTAGCAATGTCCCTAGTGCCTGCACTAAGTACACTGGAAAATGGAAGAATCCAAGATGGCTGAGGCTATTTATAGTGCTGTGACATCACAGGGCTGGCTGCTGATTGGCTGCATGCATGGCATTATTGGTGATCCCGCCTTCCCAGAGTTCCTTGCTCCATGTCCTCACACGTGCAGCAGTCATTTTAGGAAAAAATGCGATTCATTACCACGAAGCATGAGGAAATTCGGATTCGGGGTGAATCAAATTTTTCCTGAGATTCGGATCAAATTCCACTTCAGCAACTTCAATTCGCTCATCTCTAGTGCCAGCAACAGAAATTAAGAAAAAAAATGGACAGCTGACCAGGAGTATGAATACCATCTGACCAAAAATCCAGCTAGTGGCATATAGCAAAAACAGAGGCTGATGGCATAGCGAAGAATTACATTTTCGTGAAGGCACCGAACTCTGCCACATTTCCACGATGAAGAGACAAATTTTACAGACACCTGGCCAAAAGTCCTGCTGATGGCATATGGCAAAAACTGTGGCCGAATGTTTTTGTTGACAGTGCAGAAATGCGCCACATTTCTATGATGAGAAAAGTTTTACAGAGAGCTGGAAAGAGAAATGCCTGCTGAATTGAACTTTGGGGAAGGTGCAGAACTGCACCCCAATTACCACAACTAAATGGTATGGCAGGAACTGCACCATAAGCAACTTGGCCATGTGGGAGTTCTGCTGCACACAAGCATCTTATGGATGACTCACAATGGAGAGGAGGAAAAGAAGGGGTCTGAGCAGAAGAAGCAGGTGATGATGATGACAAGGGCACTGTACTGCTTGGTGATGCCTCCTGGCTGCTACAAAGAAGACCAGTCTCTGGCTATCATTGCATCCGAGACAAAAAACAGAACTTGGAGCTCAAGAGGATGGATCTTTCTGTGCACCATTATAGCATTTGACAGTGGTGACATAAGTTCAGTGGAACAGGTGTAGGTTTTGATTGTTTATGTAGACACTGTTTGCCACCCTAGGCTTGGGATGTGGCATCCAATTTCACTTTCAGTACAGAATGGAACACTGAGTGCGATTCAGCTACTCAAACGATCCATCCATGCAAAGCTTTGCTTCTGTGCAACTCTTACTGTACTAGTATGTCTTTGTTCTCCAAACCACTGGGACACACAATGCTGAATGGTGCTGGCATCTATATATGTAAACCAAGTGATAAACCATGGCTGCGTGACAGTGGCATAACTAAAAATGATTTGGCCCTGCAGAAAATTTTGGAATAGCG
Source organism: Bufotes viridis (assembly GCA_033119425.1). Lineage (NCBI taxonomy): Eukaryota > Metazoa > Chordata > Amphibia > Anura > Bufonidae > Bufotes > Bufotes viridis. The sequence goes on from CM065589.1 coordinate 311,124,601, forward strand.
CCCCCCAACAACTTCCTCGCAATCCCCTCCTTCAGTGCAACCCACTCCTGTAGCTAGTCAAGATCGCTCTCTCAGACCAGGCCCAGCAGCTGCTCCATCCGGGACACTGTATATAAGTCTGTATATACTGTTGAGGGTCCCTGACAATAATATTTTTTAGCCTTCCTCCTTAGTGGGATGTTTCGGAGTTTGGGTGCAGCCACTTCCCCTCCTTCCTATATAGCTACACACCTGTCTCTTCATTAAAGGATTCTGTTCCTCACAGTTTGTGACAAGTAGCGATAACTAGCACATTGATGAACAGGAGGCATCACACAATTATCCCACACGACTTGATCCAATTTTTGAGGTTTTATGCAGCTAACAAACTTTGCTTTCAACCTGGCTTGTATTCCCCTCATCCCCCACATGCTACAGCTTGGAGCTAGGTGCTTGAAATTTTTTTACCATCTGCAGATCTTAGTGACACCTGCTACTTCCTCCATTTGCATAACCTTACAGCTTGTCCTTCTTGGTGTTGCAATTTCAATGTTGAGAAGTGTATATGTTATTGTGCCTGTCTCTTTAGCTGTCTGCTTGATTTTTCCTGACCTTTTCTCTGATTACACTGCTTCTTGCTCCCCCATTTCTGTTTATTTATACTTTTTCAATATTTCTACTGCTTTCTTTTTTATTTCTTCTACAATTGGGAACTTACAATTAGAGGACTATATTTAGCCTATATATTTAGCACCCTTATGTTAAAGACATCTTCTTCACCAATGTGTGAGAAAAATATTGGTCATCCCATGCAGGCTTGTTGTGTGAAAATACATCTGTGCCAAAGAATTGAGCTACATTAGGTGGGAGGTGAATGAGCCTGGAGGCAGATGGAGAAAGGAGGATCCATACTTAGTGAAAGCAGATATTGTTGGTCATCACCAACCCACGGAATATCTCCAGGTGTCCCAGTTAGTGCACATGCACTCATTAACTCATAATTACCTTCATCTGTTGGGTTCGGAAATAGAACTGAGAAGCAAAAAAAATGGAAATGGTTCAACAATTTTTAGCAAACAGCCAAGATCATGTGTGAGCTGTGTATTATTTTGCAGAAGGCAGTAATATGCATCAAAAGAGGTCGGGCAAAATAGTGGTCCTGGGCAACAATTCCAAAACATGGCATGTCTCAGTAAATTCAAAAAGAATAGGCAGAATATAAACTAATATTATTATAGGTACAGAACCCTTCTCGGAGCACACAGTAGCATTGTCTGGCTACTGATAAGCAATGCAAATAAAAATATGATCCCACATGGCATAAACGCTGCAGATTTTACACCGCAGATTTGCATGTGCCAAATCCACAATGTTGTTCTGCGAAGAGGATAAATCTGCAGAATTTATGGAATAACATCTGCACAATGTAGTGTAAATTTTGACACTGTGGATTTCGGACAGATTTTGCACAGTGGAAAATCCACAGCAGACTCACCATGTGGGATGTGGAGGAGGGAGGACGGCATGGGCTTTTCACCAAGTGGTGGAGTACCCAGGACTATTGTGGATTGATTTGCTGGCATCAGAGTATGGGATGGTACCCCTGGATTTGCTCATAGTTGTGTTGGATTAAGCCTTGGGAGTTACTGCTTGGCCATCGTGAAGCTTTTTTCCCAGTAACACAATAAAGTTCTCTGAATAAGGGCCCCATCCCTGTATCTTCTGTGCTATTCATACCGTTACAGTATACAGCAGTACAGAGTAGTGGCAGCTGTATATCCAGCACTGATGTGAGATCTTAATAGAGCCAACAGCAGTGTTTCACTATGTCTGCGACTCTTTATCCTTCTTGCAGCTTACTCCTTCTACTAGCCTATTGCCCACCATAGGGTTTTACGGAGAATGTGTAACCCGATCCTTCAGTAGGTTCAGTCCATTTTGTATCTCGAGATGGATTTTAGGAGTGAATAATCAGTCCAGGGGGGAGGAGAAGAAGAGCATGGCTTGAGAAAATGCCCTTTCTCCACTTAACAGCCCTTCACGTGAAGCAAATGACATTTTCTCAAATAAAATATATTACAAAGTTCCTTATGTTTGTTTGTGCTATCAATTTATGGTATGTTGAAAAGTCTAAGTATGTTGAAAAGTCAGGCTCTATTTATTTTTTTCTTCGGTGGTACTGCAGAGAAATTAACAAGTTCCCAACAGCCCATAGAGTATAAATGTCCTGGCAGTCAGAACGGATGTTATGAAACGTTCAGAGGTCGCAGCTGCTGAGCAGGGTGCCTGCTGTCAGTGACAGCAGGGCACCCCATATAGAAGACAGGGATCCTTACTTGGAGTCTAGATCACTGTATGCACAGTGCTAAACAAGCGCTGAGTACACAGCTGAGGAAGTGCTATGCCTCTTCCTGCTCCAACCTCAACAATCATTTGACCACCGAAGCCGGAATACAGGAGCTGCTAGGTCATTCTTGTAAAAAAAAAAAAAACTCTTTCTCCTAATCAAGTCATTTAAAAATTGTAAAAAATAGAAAAAATAGACATTTTTGGTATCGCCACATCCGTAACAACAGGTTCTATAAAAATATCACACGATCTACTCCATGTGGTAAACACCGCAAAGAAAACTAATTAAAATTATGCCAAAACAGCTATTTTATTTCTATTCTAAGAAAATGGCAACAGAAAAGCATGATTTCTTTTTTTTAAATGCTCATTTCACATTTTCATATCTGCGTTGTTAATTCCGGTTTTGAGATCCGGCAGAGGATCTCAAAACTGGAAATAAATGGATCCATGCCATTTAATGCATCTGGATGCATCCGTTTTGGCCGTATCCATTTGTATTAAATCAAACTGAAAAAATGTGTGTATGAGAATCATTGTAAGTCA
>CM065589.1:312692123-312715163 GCA_033119425.1 Bufotes viridis
CTGTTTTTGCCTGCTCAAGTTTTAGTTTGCTCTTGAACAGCTTGCTACAAGGCAATGCTTTTGTCTTTTGGCAGCGTGGAGAAAAACTGCCAGATGAGAGATACTCATGCTGGCGGCTCTCACACAAGTCGTAACCAGGAGACTCTCTTGACTATCTGTCGTAGAGCGTGGTGGGGTTTTATTGCCACCTTAAGAAAAGGAAGTTGCCCCTCTAGGACGGAGCAGTGAAGACTGGAAGGATATAACTGAAAACCTTCTTTGGGGCTGCATGGAGGAGGAGCAGGAGAAACACTGTGACCCCTAGCTCCATTGCACGGTGTCAGACTCCTGAAGTCACCTCCACATCATGTTGCTTTGAATAGGAGGAGGAGGAGCAAGCCACCCAATCAGGATAATGGTTAACTATTCAATTATCATTTATGTCTTGTGACCTTTGAGCTAATAAAATTATGTGCAGAGTGTGCTGACAATTGTCAAGTGAGTGTTGACAAAAAGCTGGATGAGCCAATCAGTGCTGCAGCAGGGAAGAAAGGTGCCCAGGCAGAACAAGCAAAATGCTATTCTGTGCTGGGCTATGAGAGAGGGTGGTTGGGTGTTACAGTGCATGGCAATAACACATAATAACATAGGAACCTAGTTTGTAAGGTTGAAAAAGACATTTGTCCATTTATTTCAGCCTGTTATCCTGCAAATTGATCTAGAGGAAGGCAAAAACCCATGTGAGGTAGAAGCCAATTTTCCAAATTTTAGGGGAAAAAATCCTTCCCGACTCCAATCAGGGAATCAGAATAACTCCCTGGATCAACGACCCATCTCTAGTAGCTATAGCCTGTAATAATATTACACTCCAGAAAAACATCCAGGCCCCTTTTGAATTCCTTTATTGTACTCACCATCACCACCTCCTCAGGCAGAGAGTTCCATAGTCTCACTGATCTTACTGTAAAGAATCCTCTTCTATGTTTGTGCACAAACCTTCTTTCCTCCAGACTCAGTGGATGTCCCCTTGTCACAGTCACAGTCCTGGGGATAAATAGATGATGGGAGAGATCTCTGTACTGACCCCTGATATATTTATACATAGTAATTAGATCTCCCCTTAGTTGTCTTTTTCTTAACTGAATAACCCTAATTTTGATAATCTTTCAGGGTACTGTAGTCCACTTATTCCAGTTATTACTTTAGTTGCCCTCTTCTCAACTCTCTCCAGTTCTGCTATGTCCGTCTTGTTCAAAGAACTGTACATAGTACTCCATGTGTGGTCTGACTAGTGATTTGTAAATTGGCATAACTACGTTCTCATCACATGCATCTATGCCCTTTTGATACAACCTCCTATATATATATATATATATATATATATTTTTATACATACACATACACTGCTTAATTATATCGAACTCCCCTCTCCCTAATCAATAAAAATCATATATAATATATATATATATAATTATTGCAATACCTATAGTGTGGCAGAAATCCACCTGCGTGTATTAAAGGGGTTGTCTCACTTCAGCAAGTAGCATTTATCATGTAGAGAAAGTTAATAAAAAGTTAATACAAGGCACTTACTAATGTAGTGAGATTGTCTATATTGCTTCCTTTGCTGGCTAGATTCAGTTTTTCCATCACATTATACACTTCTTGTTTCAATGGTTATGACTGCCTTGCAATCCAGCATCGCTGGCTGCACTTGTACTCTAACAGCATATATACGTGTTTACTACACCAATACACAGGGTAGTGCACAACATTATCTCAAAGGCCCAAAAATGTCCGGGCTATGGAAGGGTTCTAAACGAAGACCCAGAGCCAAAGTGTGGATAGTAGCAGCAGCTCTCTGGCCAGAAGTAGTGGTAGTAGTAGTAGTCCACAGTTGTCCCTGCTTGCTTCGGAAAGGCACAACATTAGTTGAGGACAAAGAGGATGAAATAATGGATTGGATGGCTCACTCCTCCCTTTCAGACGCAGCAGGATGTCAAAGCATTCCTCCTGCTCCTCCTTGCAGCCCCAAAGAAGGCTTTCATTGGAGTCCTCCCAGTCTTCACTGCCCCTTCCTAGAGTGACACCTTCCTTTTTCCTAAAAAGTTGCAAGAAAACCCCACACAGCCTATGGTAGATAATAAATACAGTCTCCCTGTTGATGACTTGTGTGAGAGCAGTCAGCGTTTGTACTGCCCTGCCCAGGAGGTGTAGGAGGGGCTACAGACCCCAGGCATAGCCATGTTGGTGGTAGTAGTAGTGGCCCCCATAGCCACATTATTGGTGTTGGGGCAGCAACAGTGGCAGCTGGGAAAGAGCAGGGTAGGGGGGCCAAAGAACCCACCATGATATTTCACAGGCTGATAGAAGCGCAAGGGAGGGGGAGTACTCTGATAATGATTGTGTACTGCATAGGATATGGGAGCCGGATTAGGGTGCTGAGGAGGAGGCAACATTGGAGGAGGAGGGTGATGGCACAAAGGAGGAGGCAACATTAGAGTAGGAGGGTGAAGAGCAGAGGCCATGTACCTCTCAAACAACAGCCAGGGCCACGTCTGCTTCATGAACTGGTGATGCTACTGACAGTGGGTGTCTTTCACATCATCATCATCCTTCCTTTTCTTGAACACATTCCCGTCCCTAACAGCAGATGGGCACAGGTTCGCTTGCACTACCCCTCCTTCCTATCACATGTGTCAAGTCAAGTGTTGCCACACCGTGCTTGAGCTGATCAGCCTGGGATCGGCCACACTGGCGAGCAGTTGCTCAAGTTCATCAAGGAGCAAACATACTGCTGGCTGTCACCCTGCTGACTCCAACTGGGGAAGATGGTCATTGACAATTAGAGCAACATCATGGCAGCTAATGGCCGAACCTGGGCTAAATAACACATGCTCCCTGCATGGCGCATGTTAAGGGGGAATATTAATTATCAATATTTATGCAAATACCAATAATTAATATTCATAAATGGGCGTGAATCATCTATTGATAACTCCACCTATTTATACCTTAAATAAAGACTAATACCTGCTTTTTCCTTACACTATCCACTGAACTAAACTATGTGCGACTTACACTGCTACTATATACTGCGGCGCCTACCAAAACCACTATACACTGTATCATGAATAAAGTATTTATTACACAATACAAATACAAGTATACAGAATAATGATACGCTACATCTATATATATATATTTATAGATCAATGGTTATAAATATATATACATGTAGACACACACACTACAGTACAATCATAACACTACAAAACAGCAATACAATTCAATATTCCTAACTACACTACACAACCCCAAATTCCTCCCCAAAATCTACACATACAGATACACACACATCACTTCAATAGCAGCCCACCCACCTGATTACACACTGACCCTACTGCAATGAAAGGGTTAACTGGGCAGGGGTAACCCAGGAAAGATTTGACCTCTCTGCAGAGACAGGGCAATGCAGGGGTAATGCAGGGCAGCAGGGGTTAATCTGCATACAGCAGTCTTGAAGGCGTTCAGGGTCACAGGGCTGCTGGGCACTGCAAGGGTTCCGGGCTGGGGTACTGCTAGGCTGGATAAGGGCTGCAGCAGGGGGTTATTAAGGGGTTAAGGGGTACACAGCAGCAGGAGTTGATGCTGCTGGACAGGGAAGGGGTACATGGGAATGCAGGGATATGGTAAATCAGGGCAGGGGTCTTAGGGGTACTCAGCCTTCTCCAGGTCCCATCTGTGTGTCCTTCCTCTCTGTGTGGCCCTGAGCTCTGAAGAGACCTACTTTGTCCTGGCTCCTCCTCTGCCTTAGCCTTGGGCTTCCACTTGTTCCCCTGTGACATTTGGGAATGCTCTCAGTAGCGCGTCTACCAACGTGCGCTTGTACACGCGCATCTTCCTATCATGCTCCAGTGCAGGAAGTAAGGTGGGCACATTGTCTTTGTACCGGGGATCCAGCAGGGTGGCAACCCAGTAGTCCGCACACGATAAAATGTGGGCAACTCTGCTGTTGTTGCGCAGGCACTGCAGCATGTAGTCGCTCATGTGTGCCAGGCTGCCCAGAAATGAGGACAAGCTGTCCTCTGTGGAAGGCATATCGTCATCGTCCTCCGTTTCCCACCAGCCACGCACCAGTGATGGTCCCGAGCTGCGTTGGGAGCCATCCCGCTGTGAACATGCTTCATCCTTATCCTCCTCCACCTCCTCCTCCTCGTCCTCCAGTAGTGTGCCCTGGCTGGCCACATTTGTACCTGGCGTCTGTTTTTGCAAAAAAACTCCCTCTGAGCCACTTCTAACAGACTGGTCTGAAAGTGCTGAAAATGACCACTCTTCCTCCTCCTCCTCCTCCTGGGCCACCTCCTCTTCCATCATCGCCCTAAGTGTTTTCTCAAGGAGACATAGAAGCGGTATTGTAAAGCTGATAACGGTGTCATCGCCACTGGCCATGTTGGTGGAGTATATGAAACAGCGCAAAAGGGCACACAGGTCTGGCATGGAGGCCCAGTCATTGGTGGTGAAGTGGTGCTATTCTGCAGTGCTATTCTGTGTGCTGCAGCTGAAACTCCACTATGGCCTGCTGCTGCTCGCACAGTCTCTCCAGCATGTGCAAGGTGGAGTTCCACCTGGTGGGCATGTCGCATATGAGGCGGTGAGCGGGAAGGCCGAAGTTACGCTGTAGCGCAGACAGGCGAACAGCGGCAGGATGTGAATGCTGGAAGCGCGTACAGACGGCACACAGTTTATGCAGCAGCTCTGACATGTCGGGGTAGTTGTGAATGAACTTCTGCACCACCAAATTCAGCACATGCGCCAGGCAAGGGCTGCGTCCCAGAGCTGCGACGAGATTTCGCCCATTATCGCACACCACCAGGCCGGGCTTGAGGCCCACCGGCAGCAACCACTCGTCGGTCTGTTGTTCAATACCCCGCCACAAATCCTGCACGGTGCTGGGCCTGTCCCCCAAACATATGAGTTTCAGAGCAGCCTGCTAAAGTTTACCCTGGGCTGTGCTGAAGTTGGTGGTGAAGGTGTGTGGCTGAAGCCGAGTGGGAGGAGGAGGCTACAGAAGCCAAAGAATGATGCCCTGCGATCATTGGCGGCGGAAGGGCGTGCGCCAAAGAACTCTCCACCTGGGGCCAAGCTGCCACTACATTTACCCAGTGTGCAGTTAGGGAGATATAGCGTCCCTGGCCGTGCTTACTGGTCCACGTATCTGTGGTTAGGTGGACCATGCCACAGATGGTGTTGCGCAGTGCACACTTGATTTTATCGGATACTTGGTTGTGCAGGGAAGACACGGCTCTCTTGGAGAAGTAGTGGCAGCAGGGAACAACATACTGTGACACAGCCATCACCATCAGCTGTTTGAAGCTGTCTGTGTCCACCAGCCTGAATGACAGCATTTCAAAGGCCAGTAGTTTAGAAATGCTGGCATTCAGGCCCAGGGCTCGAGGGTGGGTAGGTGGGAATTTACGCTTTCTCTCCAATTTTTGTGAGATGGAGAGCTGAACGCTGACGTGTGACATGGTGGAGATGCTTGGTGATGGAGGTGGTGGTGTTGGTGGCACATCCTCTGTTTGGTGGGCGGCAGGTGCCAACATTCCTCCCGAGGTGGAGGAAGAGGCCGAGGCAGCAGCAGAAGAGGGAGCAGGGGAGCCTGAGTGAGTTCCTTGTTTTTAAGGTGTTTACTCCACTGCAGTTCATGCTTTCCATGTAGATGCCTGGTCATGCAGGTTGTGCTAAGGTCCAGAACGTTAATGCCTCACTTCAGGCTCTGATGGCACAGCGTGCAAACCACTCGGGTCTTGTCGTCAGCACATTGTTTGAAGAAGTGCCATGCCAGGGAACTCCTTAAAGATGCCTTTGGGATGCTCGGTCCCTGGTGGCGGTGGCCAGTAGCAGGCGAACTCTCTTGGCGGCGGCTGTCCTGCTTTTGCCCCCTGCTCCCTCTTTTGCTATGATGTTTTCTCGGTCTCACCACTGCCTCTTCCTCTGAACTATGAAAGTCAGTGGCACGACCTTCATTCCATGTGGGGTCTAGGACCTCATCGTCCCCTGCATCGTCTTCCACACAGTCTTCCTCCCTGGCTTCCTGTTTGGTCTGCACAATGCAAAAAGACGCAGCAGTTGGCACCTGTGTTTCGTCATCATCGACGTGCGGACTCTGATAAGGTGGTATTCCCATGTCCTCATCATCAGGAAACATAAGTGGTTGTGCGTCAGTGCATTCTATGTCTTCCACCACTGGGGAAGGGCTAGGTGGATTCCCTTGGGAAACCCTGCCAGCAGAGTCTTCAAACAGCATAAGAGACTGCTGCATAATTTGAGGCTCAGACAGTTTCCCTGATATGCATGGGGGTTATGTGACAGACTGATGGGTTTGGTTTTCAGGTGCCACCTGTGCACTTTCTGCAGAAGCCTGGGTGGGAGATAATGTGAACGTGCTGGATCCACTGTCGGCCACCCAATTGACTAGTGCCTGTACTTGCTCAGGCCTTACCATCCTTAGAACAGCATTGGGCCCCACCAAATATCGCTGTAAATTCTGGGGGTACTGGAACCTGAGGTATTTGGTTCAATAGGACGTGTGGCTGTGGCAGAACGGCCATGTCCTCTCCCAGCACCAGAGGGTCCACTAACAACACCACAACCATGTCCGTGTCCCTTACTAGATGTTTTCCTCATTGTTACCGTTCACCACAATAAGAAAAAAATTATTTGGCCCAATGTATTGAATTCAAATTCAGGCCTTTTTTTACAGGCACCTAACACTATCTGGCTATCTATTTATGTATCGTATTACACTAATCCAGGCACAGCAGTAACCACAGATTTAGGGAATATCAATTGTAGGCCTAGTATTTAGGCCCTGGATGAAATTTATCCTTTTACAGACAGATTTACACTTGAAGATGCACAGTAGCGTGTGAAAAAATATATAGGATTATGCATTCAGCAGTAGTATTTTAACACTTTGTGTAATATACCCTTTACCGGAAAGAAATACACTTAGAGATGCAAAACAGTGTGTGCAAATGTGGAGGATTATGCTGTATTTTAACACATACTGTAATATACCCTTTTAACGGAAATAAATACACTTGGAGATGCCCGCTGAGTGTAATATACCCTTTTACGGACAGATTTACACTTGGCGTGCAACAGCTGGAACACCAGATTTTGGGTATTGCTATTTTGGCAATTAAATTTCACCCCAGAAAAAAAATATATATACTTTGACGGACACTATGAAACGTGTCCAGTCACAGCTGGAACACCAGATTTACGGTATTGCTATTTTTGCAACTGAATTTCACCCCAGAAAAAAATATTTCCTTTGACGGACACTATGAAACTTGTCCAGTCACAGCTTTAACACTAGATTTGCGGTATTGCTATTTTTGCAACTGAATTTCACCCCAGAAAATAATATATCCTTTGACGGACACTATGAAACTTGTGCAGTCACAGCTGGTACATCACATTTACGGTATTTCTATTTTTGCAACTGAATTTCACCCCAGAAAATATTATATGCTTTGACGGACACTATAAAATTTGTCCAGTCACAGCTGGAACACCAGATTTACGGTGTTGCTATTTTGGTAATTGAATTTCAACCCAGAACAAAAGCTTTACTTTTACGGACACTATGAAACTTGCCTAGTCACAGCTGGTACACCAGATTTATGGTATTGCTATTTTTGCAACTGCATTTCACCCCAGAAAATAATATATCCTTTGACGGACACTATGAAATGTGTGCAGTCACAGCTGGTACAACACATTTACGGAATTTCTATTTTTGCAACTGAATTTCACCCCAGAAAATAATATATCCTTTGATGGACACTATGAAACTTGGACAGTCACAGCTGGAACACCAGATTTACGGTATTGCTATTTTGGTAATTAAATTTCAACCCAGAACAAAAGCTATACTTTTATGGACACTATGAAACTTGTACAGTCACAGCTGGAACACCAGATTTACGGTATTGCTATTTTTGCAACTGAATTTAACCCCAGAAAATAATATATGCTTTGACGGACACTATGAAACTTGTGCAGTCACAGCTGGTGCACCACATTTACGGAATTTCTATTTTTGCAACTGAATTTCACCCCAGAAAATAATATATCCTTTGACGGACACTATGAAACTTGTCCAGTCACAGCTGGTACAAAAGATTTACGGTATTGCTATTTTTGCTACTGAATTTCACCCCAGAAAATAATATATCCTCTGACGGACACTATGAAACTTGTCCAGTCACAGCTGGAACAGCAGATTTACGGTATTGGTATTTTTGCAACTGAATTTCACCCCAGAAAATAATATATCCTATGACGGACACTATGAAACTTGTCCACTCACAGCTGGAACACCAGATTTACGGTATTTCTATTTTTGAAACTGAATTTCACCCCAGAAAATAATATATGCTTTGACGGACACTATGAAAGTTGTCCAGTCACAGCTGGAACACCAGATTTACGGTATTGCTATTTTTGCAACTGAATTTCACCCCAGAAAATAATATATGCTTTGACGGACACTATGAAACTTGTCCAGTCACAGCTGGAACACTAGATTTACGGTATTGCTATTTTTGCAACTGAATTTCACCCCAGAAAATAATATATCCTTTGACGGACACTATGAAACTTGTCCAGTCACAGCTGGTACACCAGATTTACAGTATTGCTATTTTTGCTATTGAATTTCACCCCAGAAAATAATATATCCTCTGACGGACACTATGAAACTTGTCCAGTCACAGCTGGAACAGCAGATTTACGGTATTGCTATTTTTGCAACTGTATTTCACCCTAAAAATAATATTTCCTTTGACGGACACTATGAAACTTGTCCAGTCACAGCTGGAACACCAGATTCACGGTATTTCTATTTTTGCAACTGAATTTCACCCCAGAAAATAATATATCCTTTGACGGACACTATGAAACTTGTCCAGTCACAGCTGGAACACCAGATTTACGGTATTGCTATTTTTGCAACTGAATTTCACCCCAGAAAATAATATATTCTTTGACGGACACTATGAAACTTGTGCAGTCACAGCTGGTGCACCACATTTACGGTATTTCTATTTTTGCAACTGAATTTCACCCCAGAAAATAATATATACTTTGACGGACACTATGAAATTTGTCCAGTCACAGCTGGAACACCAGATTTACGGTATTGCTATTTTTGCAACTGAATTTCACCCCAGAAAATAATATTTCCTTTGACGAACACTATGAAACTTGTCCAGTCACAGCTGATACACCAGATTTACGGAATTTCTATTTTTACAACTGAATTTCACCCCAGAAAATAATATATCCTTTGATGGACACTATGAAACTTGGACTGTCACAGCTGGAACACCAGATTTACGGTATTGCTATTTTGGTAATTAAATTTCAACCCAGAACAAAAGCTATACTTTTATGGACACTATGAAACTTGTCCAGTCACAGCTGGAACACCAGATTTATGGTATTGCTATTTTTGCAACTGAATTTAACCCCAGAAAGTAATATATGCTTTGACGGACACTATGAAAGTTGTCCAGTCACAGCTGGAACACTATATTTACGGTATTGCTATTTTTGCAACTGAATTTCACCCCAGAAAATAATATATCCTTTGACGGACACTATGAAACTTGTCCAGTCACAGCTGGTACAAAAGATTTACGGTATTTCTATTTTTGCTACTGAATTTCACCCCAGAAAATAATATATCCTCTGACGGACACTATGAAACTTGTCCAGTCACAGCTGGAACAGCAGATTTACGGTATTGCTATTTTTGCAACTGTATTTCACCCTAAAAAATAATATTTCCTTTGACGGACACTATGAAACTTGTCCAGTCACAGCTGGAACACCAGATTCACGGTATTTCTTTTTTTGCAACTGAATTTCACCCCAGAAAATAATATATCCTTTGACAGACACTATGAAACTTGTCCAGTCACAGCTGGAACACCAGATTTACGGTATTGCTATTTTTGCAACTAAATTTCACCCCAGAAAATAATATATTCTTTGACGGACACTATGAAACTTGTGCAGTCACAGCTGGTGCACCACATTTACGGTATTTCTATTTTTGCAACTGAATTTCACCCCAGAAAATAATATATACTTTGACGGACACTATGAAATTTGTCCAGTCACAGCTGGAACACCAGATTTACGGTATTGCTATTTTTGCAACTGAATTTCACCCCAGAAAATAATATTTCCTTTGACGAACACTATGAAACTTGTCCAGTCACAGCTGATACACCAGATTTACGGAATTTCTATTTTTGCAACTGAATTTCACCCCAGAAAATAATATATCCTTTGATGGACACTATGAAACTTGGACAGTCACAGCTGGAACACCAGATTTACGGTATTGCTATTTTGGTAATTAAATTTCAACCCAGAACAAAAGCTATACTTTTATGGACACTATGAAACTTGTACAGTCACAGCTGGAACACCAGATTTACGGTATTGCTATTTTTGCAACTGAATTTAACCCCAGAAAATAATATATGCTTTGACGGACACTATGAAAGTTGTCCAGTCACAGCTGGAACACTATATTTACGGTATTGCTATTTTTGCAACTGAATTTCACCCCAGAAAATAATATATCCTTTGACGGACACTATGAAACTTGTCCAGTCACAGCTGGTACAAAAGATTTACGGTATTTCTATTTTTGCTGCTGAATTTCACCCCAGAAAATAATATATCCTCTGACGGACACTATGAAACTTGTCCAGTCACAGCTGGAACAGCAGATTTACGGTATTGGTATTTTTGCAACTGAATTTCACCCCAGAAAATAATATATCCTATGACGGACACTATGAAACTTGTCCACTCACAGCTGGAACACCAGATTTACGGTATTTCTATTTTTGAAACTGAATTTCACCCCAGAAAATAATATATGCTTTGACGGACACTATGAAACTTGTCCAGTCACAGCTGGAACACTAGATTTACGGTATTGCTATTTTTGCAACTGAATTTCACCCCAGAAAATAATATATCCTTTGACGGACACTATGAAACTTGTCCAGTCACAGCTGGTACACCAGATTTACGGTATTGCTATTTTTGCTATTGAATTTCACCCCAGAAAATAATATATCCTCTGACGGACACTATGAAACTTGTCCAGTCACAGCTGGAACAGCAGATTTATGGTATTGCTATTTTTGCAACTGTATTTCACCCTAAAAAATAATATTTCCTTTGACGGACACTATGAAACTTGTCCAGTCACAGCTGGAACACCAGATTCACGGTATTTCTATTTTTGCAACTGAATTTCACCCCAGAAAATAATATATCCTTTGACGGACACTATGAAACTTGTCCAGTCACAGCTGGAACACCAGATTTACGGTATTGCTATTTTTGCAACTGAATTTCACCCCAGAAAATAATATATTCTTTGACGGACACTATGAAACTTGTGCAGTCACAGCTGGTGCACCACATTTACGGTATTTCTATTTTTGCAACTGAATTTCACCCCAGAAAATAATATATACTTTGACGGACACTATGAAATTTGTCCAGTCACAGCTGGAACACCAGATTTACGGTATTGCTATTTTTGCAACTGAATTTCACCCCAGAAAATAATATTTCCTTTGACGAACACTATGAAACTTGTCCAGTCACAGCTGATACACCAGATTTACGGAATTTCTATTTTTGCAACTGAATTTCACCCCAGAAAATAATATATCCTTTGATGGACACTATGAAACTTGGACAGTCACAGCTGGAACACCAGATTTATGGTATTGCTATTTTGGGAATGGAATTTCAACCCTGAACAAAAGCTATACTTTTACGGACACTATGAAACTTGTCCAGTCACAGCTGGAACACCAGATTTATGGTATTGCTATTTTTGCAACTGAATTTCACCCCAGAAAATAATATATGCTTTGACGGACACTATGAAAGTTGTCCAGTCACAGCTGGAACACTATATTTACGGTATTGCTATTTTTGCAACTGAATTTCACCCCAGAAAATAATATATCCTTTGACGGACACTATCAAACTTGTCCAGTCACAGCTGGTACACCAGATTTACGGTATTGCTATTTTTGCAACTGAATTTCACCCCAGAAAATAATATATGCTTTGACGAACACTATGAAACTTGAACAGTCACAGCTGGAACACCAGATTTACGGTATTTCTATTTTTGCGACTGAATTTCACCCCATAAAATTATATATCCTTTGATGGACACTATGAAACTTGTCCAGTCACAGCTGGAACACCAGATTTACAGTATTGCTATTTTGGTAATTGAATTCCAACCCAAAACAAAAGCTATACTTTTACGGACACTATGAAACTTGTCCAGTCACAGCTGGAACACCAGATTTACGGTATTTCTATTTTTGCAACTGAATATCACCCCAGGAAATAATATATCCTTTGACGGACACTATGAAACTTGTCCAGTCACAGCTGGAACACCAGATTTACGGTATTTCTATTTTTGCAACTGAATTTCACCCCAGAAAATAATATATCCTTTGACGGACACTATGAAACTTGTCCAGTCACAGCTGGAACACCAGATTTACGGTATTTCTATTTTTGCAACTGAATTTCACCCAAGAAAATAATATATCCTTTGATGGACACTATGAAACTGGGACAGTCACAGCTGGAACACCAGATTTACGGTATTGCTATTTTGGTAATTGAATTTCAACCCAAAACAAAAGCTATACATTTACGAACACTATGAAACTTGTCCAGTCACAGCTGGAACACCAGATTTACGGTATTGATATTTTTGCAACTGAATATCACCCCAGAAAATAATATATCCTTTGACGGACACTATGAAACTTGTCCAGTCACAGCTGGAACACCAGATTTACGGTATTGCTATTTTTGGAACTGAATTTCACCCCAGAAAATAATATATCCTTTGACGGACACTATAAAACTTGTCCAGTCACAGCTGGAACACCAGATTTACGGTATTGCTATTTTGGTAATTGAATTTCACCCCAGAACAAAAGCTATCCTTTGACAGACACTATAAAACTTGTCCTGCCACAGCAGAAACCACTGATTTAGGGTATTGCTATTTTGAAAATTGAATTTCACCCCAGAAGAAAAAATATATTCTTTGCCAGACAGTATTACACTTGGCTAGCCACAGCTTGAACACCAGATTTGGGGGATTGCTATTTTTTTAAGTGAATTTCACCTCTCAATAAAATATAGGGAATACTATACTGAGTTTCTGGGGGGACAATAAGCACAGCCAAGCCCCTGATGTAGGATATAGACAAAAAAAAATACTATTGATGGATTATTGGTCTTGGTAGCAGCTTGTGCTGGCGCACCACAAGACACAAAATGCCCGCCAATCACCCCAGAGAAAAGTGACAGAAAAATGCTCTGGGCAGCCTGAAAACAGTGAGCAATTAACTAGCAGACATTCAATGATTCAGAGCTGTAGATCGATCACTTTATTAAATGTTTTTCCTGGGTTAATCCCTGCCTAATCTCGCCCTAACGGCAGCTGCATCCTATCCCTACACTAATCAGAGCAGAGTGACGTGCGGCGCGACGTGACTCCAGCTTAAATAGAGGCTGGGTCACATGCTGCACTTGGCCAATCACAGCCATGCCAATAGTAGGCATGGCTGTGATGGCCTCTTGGGGCAACTAGTATGACGCTTGTTGATTGGCTGCTTTGCAGGCTTTCAAAATGCGCCATAGAAATCGCCGAACAATCAACCCGAACGTGAACTTTTACATAAATGTTCAGGTTCCGGTCCGTGTCACAAGCACCCCAAAATTCGGTACGAACCCAAACTATACAGTTCAGGTTCGCTCGTCCCTAGTAGCGGGAAAGGAAACAGGTTTAGCATGTATGCCATGTGCTGATCAAAAGGTGCCATACGGTCTGCAATCTCCTGTCCTGGACCCACATCCTAGTTAGCATCTCTATGCTAACTACCCCCCAGGGACAGTCGGGCTATTTAACAGGAAATACGCAGACAGCTTGACTTGAATCAATTAACAATGCAAGCCATGGCCTACAGGCTAAACATGGGCCTGTATCAAGTTGATAAGAGTAGATATTATATATACATAGACATGTATGTGGTCAAAAGGGCATACATACATCTCTATGTATATATACACCACCTGGACAGGCCCATATACTGGGCTCACAATGTATATGAGGGCTAATACATATGTATATATATGTAGGCATATATACATATATATTTAAATACAACCCTTCCCTCTACAGCGCACATCATCATTCTTGTGGTGCAACACTTTCTAAATTAGTACACTGGCTTGCGTAATGTGCTTGATAGGATGATAATAAAAGATGACTAGATGCATCAGCTTGGATTAAGTCTTTTCTGGCGCCAGGAGAGTGAATATGATCATATCAGACACGACACATATGATGATCAAAATCACTCTGTTTATTGATAATAAAGTTCAAGCTTATATAGGACATTATACGCCCTTTCATTATTCAATCATCTTTTTCCAAACAATATAGCCTCCAATCATAATGAGACACATACCGTCATACAACATACTTTCCCCAGTTACATCCTGGCCTTCATGCTCCACGTACTAGCTGACACGGACAAGATAAGGAATTCCGGTTAGATACTCGGCTGCCCAAAACATTGACATTGTCATGACAGAATGTTCTTACGCAAAGTTCAATACAGCATATTCCTTCAATCCCCTCTTAGAACCTTATATTCATATTATATGGTTCTCCTTGCCCCTCTTTTGCCTATAAGTTCTTAAGTATTCTATATAAGCCTCTGGGATATATTCTTCAGGTCTTGGTGGGGTATTGTTCATCTCACCTGTGAACACTGGAGTGTAGTAAAACGTCGAGCGCACCCTCTTTTCAGTGAAACTTTGACATGTGGAAAGAAGCGAGGGTACGCATTGTACACAGCAACATAAGCATATCATTATAGCGATGATAGCAAATACCACTCCAAATGCATATCGGATTTGACCAAAGTCAGGTATCCAGCTAAAAAGCCAATCCTACCATTCTTGATTAGCGTCTTGTTTTATGTGTTTTATCATTTCTTCTAATTGGCTCATCTTATCCTTTATCCCTTGGGAAGGATCTGACAAATTAAAACAGCACATACCTGAAAAAGCAGAGCCCCCTATACCATGTTGTAATAGCAGATAATCAATGGTTGCCCTATTCTGTAGAATTGCCTTCTTATATGACTGTATATCCAGCAATATGTCCTGCAAGATTGCGCTAGTGACATTTATTTGTTTTACCATAAAGCAAGCAAGCCTTGAGATTGTCTTGTGGTTATATGCAGCTAACCCTGGTACTCCTACCATTGATATTGCCAGGAAGTAATGGTATCATGGCTAATGTTAACCTAGCTATCGTGCAGGGTCCATCTGTAATGTTTGCTGGTATGTACGTGTAACTAAAGTTTCCGCATGCTAACACCCTTCCTGTTGGAAGGGGGACATGTTTGTCTAAGGATGGCACTATCTGTGTGATATTACATTGCATATTTCTTCCTGATACCATCTTTTGCAACTACTTACGCCCGTTGGCAAATATCTGGTTTGGTCTTATTTTGTTGCTTTGCTTGTATGCAAGGAGGTAGTAATTTTTCATCACAAGTGAAATTCTAGAATACTTCTGCAGCTGTGACTAGACCTAAATATTCTGATCATATTACCTTGTAGATATCTATGTGTAGAGCAATTATAGCAGGCATAATAAGGATTCACATGTCCATATCTAACATCATGTTCTTCTAAATATCAGTGTCATTCCACTGGGAACGCAGGAGCCCGGTCCATATAGACACTGGAGTGGGCACTGCTACCAGGCAGGTTCCTAGAATATTGGATGCAGACAAGGTGGTTCGAAGACAGAAATCAGTTAGGTTCAGGGTCTTGGCCAGGTACAGCCACAGATTCTCCTTTGTCTTCCACAGATTGTCCTCCCTCTGCATCCTGTTGTTAGGTACGTCTGTCTGTCCCATGATCGCAGAACAGTTATTAGGATGCATATGGCTGCAATTGTCAGAACTGCACGTCTCAGCCATTTTAAGGAATTCTCCGACTGTGTCATCTCATTGAGGGTCAAGGCTGTCTGCCTCCGTTAGTACCCCTTCTTGTCGTTCCTTCTCGGTTGCCTTGTTCCTCTCTACCAATTTTATTTGCGTAGCGTGGATCCACGTGGACGATTGCTCTGTCAGTACTGCTGTCCTAGTTACTGCCACGATGGTGGTGGGGGCGCTATAGGCAAATTCACCCGGTCTTTACCCCTTTTTCAGTATCTTCACCAGCACAATATCACCGGACCTGAAAGGGTGCATGGGTTCCTGTGGAAGAGAGGGAGATTTACAAGCAACTTTTTCCTCAGTTTTGCTAAGGATTCAGATAAGATGAGTAACGTATTCCTCCCTAATCTGGTCAATGTCTCCTTTTTGTGAAGGCTCAATTACCAAGGGGCAACCCCACCTAGGGATAATTTGTTGTGTAAGTATTTTTGCTGTTGCTTTTGCATCCTCTGCCCTGGTGGGGAATACTTCTGGCCATCTTGAGAACATGTCTACTATTACCAATGCATATTCTTGTTTACCCTTTTTTTGGGGATATGTGTGTAGTCTACCTGCAGATGGGTAAAAGGTGTAGTAGGGTAGTCCAGGCACTGATGTGGGATCTTAAGAGGGTTGTTTGGATTGTTTCTCGAACATGTAAGACATCTCCCTGCATAATCAGCTACCAGTTTATTCATGTTGGTGATGTAAAAGTTTTGACCAAGGAGTAAACCTGTAGTTTGTATGCTGTTTTGTCCTACACCATGAAAATGAGCAATGAAGAGGGCAGCACTATGTTGCGGTATACAGGGTTTCCCCTCTTTGCAGATCAATCCAGTTTGTGGATTTTTCTGCAACACAGGGTACACCCAGTCTTTCTCTTCTTCCTGTGATGTATATCGTTGCAGGTCAGTGATCATTTGAACTATGTCCAAAGAGGGTGGTTTGAGGCATGCCATTTCCCATGAATCTTTGTGAATCCTAGTGGGGTTTTCTTTCTCAACTTGTTTCGCTATCTTGTCAGCTAAAGCATTGCCCTGGGACACTCTATCCTTGCCCTGTGTGTGTGCCTTGCAATGTACTATGGCCAGGCTAGAGGGTAGTTTAAGGGCAGCTAAAAGATCATCAATGAGGAGTGAATGAGAGATCTTCTTCCCATCTGCAGCAGTGAACCCCCGCCTTTGCCATATTACTCCATGATCCCACACTACCCTCTGTGCATATCTACTGTCTGTGTAGATTGTGACTGATTTGTCTGTATGTAGGGTACATGCTCTGGTCAGTGCAATTAGTTTGGCAGCCTGGGCTGATTGGACATGTATTGGTCTTGCTTCTAACACTATGTCGCGTAACATGACTATGGCATAGGCTGCGCAGAAGACAGTATCGAGTGGACGTGAGCATGAGCCGTCAACAAATACTTCAGGTGCCCCTGTCACAGACGTCGCTGACAAATCCATTCTGGGGGAAGTCTCATACTCTAACACTTTGAGGCAGTCATGTGCGTCGGGCAGGGTGTCTTCTTCTCCTTTTAGCCCTATGAGTGCATTCAATATCGGTGCTGGCCCTGCCGAATGTGGGGCATATTTGATTTTAAAGGAAGGGTCACTTAACAAGAGTATCTCATATCCTGACAGTCGCTGGGCTGACATGTGTTGGGTGTGTATGCCTCGTAGTAACCCCACTACATCATGAGTTGTGTGTAGGATGGTGGGGTACCCCAGTGTGAGGGGGGTCGTGAGCTCCACCATCATAGCACAAGCCGCAAGAGTACACAGACATGCCAGCATGCCTTGTACGGATACCGGCATTATCTTTGAGAAAAAAGCACAAGGACGAAACTTGCCTCCATGTTCTTGTGTTAGCACCCTCGCCATGGTTTTACAATTTTGGCGCGCAAACATGTGGAATGGCAGTTTATAGTCAGGGAGGCCCAATCCTGGGCTACACATCAGAGAACATTTTAACATATCAAAAGCATTCAACATTTCCTCAGACCATCTTATGAGCTCTGGTTTGTCTTCCAGAGTGGCTTGCCTCAGGATATTATCATAGTAGGAACAATCAGGGATCCATTGTCTGCAATAATTTATCATACCAAGGAAGGACAGCATTTCCTTCTTGGTGTGTGGGGTGACCAGTCCCGCTACAGACTGGACTCGCACCTGACTGATCCACCTTTCGCTTTCTGTAAGGACAAAGCCTAAGTACTCAACTTGCTTTTTACACCATTGCATTTTCTTGTGTGACACCTTGTGTCCACATTCTGATAACCATTTTGACAAAGATACACCATCAGTAACATTGGCCTCCTCTGACATACTGCACAGTAACAAATCGTCCACATATTGTATCAGCACTGAACCGAGGGGGTGGCATGGTTTAAAAGTGGCTTGGAGGACAATGATGTACACTACAGGTGAATCAGCATATCCCTGTGGCATCTGGCCCCAGGTTAGCTGCCGTCCCTCAAAGAAAAATCAAAAAGTAGTCTGGTACTCTTATTAACTGGGATTGAGAAGAAGGCATTCTTCAAATCAATAACAAGGCGGGCGGTGATGTCTGGAACTACGGGTGCAATGGGTACAATGAGATTGTTGATTGCCCTCAAATCCTGTAGAGGGGTCTGACTCTCTCAAAGGTCCCTTGTACAAATCTTTGTTTAACACACTAGAGGTGGCACCGCTGTCTACCATAAACCCTGTTTTTCTTCCTGCTACTTTAAGTAAGATGATAGTCAATAGGGAATCTGGGCTGGTTCTGTGTTGGCTGTTGGTTATGTGCTACCTGCACTGATGTGTTTCTACGTGGAGCCGTGCACTGCCTTGCCCAGTGTCCTTCCTGTGCACAATTATAACAGCTGGTGTTTGAATATGGGTTTACGATCTGTTCTCTGTCTCCTTGCCTGTAGTAACCACCTCTCCCCTGCGTCTGCCTCTACCCATCCCCCTTGTGCCTGCATACAAGTGTGTAGCTTGGAGTTTCCTCACATCAAAACATCCCGCTGCTTGCTTTTCATAAAGATGTTTCTCAAAGTCCTTCGTGTTATTGGATGTCCATGATGAAACATTTTGTTTCACAGTGAGAATCAGTTTATCAGACAGGTTGGTAATGAATGTGGAAATGATTAAGCTGTCATTCTGGTGCACAGGTAACCCGGCCTCCAGATTCCAGCAATCCATGAATCGCTTCCAGAATTCAGTGACAGTCTCGGCAGATTTTTGTTTACATGCCACTGCTACAGGGAGTGAGGACTTCTGTTTGAACACATCACTCATGTGTTCCTGTACCTGTGTCCATATCTCTTTTATGCCATCGGGCATGTTACAGGTGTAATTATCTGCCTCTGAGTTTGGTTGGATTTCTGAGATGGTTTTCACCTTTTTCCAATCCCAATCTGTGTGTGTACCTATAATTCCATCAGCAGCCTCCATTGTCTCAGTCCACCCAGCTAAATTGTCTAACCATGGGTTTACTTAATAGTAGTTGGTAGGACTAACTCTTGATACATAAATTTTACATGTTTCACCTGGTTCAGGTTTGGGGTAATCAGTCTAGGATCCCCGCCCTCCCATTGTTGTATTCAGAGAATATTTGGAACAATATCTGCCCAGGGCTGGTTGTGCTGAATATGAGGAATATTCCTCTGAATCCCTAACGACTAGCGCTGTTTTGAGCCGCCACTTGCGTCTCGGTATTTCTGGGTTATAACAGATTTCTCCTCGCCAGAGTACCGGGCGTCTAACGATTCTCACAACGCATACAAGTTTACTCAACACAATTTCACAGAGTATTAATAACAATAAAGAGCGACTGTGCACTTACCAACCAGTCTGCAGTTCATACAAACAGATAATCTTATACTTCTACAAGATCTTATAGCATCTATGCATATTTGACATGTAAGAGTTAATCCAAGCTTTGACTTCCCTGTTCCCTGAACAGCGGTATTTTTGGAGTGCACTCCTCTTTGTATCTATGCACAACTCCCTGAGTTGTGTTACGTGTGTCCCTGACACAGCTTCTGTAGCTCTCTAGTCTAAAATGAGGTTTATCCGTACTTACTATTGTAGATCGAGACGTGGCCAGTGCCCTCGGATCGGACAGGGGACAAAAATCGATGTCACTTCTCACCAGACCCGAGGACAACCTCTCGATCCCGGACGAGCCCCCAAATTGATAGGATGATAATAAAAGATGACTAGATGCATCAGCTTGGATTAAGTCTTTTCTGGCGCCAGGAGAGTGAATATGACCATATCAGACACGACACATATGATGATCAAAATCACTCTGTTTATTGATAGTAAGGTTCAAGCTTATATAGGACATTATACGCCCTTTTATTATTCAATCATCTTTTTCCAAACAATATAGCCTCCAATCATAATGAGACACATACCGTCATACAACATACTTTCCCCAGTTACATCCTGGCCTTCATGATCCACGTACTAGCTGACACGGACAAGATAAGGAATTCCAGTTAGATGCTCGGCTGTCCCAAAACATTTGGTCAGGACAGAATGTTCTTACACAAAGTTCAAGACAGCATATTGCTTCAGTAAAGTTTCCTGGCAAAGTTCAGGAGATTGTCCATGCACTTCAGGCATTCTTACATGGTGAGGAACGATATCCTGCACCTGCAGTGACAGAATGTCCTGCTGTTACACCACTTAATCTGCGATGTGCCAACTTGCTGGAATTCGACATTGCACATGCTCAAGTGTCTGTATGCGCAGTGGGAAGCCATGAACGATTTTGTCCTGCACCAGACAGCCTTAACAGTTGGAAGCATGTGTTGCTTCGGGGTTAGGCAGTGGCAGCACATCCGAGATGCTTATCACTCACTAGAGATGGCCCGAACTATTCGCCGGCAAACAGTTCCCGGCGAACATAGCTTGTTCGCGTTCGCGCGGCAGGCGAACACATGCGATGTTCGGTCCCCCTATACATCATCATTGAGCAAACTTTGACCCTGTACCTCACAGTCAGCAGACACATTCCAGCCAATCAGCAGCATACCCTCCCTCCTAGACCCTCCCATCTCCTGGACAGCATCCATTTTAGATTCATTTGGAAGCTGCAGTCTTAGTGAGAGGAGGGACAGTGTAGTTGCTGCTGATTTAATAGGGTAATTGATAGCTAGGCTAGTGTGTATTCAGTGTCACTCCAGTCCTGAAAGACTCATCTGATCCCTGCTGTAAGGACAGCGTCCTGATAGCACCCCAAAAAGCCCTTTTAGGGCTACTACATTAGTCTGCTTTTATTTATTTTTTCTCCATATATATATAGCAGTTGCCTGGCCTGCCCGTGTGTGAGGAGCTGCAGGCCCTACAGACTGTAGTGTGCCCTCTGCCAGTGCTGCCCATCAATCATACCGTGTGGCACTGGACTTTGCCTTAAAATAAGGCACTTTATCAGTACACTTTAATCTAATTTCAGTTGCCTGCCGCCAATGTATGTGCCAGGCCCACAGACTGTAGTGTGCCTTCTGCCAGTGCTGCCCATCAATCATACCGTGTGGCACTGGACTTTGCTTTAAAATAAGGCACTTTATCTGTACACTTTAATCTAATTTCAGTTGCCTGCCGGCCAGTGTGTGTGTGTCAGGCCCACAGACTGTAGTGTGCCCTCTACCAGTGCTGACCATCAATCATACCGTGCGGCACTGGACTTTGCGTTAAAATAAGGCACTTTATCTGTACACTTTAATCAAATTTCAGTTGCCTGCCGGCCAGTGTGTGTGTGTCGCTCCCACAGACTGTAGTGTGCCCTCTGCCAGTGCTGCCCATCGATCATACCGTGCGGCACTGGACTTTGCCTTAAAATAAGGCACTTTATCTGTACACTTTAATCTAATTTCAGTTGCCTGCCTGCCAGTGTGTGTGTGTCAGGCCCACAGACTGTAGTGTGCACTCTGCTAGTGCCCAACACTCATACGTGTGGCACAGTACTCTAGCACGAGTAGTACCACTTATCTAAAATCCATTCAATACACGTCCTGATAGGGGACTTAACAGGGATTAAACTGATGAGAATAGTACTACAGAAAATACCACTCATATCGGGTGTGACAGTAAATTGCACGGCGCAGACGCAGTGACCGTGGATTAAAACAAAGGGGAGGAAGCCAGCATTTTTTTAACCTTCTCCCCATTCGAAAAATCAATTCAATAAATGGACCCCAGATTGGGAACGTTAGAGGGATTAAACTGATGAGAATAGTACTACAGAAAATACCACTCATATCGGGTGTGACAGTAAATTGCACAGCGCAGACGCAGTGACCGTGGATTAAAACAAAGGGGAGGGAGCCAGCGTTTTTTTAACCATCTCCCCATTCGAAAAATCTATTCAATAAATGGACCCCAGATTGGGGACGTTAGAGGGATTAAACTGATGAGAATAGTACTACAGAAAATGCCACTCATATTGGGTGTGACAGTAAATTGCACGGCGCAGACGCAGTGACCGTGGATTAAAAAAAAGAGGAGGGAGCCAGCGTTTTTAACCATCTCCCCATTCGAAAAATCAATTTAATTCACCTTCGGGACCCTTGGTGTTGTACGTGGCTGGGTGGAGGAAGAAACCTTCAATGACATCACCGGGACATGGCTAGCTTGGTATCCCACCTTGTGCAAATGGGGAGTTTGCGACTGTCAAATGGGGAGTTTGGCGGTTGTGCAAATGGACTGTTTGCGGTTGTTTGGCGGTGCATTAAAAGGGGAGTTTGGTCTGTCAATGTCTGTGAAGTGGGCGTAACCCTTACACTAACTGATCAATACATCATGCCTGGATCGTATACACACACTGGATGTTTTAAAGCATGTTATTCCAAACAATTTAGGAATGTTAGTCGATTTATGCCCTTGGATTAAAAAAAAACTGACTCTACGCTCCA
>CM065589.1:312715663-312820663 GCA_033119425.1 Bufotes viridis
CACTTACATGGCTCTCTAGCACATCTATCCATGATTCAAATCATGGAACCCTGCAAGGTGCAGCATCATCACCCACGACAGTAGCAAGTGTGCAAACCTGTTCACAGTGTCATTATGTCATCAAGGGAATCCGAACTGTACAAGACAAGTGAAGAGATGGACTGGCACTCTAAAATTCGTTGCTTGGTGATTTTATTGGTCACTCATTCATTCAGTGACGCGTGTTTTGGCACGAAATGTGCCTTTGTCAAACAATGAGTGTTCAGCAAAGTACAAACAAACTTAAACAAACAAGAATTCAAAAGCCCGCCCTGGATCACATGACTGTGATGTCATGTTGCCAGGGAAACTGGGTAAACAATAATAGAAAAGACATATACAAAGTTACTTTGGAACATTTGTAGTCCATACTTGGAATCGTGCTGTAGAATCATTTTAGTTGCACTGTGGAGACATATTACCACAGATTAGACAAACAGATTAAACAAACATATTGCCACAAATGAAACAGACATCAAAATTTCTAAGAAATATATATGGAAATATTCATAGAAAGCTATTAACAGCATAATCACGCTGCCCAACATTTTGATAAGTGTACGAGACAAGGTCTCGCATCTCAGCTAGCTCCAGAAGCTCAAAGAGATCGGTTAGCAGCTCCACGGTCGCCATTACCCGTGCAAAAGCTAAGGCCACCAAAATCCGTGCAACATTTGCCGACCAAGAAAGACAATTAAAAATAGAGAAAGCACGCATGGAAGCATGCATGGAAGCAGCGCTTGCTGAACAACAAGCAACACTGGAAAAGCTAATTGTAGAAAAGGAAGCTGCAGCTGCTGTAGCAGAAGCAGAGGCTTTAGAAGAAGCAGCAAACTCCACAAGTGATAGACTCAGCAACGTAATTGGGCCTGAACCTGATCATCACAATAACTTGCAAAGCACTTCAGATTACGTACTGCAGCATGCTAAGTCAGATGACGGCCTAAATTCGGGTCCAAGAGCAGCGTCAACCCCTGCTAGAGAGCCACAGCAGACTCCTGTAACACAAGTGACCTCAGTTGACCACAAACCCTGCTTTGAATGAGACAACAGCTTCATAGGACATCAGCCCTCAATGCCCTCAATGCAAATTGTATTCAAATCCTTTAAGAAGGAACAAGTAGATGGTGACTACTACAGCAACGATCCACCAAACAAAGATCCAGGTATGTCAGAGTTTCTAAAATTCTTTGCCCAACGTGAGTTAATAACCAAGTTCTCCAAGTTTGATGACAGACCTGAAAGCTATAGGTCATAGTGATCATCATTCAGAAATACAATCAGAGACCTAGATCTGTCTGCATGTAAGGAAATTGATCTTCTTGTCAAGTGGCTAGGAAATGAATCGGCAGAGCATGCAAAGCGGATTAGAGCCATTAATATTAACTACCCAAATACAGGGCTAAACATGATATGGGAGAGACTTGAGGACTGTTATGTCTCACCACAAGTGATAGAGAACGCACTCTTCAAAAGAATTGAGGATTTCCCTAAGATCCAGAACAAAGGGTTCCAGAAGCTGAGAGAACTGAGTGACCTACTGACAGAGCTCCAAGTTGCCAAAGCTGAAGGAGATTTACAAGGTCTGGCATTCTTAGATACTGCACGTGGTGTAAACCCCATAGTACAAAAACTACCTTATAACCTGCAAGAGAATTGAATTGCTCAAGGTTCCAGGTACAAGAAACAGCACAATGTCCCATTTCCTCCATTCTCATTCTTTGTGGACTTTGTGCACCAGCAATCAAAGACTAGGAATGATCCCAGCTTTGACTTCTCAATGTTTGACACCACTTACCCCAAACCAGGTAGGCCTGTCTCACTTCGTAACATAAGAGACCAACCTATGATATAAATGTGTATACCCAGATCGCGAAAAATTCAAACAACCGTTTTATTAAAGCCTGACGAAGACATCGGTGAAACGTGTTGGGTAGGTGAGGAACACTGGGGCGGGTGACCTAGCAATGCTTGTATTACTTTGTCTTGTTACATTTTCGCCTGTGATACCTGTCTGACTTATGTAGATCTTCTGCAATGTGCTCTGACGTATTACTGCATTACTTTAGACATTTGACATTTTTTTTTGTGCCTTTTTGGCCCTTATATGCAATATTAGACATAAAACTTATTTCAGGCAATGTAAGTAGGAGGTGGCTTAGTTAATCTGCTGAAATTTACTGGCGTCTCTTTAGCACATTTTATGAACTATGTAAACTATATGCCCCTCCCCCCAGTGTTCCTCTTTTTACTCCTATTATACAGTGTGGACTTCATTGTATATGTATGTTTTTATCTTTTCATTATAATAAAGATATATTTCTGTAATAAAACGATTGTTTGAATTTTTTGCGATCTGGGAATACACATTTATATTATAGGTTGGTGTTTTGATGTTGTGTCACCCATATTGGTCATTTTTATAGGTTATATTTGTAACATAAGAGGTACACCTGTTGCCGTACACAAGACCAGTGTATCTCTCAAAGACCCCTCAAACAAAACCTACAGTACCGCAGAGAAAGATCTCAACCAAGGACCCATGCAGAGAATGTCCTCTACATAAGAAACCACACTCATTGCTGAAGTGCAGAGGATTTAGAGAAAAACTTCTCAGGGACCGCAAAACTTTCCTCAAGGGGAACCACATTTGTTACAGGTGTTGTGCATCAACCTCTCGTCTTGCAAAAGACTATACTGTAAACATAAAATGCTCTGAAATCAACAGTGAAGAGCACAATATAGCCTTACATCCTAAGCCAGCTTCACGGACTTTCACACCCTCAGAACAGGCTGTAGAGCACGGCGGGGAGGAGAGAGACACAGTACCTCGTAAAGTGACACCCTAGTGCACCGAAGTCTGCGGAGAAGGTCTTAGTAACAAATCTTGCTCCAAGATCTGTCTTGTCACAGTTTACCCCTTTGGTCATAAAGAGAAAGCAGTAAGGTTGTATGCCATCCTTGATGATCAGAAAAATAGATCTCTTGCTAACTCGACTTTCTTTGATATCTTCAATATTAAAGGACACTGCTCCCTATATTCACCTAAAACTTGCACAAGCGTGAGTGAAGAAAAAGGCAGAAGAGCTACTGGCTTCCAAATCGAATCCATAAATGGTGAAGCATCCCTGCCTTTACCTACCTTGATCGAATGCAATCAGATGCCAAACAATAGAGAAGAAATTCCTATGCCTGTGGCAGCATTACATCATGCACATCTAAAATCCATAGCACATCTCATACCTGCACTCGACCCAGAGGCCCGAATAATACTTCTGCTTGGAAGACATATCATAAGAGTCCACAAGGTGAGAAAACAAATAAACGGTCCTCACAATTCTCCATATGCCCAAAAGCTTGACCTAGGGTGGGTCATTATAGGTGATGTCTGCCTAGGAAAAGTTCACAAGCCAAACGCAGTGAATTCTCTTTACCCTAATACCTTGGAAAACGGACATCCATCCCTCTTTCAGCCACATCCTAACAGGTTCCTTGTAAGAGAGAAGCCGGCAAGTGTACTATATCCTCACTTTTCAGAAATCGAGAACCATCCTTGTGGTGAAGACCAAGACCACTTGGGGTGCAAGGTGTTCCAGAAGACAAAGGAAGACCACAAGATAGCTCCCTCTATTGAAGATGATGCCTTCTTAAACATAATGGAGCAAGGATTCTTCAAGGATAAAACGAACACCTGGGTTGCACCACTGCCTTTCAAGACACAGAGACGCCATCTTCCCAACAACAGAGATCAAGACTTTACCGCTTCTGTTGACTCAAACGCAACTTTCAGAAAATACCAGAGATGATGGAACATTTCTTCTTGTTCATAAACAAGATATTGGAGAACAGTCATGCAGAAGTAGCTCCACCCCTAAAAGAAAAGGAAGAATGCTGGTACCTACCAATCTTTGGCGTTTACCACCCTAAGAAACCAGGACAAATCCGAGTGGTATTTGACTCTAGTTCACAATATGAGGGAGTCTCTCTCAATGATGTTCTTTTGACAGGACCAGACCTCAATAACACACTTCTCAGTGTCCTCATCAGATTCAGTAAAGAATCCATTGCTGTAGTTGCCAACATACAACAAATGTTCTACTGTTTCCTAGTTAAAGAAGAACATAGGAACTTGAGATTCTTTTGGTTCAAAGACAACGACCCTACTCAAGACATCATAGAATATCGCATGAAAGTGCATGCTTTCGGAAACAGCCCATCTCATGCAGTCACCATTTATGGACTCACGGTCTGCCCAAGAAGGTGAAAAAGACTATGGAGAAGACGTTAAGAAGTTTGTTGAAAAAGACTTATATGTAGACGATGGCTTAAAGTCGCTTCCCTCACAAGAGGCCGCAATCAGTCTACTCAAAAGGACTCAAAGTATGCTTTCCTGTTCAAACCTCAGACTGCATAAGATAGCTTCAAACAGTAAAGTTGTTATGGAGGCCTTTCCTACTCAAGATTAGATTCCTACTCAGATTTGAAAGATCTAGACTTGGCAACAGACCTGATACCCATGCAGCGCAGCCTAGGGCTCAGCTGGGACCTCAAATCTGACAGCTTTACCTTTCAGGTCGACCAAGAACAGAAACCCCTCACACGACGTTGAGTCCTATCCACCATTAACAGTTTATATGATCCACTTGGATTTGCAGCCCCTGTGATCATCCAAGGTAAGACTCTGCTCAGAGAGTTAACCACAGATTCCTGTTATTGGGATTCGCCACCTCACTCAGAGAAAGAGGCACTATGGATAACATAGAGAGACTCTCTAATAGCATTATCTAACTTATGTATATATAGGCCATATGCCCACTTCTCTCCTACAGAGGTTCAGTCTAGACAGCTGTGCGTATTTTGTGATGCCTCAGTAAAAGCAATAGCTGCAGTCGCTTACCTTAAAACTATAGACATTAAAGACCAGGTCCAAATTGGCTTTACAATGGGCAAAGCAAAGCTGGCACCAAGTCCTGAGCTTACCATACCAAGACTGGAACTTTGTGCTGCTTTTCTAGCATTAGAGCTAGCAGATCTTATTGTGTCTGAAATAGATGTAAATCTTGATAGTACAGTATTTTATACAGACAGCAAAGTAGTGTTGGGCTACATTTACAATGAGACTAGGAGACTAGGAGATTTTATGTCTATGTTCATAACAGAGTTCAAAGAATCAGGAGGTCTACACAGCCTACCCAGTGGCATTATGCACCAACTGACCTCAACCCCTGCAGACCATGCTACAAGAGCTGTTCCTGCAGCCCACCTTAAAGATACCACATGGCTCACAGGACCAGCATTCCTCTACAGGCCTGTACTTGACACTCTTGAGAAAAACTCATTTGAGCTGCTAGAACCAAACGTTGATGCAGAGATTCGTCCTCATGTTTCTGTACTCACCACAAAAGTTTCTAACAGAGAGCTTGGAGCCAAACGATTCAACAAGTTTTCTACGTGGAAATCACTGAACAGAGCTATAGCTGGCTTGATTCACATAGCCAAATCCTTTAGAGCCACAACCTACAGGATCAGAGCACTGCAAAGGTTGGCATTACTGTCATAAGGCCCATACAGTGGACAAGCTCACACAGGCCAGAGACGTTAACATCCATTGTATCCGACAAGAGGCTTATGATCAAGAATTTGAACTCATCCAAAATCAAAAGAGTGTTCTAATAAACTGTTCCCTCAAGAGACTTGACCCCTTTATAGATTCTGTCTTTATACAGCTGAGAACTTTAAAGCTCACCCATGAGACCCTCTCAACCTTCATCGCTGAAGTAGTGGCGATCATAAATGCCAGACCTTTGACTTCAATATCTAACGACCCAGAAGATCCTTTCTTGCTCACCCCTTCCACTCTTCTCACCCAAAAGGTTGGTACAGCGTCTGCTTCTCCTGGTGAATTTAGTACTAAAGACTTGTATAAATGCCAGTGGAGACAAGTGCAAACCCTAGCAGATGTCTTCTGGGATAAATGGAGGAAACAATACCTCTCTACACTACATGTCCGGAATAAATGGCAAACCAGCAAACCCAACATGGAGATGGTAATGTTGTCCTTGTCAAAGACCCTCAGTCAAAAAGAAATGACTGGCCTTTGGGACTGATAACCAAGGTGTTTCCAAGTGAAGATGGGAAGGTCAGAAAGGTGGAAGTTAAAGTCTGCAGGCAACATGAGGCTAAACTCTTCCTCAGACCCGTTACTGAACTGATTTTGTTGCTCTCGCCAGAAGTGACTTAATGTGGTATCCTTTAGATACCAGACAGGGTTTGTCATGCCTTCATCAAGTTTATTGTTAATTTTTTCGTAGTTTTCATTCATAGTCGATTTGCCTTCTGTATAATTCTCTGTTGATTGTGTAACAGCTCCCTCTAGTGGCCGTTTTACATACAATTTCAGCTATTCATACTAGAAGTTTAGTCTACTTCAGCTTCCATACCTCAGTGACATCATCAGCCCTGCACATAGCAGTCACTTCCTCATTTATAGCCATCTTTCTAGAGGTTAGCACATGGTCTGGAAGTCCAGACCATGCTTGTTATGCAGATAGGATAATATGCTCCGGTTAGATATGTATCTGTGTTTGTATGTGCATTGCTATGCACAGAAATGTGTTATATGCATTGCTATATGTCAGACCCCATTAGTAAGTACATTGTTTTTCTGTTCCCCAGTTTCACCACTTATACAGTGGATATAAAAAGTCTACATACCCCTGTTAAAATGTCAGGTTTCTGTGCTGTAAAAAAAAAGTAAGACAAAAATAAATCATTTCAGAACTTTTTTCACCTTTAATGTGACCTATAAACTTGTACACTCAACTGAAAAACAAACTGAAATCTTTTAGGTAGAGGGAAGAAAAAATATTAAAATAAAATAATATGGTTGCATAAGTGTGCACACTTTAAACTATTACTTTGTTGAAGCACCTTTTGATTTTATTACAGCACACAGTCTTTTTGGGTATCAGTCTATCACCATGGCACATTTTAACAAGATTTGCCCACTCTTCTTTGCAAAAACACTCCAAATCTGTCAGGCATCTCCTGTGCACAGCCCTCTTCAGATCACCCCACATATTTTCAATCGGATTCAGGTCTGGGCTCTGGCTGGGCCATTCCAAAACTTTAATCTTCTTCTGATGAAGCCATTGCTTTGTTGATTTGGATGTATACTTTGGGTCGTTGTCATGGGCGTAGCTATAGGGGGTGCAGAGGTAGCAGTCGCTACTGGGCCCAGGAGCCTGAGGGGGCCCAAAGACCCTTGTGCCGCATAAGAAGACACACAAAGCACTGAGGGAAGGGGGGCCCAAGCTGAACTCTTGCACCAGGGCCCGTGAGCCGTTAGCTATTCCCCTGGTCGTTGTCATGAAGTTCCTCTTCATGTTCAGCTTTCTAGCAGAAGCCTGAAGGTTTTGTGCCAATATTGACTGGTATTTGGAACTGTTCATAATTCCCTCTCTTAATTAAGGCCCCAGTTCCAGCTGAAGAAAAACAGCCCCAAAGCATGATGCTGCCACCTTCATGCTTCACTGTGGGTATGGTGTTCTTTTGGTGATGTGCAGTGTTGTTTTTGCGGCAAACATATCTTTTGGAATTATGGCCAAAAAGTTCAACCTTGGTTTCATCAGACAATAACACCTTTTCCCACATGCTTTTGGGAGACTTCAGATGTGTTCTTGCAAAATATAGCCTGGCTTGGATGTTTTTCTTTGTAAGAAAAGGCTTTTGTCTTGTCACTCTACCCCATAGCCCAGACATATGAAGAATACGGGAGATTGTTGTCACATGTACCACACAGCCAGTACTTGCCAGATATTCCTGCAGCTCCTTTAATGTTGCTGTAGGCCTCTGGGTAGCCTCCCAGACCAGTTTTCTTCTCGTCTTTTCATCAATTTTGGAGGGACATCCAGTTCTTGGTAATGTCACTGTTGAGCCATATTTTCTCCACTTGATGATGACTGTCTTCACTGTGTTCCATGGTATATCTAATGCCTTGGAAATTCTTTTGTACTCTTCTCCTGACTGATACCTTTTAACAATGAGATCCCTCTGATGCTTTAGAAAGTTCTCAGTGGACCATGGCTTTTGCTGTGGGATGCGACTAAGAAAATTTCAGGAAAGACAACTAGAGTAGCTGAACTTTATTTGGGGTTAATGAGAGGCACTTTAAATGATGGCAGGTGTATGCTGACTCCTATGCAACCATATTATTTTAGTTTTTTTTTTTGTTTTCTTCCCTCCACCTAAAATATTTCAGTTTGTTTTTCAATTAAGTAGTACGGTTTATAGGTCACATTAAAGGTGGAAAAAGTTCTGAAATGATTTATAATTGTCTCATTTTTTTACAACACAGAAACCTGGCATTTTAACAGGGGTGTGTTTTATATCCACTGTATATCCTTGCAATAAAGACAAGTTGGATGTTTCTCTGTTGTCAATCCATTGCTGGGAAAGGTTTAGCTGTCTGTCAAGCTATGTACCTTCACACATAAGGAGGAGAGAACAGTAAAACAGCGTCTGCTTACGAGCTAGATACGAGGAACTGCCACTCCCTGGCCGCAGTGAAACAACGGCTTCTTACGAGCTAGATACGAGGAACTGCCACTCCCTGGCCGCAGTGAAAACAGAGGTGCTTACGTATTTTGCGGATCTGTTGTTTGCAGACCACAATACAGACATGGCTGCATGAAGCCTTATTACGCTTATCAGTATGATAACTGCAATACCAAATTTATAAAGTTTCTATTATGTTTTACTACTTCATAAAAAATAAAAACCTTTGAAGAAGTTTTCTTTGTATCACCATATTCTGACACCCATAAAACTACAACTAAACCACAAAGCTGTGTGAGGGCTTATTGTTTTTGGGTAATTTGTAATTTTTATTTTGACCATTTTGTGGTACATAAGACTTTTTGGTCACTTTTTATTCACTTTTTTTGGTACAGCAAGTTGACCAAAAAACAAAAACAAACAAACAGCCATTTTGATATTTTGTCTGTTACGGTGTTCACTGCTTAGGATAAATATTTTTATATTTTAATAGTTCAGGCATATTCAGTGGTATAATAACATCTATGTTTATTTTTTATTGTCTATTTTTATATGTAAATATTGGGAAAGGGGTTAATTTGAGTATTTAATCATTTATGGGTTTTTTGTAAACTTTTTTACAGTAATTTTTAATCCCCATAGGGAACTTGAACATGCAATTGTTTACTACTACAGTCTATGTTATTTTTGTTGGCTTCCAATTAAGCCCTACTGTAGGCAGGTCCAGTCAGATGACACCGAGAAACCCCTTGTCTAACTACTCAGATGCCATGCTTGCTATTGACTGCGGCATCTGAGGAGTCAAATATCTGTGTTCAGAGTTGACTCTGATAACAGACCATGATGGTAGAGTTCTACTGCATACCACAGCAGTCACCTGCCAGTTATGGCTGCAACTCAACTTCTGAGCAGGTACTATGTTTAAAGCCCCAATTACACCATACATGTTAGTATTAACCAAGGGGTTAATACTAAAATGTCTCTTAAGCCCAATTTTGAGAGACTAATGGCCCACACCCAATTGTCCATTTTAAAAAAATTTTATTTTGTTTTATGAATTTCCCTCAATGTGCTCAGGTTGGGTATCATATTTATGAAAACCCTGTGACACAGTTCACATAGAAATGTTCTATAAAAAGTGGATGGGGCTTCATTGTCACACTGACCGAGGCTCAATAATAGCACTGGCCACAGCATTTCTACTTAGAAAAGCGCTGGGTCCAAAACAAATTTGTCAGGCTAGCCTAATTATTTTTGTGTATAGCCTTATAATAGTAAAAGATAGTTTAAAAATGTTTCTTCAACATTAGTGTAGTCAGTATGACACAACAAAAAAAACAAGAACTAGAACTGCTGCAAAGACACCACTTAGGAAAGTATTACGTTAGCCCGCGGTTTCCCCTCTTTAAAACAGACATAATGACCAAAATGTTTTTCCTGTACTTTTATATTGATGACTTATTTGCAGAAGAAAAGCAATAGAGTGGGGCGTAGCCGTAGCAAAATCTGTCTTGACTTGTGGGGGAAAGGTGGAAGGCAGGAAGGGGTGCTGGTGGTGGGTCAGGTATTGGTCTCTTTGTTTAGAGGGGTTTTGGCAAGCGTTACTTAACCTGTGGGCTGGGGGAGTAGTTGAACACATTCTGGAGATTCAGTTGGCAATATATTTGTCAGGCAATCCACAAACAAAAGGTCAATTCCAGCTTCTTGCGTAAAAAATGGATGATTCTTTATTAGGCTTGCAAAGTTTAAGATCCGACATACATCACATGGAGAGGCAAAATGTGACTGTAACGCGTTTCGGGCTATAGTATTGAGCCCTTCATCAAGACAATACATTGTGCACTAAAAACAAAACTTTTATACAACATAAGGTATACTCCTCCCCCTTTGCTTCACTGGAAACCACACCCCAACTCAGGTGTTCCTGAGTTAGGTGATACTCTCAGCAGGGCACATGTAGAGGGGGAGGGGGAGAGGTGGAGAAAAACTTAAATCCACATATTCAAGAAAACATTTTCACAAATTCTACAAGTATTGTAATATTAAATCATGTTTTCTATTCAGACCTCTCGGTATGCATGTTTCCAACACAAACATCCAAAATGTTTCTCTGCTGAGAAGCTTCTGTTTTCGATCCCCTCCTCTAATCGGTGCCGAGACCACTTCTATACCTTGCACAGAAAATGCGGAGACATCGCCCTTGTGAACAGTGGCAAAGTGCAGTCTTACCGCTGAGACATTCCAAGACATAACATGAGGGACATCACTCAAATGTTTCCTTGTTTGTACCTTTAATTCATTAGTGGTACAGCCTACGTATTGCAGCCTACATTTGTCATGGCTTTCCTCAATGAGTTGAATATCGTTCAGATCTTCCTGAGTGGACTAGGGCATGGAGATCTCAGCTGCCTGGGCTCCTGCGTCCTGATGTAACCCCAGGGCCCGATATAATTTAAGGAGCCCCAGAAAGATCCCTTTGTGAAAGGATCCTGTGGTGCAACACTTCATGCGATGCCTTTGCAGTGGGAGGAATCCTGATGTGTGATGGGGGCCTTTGGAAGGTAGTGGGGTCCCCATCCTGCCCTCCCTGTCTGCATTGTAGATCTGGAAAGTTGGCGGATCACCAGGTTGTGGAGGAAGCAGCCTCTCTTGCTTTGCTGGCAGTTTTGTGGTTCATGGCAAGAGTTGAGCTGTGCAGAAGCCTGCTTCAGCATTCTGGCATCTTCTGGTACCTGGGAGACACATGAGGCTTCTGTTGCCCAGGAGGCACATGCTTTCAGGAGTGGTCCATAGCCCTTAGGAGTCGGTGGGGCCTGTAGGGCCTTCTGCATTGGAAGATTATGTGCAGCATTGTGGTCCCTCTGATGCACATGGCCAGCCAGCCATTCTGGTGGAGT
This sequence comes from Bufotes viridis, assembly GCA_033119425.1. NCBI lineage: Eukaryota > Metazoa > Chordata > Amphibia > Anura > Bufonidae > Bufotes > Bufotes viridis. Next base: position 312,727,156 of record CM065589.1, read on the forward strand.
CCATCACCAGGAGCTGTTTTGGACCGATGCCCCATCCCTCAGGACAGAAAGGGCAGATCTCCTGCAGTCCTTTATAAGGAGGAAGGGGAATAGAGCAAGGAGTCTTGGGGAGCCACGGACAGGCTTGAGGATGTTCTTGCTACCTGAACCTGTTTTTGCTGTATTGTGTCGGCAGAACATTCCCCTTTGATGTATACTGCAGCTGGGCCTCCTCCACGGATGGCCAGGTGAGACTGCATCATTTCAACCTAGGACTCTGGGTGGAAGGTTGTCTTTCAGTTCGGGTTCCAATAGGTTAGCGCAAGAGGTGTTGTTGGGGTGCTGGTCCTCCTGTCTCATCTGGGGCTGGGGGTTGTCCTGTAACTGTATGGTTGCCAGCTATTTCTCTTGGGGGTGCTAAGGTGGTAGGGCAGGTGGGGGTGCTCTCAAATGGTGTGGGCCCAAAGTGTGCTGGGTTGCTGCTGGCAAAATAATGAGGGGTACTGTAAGTTCCTCTCCAATTGTTGGTACAAGCATGAGTGTTCTGGATACAGGGTCTGGCTGGCTCTGGAAAAAACTGAGGACCCTAAAACATCGGTTAAGTGTATTGACTCCTACAAAATAGAATACCTGTTGCCAGAGGACAAGGTAACTGATATTGCAGAGACAAGTTTCCCGCCGGAAGGCCAAGAAAGTGGAGCTTTAAAGGGGCAATCTCAACTTTGCTGGCCATATTAGGCTGATAGGGCACGTGTTCTGTTGCTGTCTGGCCATGGCAACAGCAGGGGTGGCAGCTCCATTCTTTTTTCTGTGGTTGTCAGCAGAGGCAAGGTGGACCTTATGGTTTGGGAACGGGTTTTGAAAGTTTTCAACCTTCGATTGGTGTGGATGGAGGCATCTGTTTCTAGTGTTGGAGATGTATACGAATGTACCTGGGAAATGTGGTTTGGGGGCATTTCTTCAGAGGCAGTGGAGTGCTAGGTCTAGGGCGGAAAAGTGAAGGTCGGCGGGGTTCCTTACAAATCTAGTATTGTTGGAATTGATTAGAATTGTGCTGGATACTGAGTTGTGGGGGTATCAGTTGCAGAATAAGCTCGTGTGTTTTTCTTGTGATAATCTAGGGGTAGTGTAGGTTATTATTTAACTGGTCAATTCACCTCCTGTGCCTTAGTTATTATGTCATTTGGTCATGTAAGGTTTAGTGCTGAATGCTTGTTTTGTGGCTGTTCATGTGCCAGGTGTGGGCAATTCTGTGACTGACTCATTTTCAGTGGGATCATTTTTCACGATTCATGCTGGGACTGGAGGAACACAGGCGGCCTTGTCCTCAGTGGCTATGAAACGTTGCCTTGGGGTCTCCACATCCTTGATTGGATCATCCGTGAGTAACAGTATGTGGTCAGCTTATTCTTAAGCTTATATTACACTGGCCGATGGTTGGCCAGATCATTGCTACGAGCATTTGTAGGAACATTAGTTAGTGATGATTTGCATCTATAATACTGCTGCTGATTATCCGATGAAAGAGCAAACGCTTGTTCATTGGGCAAACGTAATCTTTCAGCATGTTTAAAAATCAATTTTTGCCGCAAAACAATGATTCAGTATGAGAACGAACGATGGTATTAGTGGTCGTTCGTCTTTCTATACAGTGGAGGAGATCGCTAAATGTAACAGCAGAGGTCTCCTTCCCTGATGAATGTTTCCTTCCCAACAATTGTCTGCTTGATCTGCTAGTGTAATACTAGCCTTATGGTTTGGTCTAAATAGGAACAGTTGTTGGGCCATGCTGGGAGCTGAAGTCCAAAGGATGATTTGCAGACCTTATTAAACTATTTTGTGGCGTTGTCTTTTAGTGACCGTTTGTAGTTTTGGGAGTTTCAAAGCGAGTCGCTGTGGTTGCCATTTGGTGCCATATGATGTTTGTGGCTGATGTCTCTGAGGTTTTGAACGGATTACATTATGTAGGGATACTTGGCGACCTGTTTCCTTTGCTGTTTTATAGTTACTCTGGGACTGCACTACATTGATGTGTTCCTTATTTTACAAGGTATGACTTTTTAGGGCAATTTTTTCCCTTGCTTTTTTCAGAGTTGTCCACAGTTTGGAATTGATGGCACGTGGTTGCTCCGGGGTTGGGTGTTTGCACCGTGAGGATGTTGTTATCAGTCCCGAGGGGCTCTTTCACACTTGCGTTCTGACTTTTCACAGTTGCGTTCTATCCCGCGTCAGAACGCAAGTCGCCTGAAAGCATTTGAAAACTGATCAGGATCCTGATCAGTCTTCGAAATGCTTTAAGGTTACCATGGCAGCCAGGACGCCACTGAAGTCCTGGCTGCCATGGTACTCCGCAGCAGTGTACTTACCTGCGCTGCAGCCGCTGGGCGCTCCTTCCTGATGTCACAGGTCCCCGCGGCGCCGCCCGGACCTGTGACGTCATGAAGGAGCGCCCGGAGGCCGCAGCGCTGGTAAGTACACTGCTGCGGAGTACTTACAATGGCAGCCAGGACTTCAGTAGCGTCCTGGCTGCCATGGTAATCGATCGGAGCCCCAGCTCACACTGGGGCCCCGATCGGAACTGCTGCTGTGCATGCGCAGAGCTAAATGTCGGATCCGGCGATGTGCCGAAACGATGTTTAGCTTAATTCCGGATCTGGATTAATGCACTTCAATGGGCATTAATTCTGGATCCAACGTTACGGCATGTCTTCCGGATTTTTAAACGGAGACAAATCCGCAGCATGCTGCGGTTTTGTCAACGTCCAAAAAACGTGAACGGAAGACATCCTTCCTGATGCATCCTGAACAGATTTCTCTCCATTCAGGATGCATTGGGATAATCCTGATCAGTTTCTTTCCGTCCTAGAGCCCCGAGGACGGAACTCTAGGACGGAAAGGAACAACGCAAGTGTGAAAGAGGCCTTACAGTGCCTAGTGTGTAAGTCATAGACAGATCCGGAGGACAAAAGAGTTCGGGTTCATTTGTGTCTATTAGCTGGTTGCGCTGCCATTTTTGGTTCATCAGTACTGTAGCGTTTTGTCTTGCTTCCAGTTTGTGGCAGTGTTCAAGAAGTGTTTGGTGGCAGCAGCTTTGTCAGCTGATGAATACAGCTCCCACTCCAGTAGAATCAGGGAGGCAGCAGAAGCTGCTTATTGGGGCTTAGGAGATGTTGTGATCAAGAGGATTGAGAAATGGGAATACGCTTGTTTTTGCTCTTATGTTTGTCCTAATTTGCCGGGAGTTACTAATGGGGGTGATGGTGACTCAGTTGGGGATATTTCTCTGATGGCACTTTTTGTGTGATTTATGATCTTTATTAGAGATGAGTGAATTGAAGTTGACGAAGTGGAATTCCATCCGAATTTTAGGAAAAATTTGATTCGCACCGAAGCCGAATTTCCTCATACTTCGTGGTAACGAATCGCATTTTTACCTAAAATGGCTGCTGAGGACATGGAGAAAGGAACTCTGGGAAGGTGGGATCACCCATAATGCCATGCATGCAGCCAATCAGCAGCCAGCCAGCCCTGTGATGTTACAGCCCTATAAATAGCGGTAGCCATCTTAGATTCTGCCATTTACCAGCATACTTAGTGTAGGGAGAGACATGTCTGCAGGCGCTAGGGACAGTGATAGGACAGACAGGATTGTGGTGAAAAAAACAATTTATAAATGCAGGGAAAGGATAGGTAGGAATCGTCCCACAGCATTTATGTACAACAGGATTCAGTAGGGGAGTTTACAGCCTGGGTAATAGGAACAATCAGATTACACCTTGCTGCACTGACTGGGGATCCAAATTGCCATTATACAGCTCTGTCATTCTAGCAAACTGTTCATGTTATTGGGGTGCAAGTGTTGTTTGATACAGCCATTACCAGGGTTTATTGCAAGGAAATATTTCTACAGTACGTCTTATTTGCCCTTGTGCGGTGCAGTTATATGTTGTAAAGCCCTTTTTAGCATGTATTAGTGGAGAAATAAAAATATATTTGCTTTTGTGCGGTGCAGTGATTTATTCTAAAGCCCAGTTTGCAGTGTAATATAAATAAAAATATATTCGCAGTTCTGTATTGCACTTATCTGTTGAAAAGCCTTTTGTGTTGTGAAAAAGTAGGAAAAAAATGAGGGCCTAATTGCCGTTCTGCGGTACAGTGATATATTCAAAATCCCAGTTTACCGTGTATTAGTGGCAAAATAAAAATATATTCGCTGTTAATCGTTTCACTTATCTGTTGAAAAGCCTTTTGTGTTGTGTAAAAGTAGAAAAAAATTAGGGCCTAATTGCCGTTCTGTGATGCAGTGATATATTCAAAAGCCCAGTTTGCCGTGTATTAGTGGCGAAATAAAAATATATTCGCCGTTCATTGTTGCACTTATCTGTTGAAAAGCCTTTTGTGTTTGGAAAAGTGGAAAAAAGTAGGGCCTAATTGCCATTCTGTGGTGCAGTGATATATTCGAAAGCCCAGTTTGCCGTGTATTAGTGGTAAAATAAAAATATATTCGCCGTTCAGTGTTGCACTGATCGGTTGAAAAGCCTTTTGTGTTCTGGAAAAGTGGAAAAAAATTAGGGCCTATTTGCCATTCTGCGGTGCAGTGATATATGTTAAAGCCCAGTTTGCCTTGTATTAGTGGCGAAATAAAAATATATTCGCCGTTCAGCATTGCACTTATCTGTTAAAAAGCCATTTGTGTTGTGTAAAAGTAGAAAAAAGTTAGGGCCTAATTGACATTCTGCAGAGCAGTGATATGTTCAAAAGCCCTGTTTACCGTGTATTAGTGGCAAAGAAAAAATATTTGATCTAACATTTGATTATTTGATCTAACAGTATGTCAGACAGAGAAGTGCCAGGCCCTGCACAGGGAAGTGGCAGAGGCCTAAATGTTTCTGGCGCAGGCAAAGGTCACAGCAGAGTAAGAGAGCGTGGCATCAGGGGTCGCAGCAAGAGTCCTGAGCTCCCGGTGTCATCTAGCGGTCGTGTCTTGACCAGCAACCCAGCAGTTCTTGAATGGTTGACTTGGTCATCCACATCGTCCCAAGTGACATCAGACGCCCCCGCCAAGAGTTCCTCTGACACAACGCTTAGTTGGCATGGCCCGGAAGCAGGCCCTGTGCCCCCACCTGTCCTGAACCTTCCTCTGTCATTTTCAGTTCCCTCAGCGCGAGTAGTATTACATTACCTTGGCTCGACTCCACTTCTCAGTGAGCACGAGCTACTAGAGGACAGTCAGCAGCTACTACCCAGCCAAGATCTGGAAGAGACATCCGCCACCTCCTCCATTAGGCGGGCAAGTAGTGATGAGGAGAGTGGCGTGGGAGCTGTTGTTGCGTGCAGTCAGGCTCCTGACCCAGAGACAGTTGAGGAGGACATCAGTGACTTGCAGACAGTACTCGATGATGATGTAGCTAATCGCACTTGGGAGCCGAGTGACGAAGGGGCTTTATTATCATCGCGAGAAGAGGCTGGCAGCTTGCCCGTGAGCCGGCAAGTCGCTAGCGTGGCCGGGAACCAGCAGGGTGGCAGCAGTGGGAGGTCGGGAGCCAAACGTGCCCGGGATAGACCACCCGCTTCGCAGGAGCCCACCTGCCCGGGAAGTAGTGGTGCAAGGGTTCACGGAGGCAGCGGCGGTAGCAGTCAGTCGGTGCGTCGTGTTAGGGGTAAGATCACCCACTCAGCGGTGTGGCAGTTTTTTGTTAAGCCACCGGGGGAGGTGAACATGGCCATATGCAGAATATGTGGGCAGAAGGTGAAGCATGGCCAGGGTGCCAATGTTGGCACTACGGCCCTGCGTCAACATATGAAGCATCACCATAAAGTGGCCTGGGACAACCGTGGCTCCGATGTGGTGCTCCAGCCTGCCGCAGCAACCACTGCATCACCCAGTGACACGCACCCGGTTTCAGGCAGTCAAGGCTCCACCTCCTCAGCCGAAGGGAGCTTTTTGTCCTTCCGAATCACCGAAGCGTTTGCCAAGAGACAACAGTATGCGTGCACTCATCCAACGACGCAGAAGCTGAACATGCCCCTGTCCAAGTTGCTAGTGCTGCAGTCCCTCCCTTTCCAAGTGGTGGGCTTTTTAGAGAACTGATGGCTTGTGCCAAGCCGAGGTGGAGAGTCCCAAGCTGTCATTTCTTTGCCAAAAAGGCAGTACCAGCCCTGCACACACATGTAGAACAGAAGCTAGGCCAGTCCTTGAGCCTGTCGGTGTCTGCCAAAGTGCACGGCAGCGCCGACGTGTGGAGCTATAACTACGGTTAGGGACAATACATGTCCTTTACAGCCCACTGGGTGAATGTTGTTCCTGCACAGCCACACTAGCAATTTGGCCAGGTGACGCCGCTTCCGCCTCCGCGTTGTCACGCCGTTGGTCCTGCGACAATGTCCGCCTCTGCCTCCTCATCCTCCACTGTGTCCTCAGCCTCCACTGCAGGGACAATTAACAGTGCCCCTCCAGCATATCACATGTGCAGGACATGGCGGTGTCACGCTGTTCTGGAATCATACAGGGGAAGGACTGCTCCGTGTCCTTCATCAAGAAATCGAATCCTGGCTTTCCACGCAACAACTTAAAATCGGAACAATGGTGACTGACAACGGGAAGAACATGTTGTTGGCACTGCGTCAAGAACGGCTGAGCCATGCGCCCACGTGTTCAATTTGGTTGTCAAGTGGTTCCTGAAGTCTTCCACCCATCTGCAAGACATCCTAAAAATGGCCAGGAAACTTTGCATGCACTTCAGCCAATCGTACACCGCAAAGCACACCCTCCTTGAGCTGCAGCGGCAGAAAGGCATCCCCCAACATAGGCTGATATGCAATGTTTCCACCCGTTGGAATTCCACCCTCCATATGTTGGACTGACTATACGAACAGGGAAAAGCCATAAACGATTTCTTGATGATCCAAGCGGACAGAAGTACTCCCCTGTGTAACCTCGATGTCAGCCAGTGGCAGCTCCTGCGTGACACCTGCCATTTGCTAAGGCCCTTTGAGGAGGCCATGTTATTTGTCAGTCGCCAGGACTACAGGGTGAACAACATCATTTCAATGCTTCATGTCCTGGAACAGATGCTAGTAAATCTGGCTGGTCAGGGGACTAGAGACGATGTGCCTAGATCTGATGGCCACATGAGCCCTGTGGGGGCTGAACTGGAGGAGGAGGAGGACACTGGAGCACAAGCAATATTTAGCGACATAGGTGGTTTTTCTACACAGGTGACAGGAGAGGAGGAGCAGCCAGAGGAGCTACAGGGTGATGAGAAAGAGGAGGCAGACACACCATGGCAGTATACAGTGGAGATGGAGACAGGGAGTCCCTCCGAGTCACTTGCACAAATGGCCCGATGCATGCAAACTTGCTTGCGTAGTGACAGCCGAATTGTCACCATTCGGCAGAGGGGTGACTTCTGGCTCTCCACCTTGTTGGACCCTCGCTACCAGTCCAAAATGGGGGCCTTTTTTACACCCGCTGAGGGTGAGGACAAACTGAACTACTATAGAGAGATCCTATGTAGTCAGTTGGCTGCTGCCTATCTGCGCCATCGTCCATCCTCTTGCAGGTTTGACCGGGAGGGGCCCTCTGCACTCACGTTCCACTGCCATGGCTGCTGGGAAGGGGTGAGGTGGCAGGAGCAGTACCAGCTCTATCAGCAGCAGCTTGAGTCTAGAGTCGCTGATGAGCAGCTTTCTTCACCTACTTAGTGAAGAAAGTACTCACCAGCAGCAGGTAGACCTGTAGCAGGACCTGAACCAGCAGGTGGTGGCCATACTTGGACAGTACCCTGCCACCCCACATTGAAGATCCACTGGACTACTGGGCAGCCAAACTGGATTTTTGGCCGCCACTGGCAGAGTTTGCCCTGAAAAAGCTGTCCTGCTCATCCAGTAGTGTGGCATCAGAGCGAATGTTTAGTGCGTATGTCACCTTGCCACTCTGTGGTCTCCTCATGCTGCTGCCACCTCCACACTATTTTGCCACTCTGTGGTCTCCTCAGGCTGCTGCCACCTCCACACTATGTCACCTTGCCACTCTGTGGTCTCCTGATGCTGCTGCCACCTCCACACTGTCATTGTGCCACTCTGTGTCCTCCTCCTGATGCTGCTGCTGCCGCCACCTCAACATTCTGTCGTTGTGCCACTCTGTGGCCTCTTCATGCTGCTTCCACCTCACCACTATGTCATAGGGCCACTCTGTGGCCTCCTGATGCTGCTGCCACTTCCACACTATGTCACCTTGCCACTTTGTGGTCTCCTGATGCTGCTTCCACCTCCACACTATGTCACCGGGTCACTCTGTGGTCTCCTCATGCTGCTGCCACCTCCACACTATGTCACCTTGCCACTCTGTGGTCACCTCATGCTGCTGCCACCTCCACACTATGTCACCTTGCCACTTTGTGGTCTCCTGATGCTGCTGCCACCTTCACTCTGTCATTGTGCCACTCTGTGGCTTCCACCTGATGCTGTCGCCACCTCCACACTCTGTCATTGTGTTACTCTGTGGCCTCCTGATGCTGCTGCTGCCACCTCCACACTGCCAATTTGTCACTCTGTGGCCTCCTTATGCTGCTTCCACCTCCTAACTATGTCACATTGCCACTTTGTGGTCTCCTCATACTGCTGCCACCTCCACACTGTCACCTTGCCACTCTGTGGTCTCCTGATGCTGCTGCCACCTCCACACTCTGTCATTGTGCCACCCTGTGGCCTCTTGATGATGCTGCTGCCACTTCCAGACTCTGTAATTGGGCCACTCTGTGGTCTCCTCATGCTACTTTCACCTCACCACTATGTCATAGGGCCACTCTGACGACTTCTTATGCTGTTTCCACCCTCCCCACTTCATGACTGGGCTACTATTTTGCCTTTTGGCCTGTTTGACATCATCATTTATTTGATCCTTTTCTGATCTGTCAGAAGGAAGGAAAAATGAGATGCACAACGGATCCTGTCTGTGTAGCAGCTGTAAGGCCTGTATGGTCCCATCAGAATTGGCTTGTGATTTGGTAGTCAAAAGCAGTAGTGGGTACAAAACACAGAAGACATGCAAATATTTCATTCACATGTCATCTCTGTTTTGGATCCACTCTTGTTTTTTGTTTGGCATTAGCAATACTGATGGATTACTGACCAAATGCTGACCGAGTAAAGTCGGATGCTCAACAGACAGGATCCGTTTTTTGGGGGTTATTGTTTTGACGGATCAGAGGAAGGACAAAATAATCAGTGATGTCAACACAAGCTTACTGCTGACACCCTCTTCACTCTGTCGGGGGGGCTGTACTTGTATAAGCGTTTAATAGAACAGGTTCTGTAGACATCTATGTGGAATCAGCTGACGACGGTGTAAAAGGAGTGCGCTTCTTCTTGATGCTAACATTGACCTGTAAGGCTGAGTTCACACTTAGTTATTTGGTCAGTTTTGGCCCTGTGATTGCCCAAATAAGTGAAGTGTGCAGTGATTCTATGAGCGGTGCCTGTCATCTGCATGTCATACGGACTCACAGTATTATTTCACTACCAGAGCAGACACCCTATGCGTGTTACTGCAAGGCACAGTGTTTTACACCACTATAAAGGCTCTCTGAAGCCAGGAAATAGCCGTTTTTTAACGCGATTTGCCGCAAATAAATTCGGACCGAACCAATTTTTTCCAAAAAAATTCGGCAAACCAGCGAAGAAATTCGCTGATCTCGAATCTTTATATTTTCTGTTACAGGGTCTTCCTTGTGTTCGGCCTGGTTTTATCATTCCTTTGTTTATTGCTTTGAGTGCAGATGTGAAGCCAAATGGACAGCAGCTGGATTTTGACAAAGTAGTCCTAGTCTGATGGATTGGCCTTCTAGATCCAGAGTCAGATCCTTCCTGAGTTTGAATTTAACACCAGTTTGGATAGGCCCCCTAACAAACTACTTATTAAGGTTGTGGATGGATTTCCCTAACCTGTTACTCATCTGGTCTGATGTTGATGCAATACCCTAGAATAGGGTACTTACAAAACAGTTTCTTGTATTTAAATGTTATATAATGTATTGTATCGCACCTTTGTAGTTTTGTATGGATCAGTCAAGGTTAATAATCCAGACTCTACCCTTATAAGAGGTTAGGTGTTGGACCTAGATCTGCCCCTAATCTAGTGAGTCAGTCTTGTGTTAACTGAGGAAGTAAGAGAAGCTACATTTCCTCACTTCTCAGAGTACTAGGCCTGAGTTTCAGAGAATCACTACCTCTCAGAATATCTCTACCTCAGTCAGTCAGTAAGGTATTCGCTTTTTAAGACTGCTGCAGAGAGAGGGACATTGCTAATACACCCTTCACGCTTGGTCACGGCCAGGCCAGGCATATCTTAATCCTGTACCCCTCATCTGGGAATTACATACAAGTTTGCAATGCTATTGCCAGCCTTAGATTCTGCAGAGAGAGAGACTTTGGAAAGATTGAGGGAAGGAGTGATACAATCCCCATTGTGACCTATATCCATACATTGCTTTCTGGGAGGATTTGCACTGTGAATTATTTGGAACCATTCTGCACTTAAGTAAAGTGGATTTATCTATTTTGTACAACTGGCCTGATTATTGACTCCAGCACCACTCACTGGCCACAGCACCTATATCGCCTGCCTTGCACCCATACAACACTCATAACAACAAGAGCACCCAAACTGCCATCAGGCGGGAGCCCTAACATCAGAGTGTGGTATGCTTTTATAACTCTGGCCCTAGGGAGCATCGATTTGATGATTGCCACTGTGAATAATTATTGCAGCCAAAGCCCCATCTTCCGCTCCTCTGGGACTTGCAGCATTAGGGCTTGTTGGTCCTGGTGTTTTGCCAGATCTGTTGACCACATTAATAGGTTGTGGGCAAAGTTGAATTAACATGTAGGTTGTTTTGTGAATAGGAATGGGGAGGTCTGTGGTGCGCCTGTAAGGGGTGCCAGTGGATGGTGACAAACTAACTGACAACTGAGTAAAACTGGAACGTTTTTACTGATGATGATTTTGCAGTACAGCGATAAACTCTTGAATTTGTGCAACAGGTAAATTTGTATTCATTTTAACATGTGTTGATAAGAGGGATGGTATAACTACAGTCTCTATAAAATTATTTTATCTTCATACAGTCTCTCAGGGGCCGCACTTACTGATCCTGCTAGTGGGTGATAGACCATCCTGGCGCTCGATCTCTGTCTCTCCACAGAAGGACCTCTCTTTGCTGCAGTGGCGAACCTGGCAGTAGTGATGTCGCGAACATAAAATTTTCCGTTCGCGAACAGCGGATGCGAACTTCCGCAAATGTTCGCGAACGGGCGAACCGGGCGAACCGCCATAGACTTCAATTGGCAGGCGAATTTTAAAACCCACAGGGACTCTTTCTGGCCACAATAGTGATGGGAAAGTTGTTTCAAGGGGTCTAACACCTGGACTGTGGCATGCCGGAGGGGGATCTATGGCAAAACTCCCATGGAAAATTACGTAGTGGACGCAGAGTCGGGTTTTAATCCACAAAGGGCATAAATCAACTAACATTCCTAAATTGTTTGGAATAACATTCTTTAAAACATCCAGTGTGTGTATACGATCAGGTATGATGTTGTATTGATCAGGTAGTGTAAGGGTTACGCCCGCTTCACTGACATTGACAGACCAAACTCCCCTTTTAATGCACCGCAAACAACCGCAAACAGTTCATTTGCACAACCGCAAACTCCCCATTTGCACAAGGTTGGATACCAAGCTAGCCACGTCCCGGTGATGTCATTGAAGGTTTCTTCCTCCACCCAGCCACGTACAACACCAAGGGTCCCCAAAAGGTGAATTGAATTGATTTTTCGAACGGGGAGATGGTTAAAAAAACGCTGGCTCCCTCCCCTTTGTTTTTATCCACAGTCACTGCGTCTGCGCCGTGCAATTTACTGTCACACCCGATATGAGTGGTATTTTCTGTAGTAGGGATTGCCTTTTGTGAAAAAAAAATTTAGGCCAGGTACCTTCGACTGCCTTCACAATGACAGACCAAACTCTCATACACCAAACTGAATTGATTTCAGGAACCGGGAGATGGAAAAAGCAGCTTGATCGGTCCTCTTACTCCCAAATTGGGGCACTGCGCGTGCACAGAGCAATGTGCTCTGACACCCTATATGAGTGGTGTCTTAACTAGTACTATTCCTATCAGCGGCGGGCGGGAGCGTGGTAACTTGAGAGCAGGTGACCGAAGCTGAGCTGGAGGAGGATGGTGCGTCAAGGTTCTTAGCGGAAGCTGTTGAAGATTGGGTGTCCTGTCTAAGCCAGTCAACTTTGTCCTCAGAATTTTTCGGGTTCAGGGTACGTGGCCTCTGAACACTAGGCATTATTCCAGGGACAGTGGAAATCACAGCACCACGATCACGACGGCCCCTGCGGGGTGGCCTGCCTCTGCCTGTCATTTTTTTTTAGATAAGTGGTACTACGCGTGCTAGGTACTGTGCCACTCGGTATCAGTGGTGGGCACTGGCAGTGGGCACACTACAGTCTGTGGAAGTGGGCCTGACACACACTGGCAGCAGGCAAGCAACTGAAATTAGACTAATGTGTAAAAATTCAATGCCTTATTTATCAGCAAGCTACTGTGCCACCCGGTATCAGTGGTTGGCACTGGCAGTGGGCACACTACAGTCAGTGGAAGTGGGCCTGACACACACTGGAAGCAGGCAAGCAACTGAATTTAGACTACTGTCTAAAAATTAAATGCCTTATTTATCGGCAAGCTACTGTGCCACCCGGTATCAGTGGTTGGAACTGGCAGTGGGCACACTACAGTCAGTGGAAGTGGGCCTGACACATACTGGCAGCAGGCAAGCAACTGAATTTAGACTACTGTCTAAAAATTAAATGCCTTATTTATCGGCAAGCTACTGTGCCACCCGGTATCAGTGGTTGGCACTGGCAGTGGGCACACTACAGTCAGTGGAAGTCGGCCTGACACACACTAGCAGCAGGCAAGCAACTGAAATTACACTAAAGTGTAAAAATGAAATGCCTTTTTTTGATGAAAAGTCCTGTGCCACACGGGATGACAGGGGTGGGCACTGGCAGTGGGCACACTACAGTCAGTGGGAGTCGGCCTGACACACACTAGCAGCAGGCAAGCAACTGAAATTACACTAAAGTGTAAAAATTAAATGCCTTTTTTATGAAAAGTCCTGTGCCAGCCGGTATGAGTGGTGGGCACTGGCAGTGGGCACACTATAGTCAGTGGAAGTCAGCCTGAAACACACTGGCAGGCAACTAACGTTAGATTAAAGTGTAAAAATTCAATGCCTTTTTTGATGCAAAGTCCTCTGCCAGCCGGTACGAGTGGTGGGCACTGGCAGTGGGCACACTACAGTCAGTGGAAGTCAGCCTGACACACACTGGCAGGCAACTAACCTTAGATTAAAGTGTAAAAATTAAATGCCTTTTTTTGATGCAAAGTCCTGTGCCACCCGGTATGAGTGGTGGGCACTGGCAGTGGGCACACTACAGTCTGTGGGTCTGCAGCTCCTCACACACAGGTAGGCCAGGCAACTGCAATATGTATATGGAGAAAAAAAAAAGCAGACTAATGTTGCAGCCCTAAAAAGGGCTTTTTGGGGTGCTGTCAGAACGCTGTCCTTACAGCAGAGATCAGATGAGTCTTTCAGGACTGGAGTGGACACTGAATTCACTAGCCTAGCTATCGATTTCCCGATTAAATCAGCAGCAACTACACTCTCCCTCCTCTCACTAAGACTGCAAATTCCGAATGAATCTAAAATGGATGCTGCTCAGGAGATGGGAGGGTCTGGGAGGGAGGGTATGCTGCTGATTGGCTGGAATGTGTCTGCTGACTGTGAGGTACAGGGTCAAAGTTTGCTCAATGATGATGTATAGGGGGTGGACCAAACATCGCATGTGTTCGCCCGCTGCGGCGAACGCGAACAAGCTATGTTCGCCGGGAACTGTTCGCCGGTGGATAGTTCGGGCCATCTCTACCTGGCAGGACATTTCTGAGGCCTTACTTGTCTGTCATATGTGCTGCACAATTTGCTCCCTTGCTCTGGTTCTTGTTGCACAGTTCCTTCAGTGCCATTTAATGTTATGTCTGCTGCACCCTCTCTGGGCTGCATGTCTTTACTTGGGTTGTTGTATCAGGCCGCCCTTGAGCTCTGGTAACGGACCCTGCTCTGGATCTCTGGCACTGCACTCCTCTTCTTCCCCAAGCCCTGGTTGAACTCCTCCTCCCGTGCAGCAGGCTTTGTTTCCCCCTGTTATCTCTAGCTGAAAACTGGCTCCCTCTGCTGGACTGGAATGATGACAGCAATTCTCTATGTTCCAGCATTACAACAGCTCCTCCTGACACTACACACCAAAGGGAATTGGAGGCAGCTTCTGCTGAATTTTTGTGGGGAGATCGCTTGCACATTAACAATGCTGGCATCAATTTGTGGTGCTTGGGGTTTCAGGATGGGTTGGAGACACCCTTAGAGTTATTTGTGGGGCAGGAAAAGGGGATCCTTGGAGGCGGAAAAATGGTTATAATAGGTGCATGACAATTGGGGTTTGATAAGTCGTTGTTTGGGGCTCTTATTTGTGTTTGGTTGCCTTTGGATCGCTGAGAACAACTGAGGGTAAGGTGTGAAACATGAGTGGAGGGTGCAATCGGAGGCTGCAATTGTTGGTGTTGAACAATGCCTTCAAGGAACCTTTACCATTATGATGTTAGGATGTTTTATGATGTTTGGCTGAAATATTGTTGTTTATGATATATGTAAAATGGATGGATATCATCTTTTAAAAATGATGGCTGGTTAATTTGTCATAGTTGATGTCTTACTTCAGCAGATGGCATTCATCATGTAGAGAAAGTTAATACAAGGCACTTACTAGTGTATTGTGATTGTCTATATTGCCTCCTTTACTAGCTGGATTTATTTTTCCATTATAAACTGATTTTTTCCAGGGGTTATGGCCACTGCTGTAGCCAGGAGCGGACTGACCAGTCGGGCACTTCGGACACGGTCCGAGGGCCCGGCCGGGAGGAGGGCCCGCCGCCTGTCAGGGCCGGCGCAGCAGCACAGCGCACAATTAATGGTAGTGTCTAAACTCCAGACACCAAACGGACCTTCTGACGTCACTAGGTCACGTGACATTCTCCGGTCACGTGACTCTGTCGCCTTGCTCCGGCGCCAGAACATAATCAGATGCGGCAGCAAGTCTGGAGTTTACCCGCGAGTTTCCCTGTCTGCAGTTTTATCCCACTGAAGTCCATTTTTTGAGGTGAGGGAACAGATATCTGAGCTGCATATTTTGGGGTTCAGCCTGTCAATTTTTGAGATGAGGGAACAGATATCTGAGCTGCATATTTTGGGGTTCAGCCTGTCAATTTTTGAGGTGAGGGAACAGATATCTGAGCTGCATATTTTGGGGTTCAGCCTGTAAACTGAGGTATGTGAAGTGCATATTTTGGGGTACAGCCCTGTAATGTGAGGTGGATATATAGGGGTGCAGCCTGTAATGTGAGGTGGATATATGGGGGTACAGCCCTGTAATGTGAGGTGGATATATGGGGGTACAGCCCTGTAATGTGAGGTGGATATATGGGGGTACAGCCCTGTAATGTGAGGTGGATATATGGGGGTACAGCCCTGTAATGTGAGGTGGATATATGGGGGTACAGCCCTGTAATCTGAGGTGGATATATGGGGGTACAGCCCTGTAATCTGAGGTGGATATATGGGGGTACAGCCTGTAATCTGAGGTGGATATATGGGGGTACAGCCCTGTAATGTGAGGTGGATATATGGGGGTACAGCCCTGTAATGTGAGGTGGATATATGGGGGTACAGCCCTGTAATGTGAGGTGGATATATGGGGGTACAGCCTGTAATGTGAGGTGGATATATGGGGGTACAGCCTGTAATGTGAGGTGGATATATGGGGGTACAGCCCTGTAATCTGAGTTGGATATATGGGGGTACAGCCCTGTAATCTGAGGTGAATATATGGGGGTGCAGCCTGTAATGTGAGGTAGATATATGGTTGTACAGCCCTGTGTATGGGTGTAAGGTGTATGGGTGGTGATTATGGGGTTCAAAGGGGTAATTTTTTTATTTAGGGCCACTGTATCAGCAGCCTTTTCGGTATGGCACACGGGAAGCCCTTCCCATCTCCTGAGAAACTCCACCCCTAACTGACATCCCTCTCCCCATGAGCAGCTCTGTACTAATCTGTACATTATTGGTATAATAGTAAGGGACGTGTGGATGATGGTCATGTGATCAGCTTTGTGTGTGGGAGGAGTTGAGTGAACAAATGAGACTCTGTGTAGGACTGATGTAGAATCTGTATTCATAATTTTTATGATTCGATATGGAGAGGCACTATCGGCCTTCACTTCTGGGACAGCCGATTAGGGCATACACTGCTGGCAGGGCTGGGTTCGTCATTAGGCCCCCACTTCAATGTCTACAATTCTGTCCCCAGGAATCTAATTTGCAGTCTGCTGAAGTCTAATCAAAGGAGCGTGCTCCTCCTCCACTTAGATGCCTTATTGGTTATAGACCAGCCTCTGAGGTTTTAAATCAAAATGTTCGGCACGTCTGCAGATTGCATCCAGTGCATTTCAAGCCTGGCTGTTGTTTCAAAACTGAGCTTTTGATCTCGGCTGCACGAAAGACTCGTGCAACACTTTTCCTATGCCTTCATAAAGTCTGCGGCACATCAGTAAGCTAATTAATTACTGCTATAAAAAATTATATTGGTGGTCATTAAAGAGGACCTTTCATGTGGTTAAGGCCTCTTGCACATAGCTTTTGCGTTTTTTTCATTCTGCAAACCGCGGATCCGCCAAAAATAGAAAACCGCAATTTGCGGAACGGGCGGCCCATTTTAGGAATGCCTATTCTTGTCCGCAAAACTTTTGTTCCTTTTGTTCCTTTTTTTTGTTCCGAGACATGGGAGTGGCTGGAGGCGGGACATGGGTGGGGCCTGGAAGGGGGCCCTTGACTTATTTTGCCCGGGGGCCCTGAGGGTTCTCAGTCCGCCCCTGGCTGCAGCACAGATACCAGGTGGCTGAGACATCAGCTGCTGCGCATGTGTGGATTACAGCGGTGGCCACAACCCCTGGAAATGAGCAGTGTATAATGAGATTGAAAAATGAATCAAACCAAGGAAAAATACATTAGTAAGTGCCTTATATTAACTTTGTCTACATGATAAATGCCATTTGCTGAAATGAGACAACCCCTTAAATGAATACGACCGTTACAGCCAGGGCAAGTGTCGGGGCCCACTGCTTCTGGGGGGCCCACTCGTTTCTGCGCAGTCCCTTTAAAATTTTTTACAAACTGTTGCTTTCTGGCGCAGCGCAGCTGCCGTCATAAAAGATCCCCAGGCCTGCAGAGTGCGGAGTGTCAGTGCGCCGCGTGCATGTGCACGTGCGCGAGTACACTGGCCGGAGCAGCAGGCCCTGCAGCAGAGGAAGTCGGTGTTCTGCCACTTTTCTATACCTGGCAGAAAATCTATACCCGGAAGTGATGTAGCTGCACTGGAAGTCACGTGGACGCGTTGGAATCAGCTGGAGGAGGGGGTGTGTGCGCTGCGCAAGCACATTCGGCTAGAGTATAGTTGTGGTCGGATCGGCTATCAGAAAGGTGTACGTAACCTATCTACAACAAGCAGTAGAATTGTGCCATAACTGCTGCGGTAGGGCAGCCTAAAGGGGGCCACCCTAATATGAAGTGACTGTAAGATGGTGTGGGTGGGTGGGTGAAATCAGCTGAATCGGCGTCAGCCTGGGCCCACAGGTGCCTATAAATAGCCTTGTAATCAGCCTCCCCTCCCACAAATACAGCAAAGGTCTTTGCTTAATACTTGTGGTCGGATCGGCTATCAGTAAGGTGTACGTAACCTATCTACAACAAGCAGTAGAATTGTGCCATAACTGCTGCGGTAGGGCAGCCTAAAGGGGGCCACCCTAACATGAAGTGACTGTAAGATGGTGTGGGTGGGTGGGTGGGTGAAATCAGCTGAATCGGCGTCAGCCTGGGCCCACAGGTGCCTATAAATAGCCTTGTAATCAGCCTCCCCTCCCACAAATACAGCAAAGGTCTTTGCTTAATACTTGTGGTCGGATCGGCTATCAGAAAGGTGTACGTAACCTATCTACAACAAGCAGTAGAATTGTGCCATAACTGCTGCGGTAGGGCAGCCTAAAGGGGCCAAAAAGAGCAGACCTTAGTTTAGAGCAAAACATATACATACCATTACGACACCCACTTTGAACGCAACGACACTACATGATGAAGGTGCGGAATATACCGTACGTACCACAGAGACTTCTATGTACCTTACCTCTTTGTCACGTGCGCCGGCACGTCGTTCTTGGAGGTAGCTAATGTTGATGCTTTTGAAAGAGTGGTTGGTAATCAGAAACGATTTACTCCTATGTTGAACAACATATGAACATATTACGAGACGGTCTGAATCCTGAGAGCTGCAGACTAAAACAACAATGGTGAATCTGATGGAAGGGCCTAATTGAAGTCCAACCATTCGCCAAGGGCCCTGTTAATAGTAGCAAAATACTTCACCTATACTTATTCCCCGACCACCGCTTTAATTATTATTATTATTTTTATAAAGGACCCAAAAAGTTAGAAGATGGCGGATGCCGTCTAACTCTAGTAATGGATTAAGTGAAATGTGTAGACTCACCAGGCCTGGGGAACCATAAGCACGAGTACATGGCTGATCCAATTAACGAGCTAATGTTGCCTGTAATGAGGACAAAAACATACCCACCATACTAGCAGTTGTGACAGAAAATAAGCTTAAGGTCGTGATAAACTATGTATGCTGCACCTACAGTAGTGATAGGACTTGTTGAGTCCATAGACGTGACAGACTACGTATATTGTGCCTTATTATTGTACCTACTACTGGATGATAGACCGGTACCCAGAAACTAGGTGCGACACCAACACCCTCAGCCCGAGTTTGACGATGAAGTAAGCATGTCTGTAATGAAGACATAATGTACACCCAATGCCTGCCGCTATGACAGGACAAGCTTAAGGTCATGATAGACTACGTATGCTGTGCCTGTAGTCGCGCTAGGACTTATCGTGTCAGTAACGTGACAGACTTCGTAAGTCGCCTGTAGTCGTGACAGGACTTATTAGTCTGTAGTCGTGACAGACTTCGTAAATCGCCTGTAGTCGTGACAGGACTTATTAGTCTGTAGTCGTGACAGACTTCGTAAATCGCCTGTAGTCGTGACAGGACTTATTAGTCTGTAGTCGTGACAGACTTCGTAAATCGCCTGTAGTGGTGAGACAGGACTTATTAGTCTGTAGTCGTGACAGACTTCGTAAATCGCCTGTAGTCGTGACAGGACTTATTAGTCTGTAGTCGTGACAGACTTCGTAAATCGCCTGTAGTGGTGAGACAGGACTTATTAGTCTGTAGACGTGACAGACTTCGTAAATCACATGTAGTGGTGAGAGGGTGAGAGGACTCCCTGTGGACGAAACTGATGCCATAGTATTATTTTTTCCTGAACAACCCTTTGAGAGCCGAAATTTGAGAAACGTGAAAAATGAGACCACAGGGTCAGCTTCCTGGGAGAATGGGTCTATAATGCAAGGACGGGCAAGAGAAAAGTAACAACGGGGAGCGAGGAAGCAAGAACCTAGAGAGGGTAAATGGGAGAAAAATGCGAACCCAGGAGAAGGTGATGTCTGAAAGGAAGGCTTGAGATGACTGCTTGAAAAGAAAACGATGAAAACCCAACCACCTA
This sequence comes from Bufotes viridis, assembly GCA_033119425.1. NCBI lineage: Eukaryota > Metazoa > Chordata > Amphibia > Anura > Bufonidae > Bufotes > Bufotes viridis. The sequence goes on from CM065589.1 coordinate 312,746,940, forward strand.
CAACAATAATGTGAGTTAGATTCTAATGCCCAAAAGCCATGCATGCGAGCCTCCACAAGAAGAATTGTATTGCGAGCCACAGCTGACCGAGCCATGCGAGCGGGCCTGAAGGCAGAAATAGACATGGAACCTACTGTGGCGGACCGCGCAGCCGACCTCGAATGGCGGAGTTGTGTGTAAAAGGTAAATTGAGAAGCCATGCGTGAGACACTAATGGCGGGGCCAAGCGCGAGAGACACTAATGGCGGGGCCAAGCGCGAGAGACACTAATGGCGGGGCCATGCGCGAGAGACACTAATGGCGGGGCCATGCGCGAGAGACACTAATGGCGGGGCCAAGCGCGAGAGACACTAATGGCGGGGCCATGCGTGTCAAATTAAAATGGAGAAGCCATGCGTCAGAGACTCATGGCGTAGCCCTGAATGCGAAACTTATGGCAATTTTTAATATATTTTTTTTTTTTATATTATTATTATTATTTTTTTTTTTTAAACCACTTAAGCAGTACCAGTATGACTAGGGGACTCGCATAACCATGACCCCCTTCGACAGTAACCTAGGACACTAACCAGCTTACAACCATATTGTACCCCTAGCGAATAACGTGAAGAACGGTCATAGACCCCGCGGAGCCATGAGGCTGAAGCAGTCATCGGGCCCCCGAAGCCAAGACTGAACTAGATGACATTACAGTGACGATAAGTAATTAAAATGTGAGCCAGACCTGATGGGATATGCATAGACAATAGTGAACCGAACCCCGTGCCTAGGTAGACATTAAACCAACCGTAAAATTGAACAGATGGGAGAAAAAGAGCCAGAGGCATTACAATTCGCTAAGAGAAGACCCTAATCGTGACAACGCGTAAACAGCTTGTAAAACATAGTAGGAAACTTACTCCTATTAACCCACTGACCGCTGAGGGACTGTATGGTGAGCTGGGGCAGGAGACCAGTCTGAGTGAATGCGAACCAGGACTAAAGAACAGCACCCAATTTTTTTTTATTTTTTTTTCACCGAAGTGAAACAGAAAAGTAGGCCTATGGAATGTAACAACCAGCGAGGAAAGAAACGTAAACCTGAAAGAAAGCGGTATCAGAGCAGTGTGCTGACTGCCCTAGTGAAAATACTGAGTAACCATGATGTAGCAATGAAAGGGAAAAATACAGCTTTAAGTGGAAGCAGAATATAACATCTGATGTAAGAACAGGTGGGTGAATGCAGCTCTGGATGTCAGTGGTGCCTAAAACATGGTATGGGCCCAGCTCTGAGCATGAAGAGTAAGGTGTAACGCAGCCGTATGAATGCACTCTGAAGTGAGCAGAGTATTAATGTGATGCGACAGCAAACGCATGAACGCAGCTCTGGTAGTGAATGGAGTATAGGACAAAATGTAAATGCAGACAGACGGACGTAGCTTTTGAAGGTAACGAACCTAACCATGATCATTCGACCATAAGCGCCCCACCTCCTTCGCCCCAGAGCGCTACAAGTCACTAACCGTGTAACCAAGTCCGATCCTACCGTGAATGCCAGCACTCGCCTGGCACCTTCTGCCATTACCCAGGCGCGAACGAACCTTCACATAATGCTACAGGTTTTTTTTTTTGTTTTTTTTTTAAATGAGTCACCACAACGCCATCTAAGAAAATATAAACGTGTTTGAATATAACCCATGATGCAACGCTAATTAATCGACATAGTGCACTTATAAACCTAGCACAGAACTGCTGACACATGTGTGCCCATAACATACAGTTTATAGATTAAACACACTTACCAGAGCATCAGTACTCAAATACCGGCGCCTTGACCGATCTGCTTGTGTCCCCATATACAGACCACTGATATACATCCACCAACACCTTGCATGTCTGGCTTTAACTGCGGATGTGCCCCCACATGTAAAACAGGTAATAGGAAAACACTTTTTTTTTTTTTTTTTTACGTATGAACCGATATCAGAAAACATGCGACCATACCTACTCTAGGCGCATGCTACACCAATAACTATATGCAATAGCCCCTAACAAGCCCCTAAACAGCTAGACAAAATACTAACAACCGTCATTTGACTGTTAGCACCCAACTCTGCTTTGACCCAGAGAACTGCGAATCGCAAAACGCACTGTGGGTCCCGTGCCAATAAGTACAATTCTACAGTGAGTGCCAGCATTCGCCTGGCCCTTTTGCCGATGCCCAGGTGTGAACGAGCCTCCACATGATGCTGCTGCATTTTTTATTTTTTTAAAATCAACCATTGATACACAAAACACAGCGTGCATAGCTTGAGCCCACTAACAACCAATGCTCGGCCCTTTAGCGCCCAAACTCTGCTTCATCCCAGAGCGCTACATGTTGCAGACCGCAGCGTGGGTCCCGTGCAAACCACTCCGATCCTACCATGAATACCAGCGCCCTCCTGAGACATTCTGCCATCGCCCAGCCGTAAGGAGCCTCCACACCATGCTGCTGTATCCTAGAATTGACCCAGAGGTAGTGAAATCAGCTGAATCGGCGTCAGCCTGGGCCCACAGGTGCCTATAAATAGCCTTGTAATCAGCCTCCCCTCCCACAAATACAGCAAAGGTCTTTGCTTAATACTAATCTGGAAGAATGACGCGAGCCTCGTAAATCTACATTAATTTGTACGCTCGCCACGCATCGGGCTCGGCCTTGCTGCGCTCGGAATTTAGTAAAACTAACTCTATGCCGCCATTGATACTAAAGAAAGAAATGGATGGATGGTAAAGAAAGAGATGGATAGTAAAGAAATGGAGGGCTGGGAAAATGCAGGGGCGTTCTGCCAGATTACTACACTTTAGCCGAATGCGCTTGCGCAGCACGCACACCCCCTCCTCCAGCTGATTCCAGGAAACACGACGGGGCCGCTGGAGAGCTAAGGAGTCCGACCTGTCAGTCTTCAAGTAAGTGATTACCTCCTCCCCCAATCATGGTTCTGTCTAGTCTCACAGTTCTCTGCTCCCCCTCCTCCTGTCACCCCACTAGTGACCCTACTCCCCTCTTCCTGTCACCCCATTAGTGGCCCTGCTCCCCCCCTCCTCCTGTCACCTCACTAGTGACCCTGCTCCCCCTCATCCTGTCACCCTGCTCCCCCTCCTCCTGTCACCCGACTAGTGACCCTGCTGCCCCCTCCTCCTGCCACCCCACTAGTTACCCTGCTCCCCCTTCCTTCTGTCACCCCACTAGTGACTCTGCTCCCCCTCCTCCTGTCACCCCACTAGTGACTCTGCTCCCCCAGCTTTCTGTCACCTCTCTAGTGACCCTGTGTGTTCCTGTGTGGAGAGGAGCCTGGCTGGAGTGTGGTGAGGCCTACCTGTGTGTGTGTCCCTGTGTGTGTGTGTCACCATCACCATGCCCACAGTGTTCATATGTCTTGACGCAGCTGCATCAGGACGTTCTGTGCGGGGCAAGATAAAGAAGATGGAAGAGGAGGCAACGCTGCCAGCATGGAGTCCGTGGGAGAGACACAGGGAAGCACACTAAGGACATAACTCGTAAGTAACACTACCACATGATCTACACTAGTGGTATCTCTGGTTTTCCATAGGACTGCAGGTAACACTACCACATTATCAGCACTAGTGTTATCTGTGGTTTTACATAGGACTGCAGGTAACACTACCACATGAACTAAACTAGTGTTATCTGTGGTTTTACATAGGACTGCAGGTAACACTACCACATTATCAGCATTAGTGTTATCTGAGGTTTTGCATAGGCCTGCAGGTAACACTAACACATTATTAGCACTAGCGTTATATGTGCTGTTACATAGGACTGCAGGGGACATCTACTATATTATCTGTACTCAGAGAGTTATCACTGTGTAAGGGGGCCCACTAAGACTTTATCGCCCAAGGGCCCACGTGAACCTGGAGCCGGCCCTGGTTACAGCCTTACACCGAAAGAGGTTCTGTGTAGTTATTGGTGGTTTGAAAAGGGAGTGTAGGTCACAGCCATACAGCATCTTTAATCCTAGTAAGTCACAGCAGGGTCGGACTCGGGTACCTAGAGCCAGGGTTGCCAACTTTCCAAAAAATAGGTCTGCCTATCTAGAATTCATCTCAGCCAAATGATGTATCTACAGTAACATAATAAACTGGGTAGTTTGTTTAAAAAATCTGCCCAGTCTTTGTATAGATGCGTAGGCTGGTTGAGATGGTATATGTAGTACAGTCTACTGTGCCATGTACCACTTGAGCAGGGAATGGGGGACTAGGGGCTCACCGGGGGATTCATCTGTACCCTTTGGGGACAGGCTGAGCCCGAGTCACAGTGTAGAACAGCTGATTGGCAGGGTACTCTTGCCGGTCAGATATTTATAGCCTATGCTGAGAATAGGCCATCAAGTACCTGAACATCCCTTGAATTTGTTATAGTTGGCAAATGTTGTTTTTGTGTTTTTAGAACTGTAGAGTAATTTTCCGTCAAATCGATGCATTTTATATATATGTTACCATTTTTTATTCTCATAACCGGCCTTTATTTATTTATTTATTTATTTATTGTTAGTGTTGTTGGCATGTTACAGAAAACTTGCATTAGCACGTTGCATGCAGAATAAAACACTATTTACACTTGCAGGGTTTGCATTGTATGTTAGACATACATATACCTTTTTGCAGCTATATACAATACAGCATATATATCACCCATTGACATCTATAATACAAAAGTATGTAAAATCTTTGTTAGATGCCTCTGCATTGAACAATGTAATCACCTACACTATAGAACACAGTTAAAAAAGGCTTAGTGATAAATCATCATGATGTTTGCCTAAAAGCACACGGGGTTTATAACAGACCGGCGTTTTATGCCAGTGTTTGATATCCCCTGTGCCCTTGGAGGATGCCCCTTAAGGGATTGACCAGGAAATAATAATGATAACCTATCCTCAGGATAGGTTTTCATTATCACATTAGCAGGGGTCCAAGTACTGGCACCCCTGCTGATCAGCTGTTTCAGGGAGGCACTGCTGTCACCCGAGCGTGGTGAGCAATGCAGGCTCCTGGCAGTTTTGCAAGGAGAGGGCTGTACATCGTATAGTGGCAGTGCTTGGTATTACAGCTCAGCCCCATTGACTAAATGAGGCTGAGCTGCAACTAGGCCATGTGACCAAGGTACAGTGATGTCACTGGTCTAGGTAGAGGCTGCAGCGCTCAAGGCCTATTCTAACAGCTGATTGGCGAGGTTCCAGGTGTCGCATACCTTCAGATCTGATACTGATGACCTATCCTGAGGATAAGTCATAAATATAATACATTTCCCTCATTGTGTCTATAGAGTCAATGTGACCCTATGAACACATTTAGTATATATGGCAAGTATAGAGCTTAGATATACTTTGTGAAACTTAGCACATATGTAGGTAGCCTCATGGGCTGTCCTACAAGTACACTAGTTAGCGTGGCCACTTCCTACACCCCATAAAGCTGCAAAAGAAGAAAAAAAAGAAATGGAAGACCGTCAGGTGACCTGCGCTAGGGCTTCTCTCCCTCTCCGTCAGCCACAGAGAGCCTTGTCTGCCAGCTCTAGGGACTGACTGGGAGTGAGAGAAGCCTCAGTCAGTCCCTTTGTGATTGCAGTTCACGCTCAGACGACAGTACAATGCTGCTGTTGATTGTGAGCTACTGAAAGGGAGGACAGTCCTACGTCCGTCTCGGCCCTGCGCTGGATAAAAGACAGGGGAACCAGGAAACTGGACTGTCCATCCTAAAATCGGACATCTGGCCACTCTAACATTAGTACTCTTAAAAAATTGCGCAAGTCAATTATACGTTTGGCAGAATAATCACTAGTGGTTTAACCAGGTCCCGTTGAGGTATCTTTTTCTAAACTCTAACAAATATATCACTTTTTTGAAGTAAATGAGGCAAAGGCAATGAAATATCCCACATTCAGGCAGACAAACGTTTACTTGTCTTTACAGGACCCCTTGTGGTACAATGTAAGCACTGCATTTTTTTTTATTATTATCAAAGTGACAGACATTAGATGGAATTCATTATGAGGGGAATTTTTAATGTCAGTTTTGCTTTCAGCTACATTGGTCTAACCTGTGGAAGATTTATTAAATATATTTGGCACATCTTTAAAGGGATTTTCCGATATTTTTTTTAACTGATAGGTCATCAGTATCTGATCAGTTCGGGTCTAACACCCAGGACACCGCAGATCAGCTGTTCGAGAAGGCACCAGCCTTCTTATGAGCACCGCTACCTTCTCTCTGCTTTTCCTAGGCCAGTGACGTCACGTTCATCAGTCACGTGGCCTAGGAGCAGCTCAGCCCTTAAGTAAATGGGGCTGAGCTGCAATACCAAGCACAGCCGCTATACTATGTACGGTGCTGTGCTTGGTGAGCTAAGAGAAGGCAGTGTCACTCACAGAAGTACCACTGCCTTCTAAAACAGCTGATCGGCGGTGGTCCCGGGTATCAGACCTCCACGATCAGATAATCACCCCCCTTTTCCCAAAATGAAAAACAAAAAATACATAAAAACAAAAAAAATACACATCATAGGTATCCCAGCGTGCAAAAATGCCCGTACTAGTAAAATATAAAAAATGTAATCCCATACGGAAAACGGCGAAACGGAAAACATCATAATGGCTGATTCGTCCTTTTTTGTCACTAAAGTGATCGAAAAGTCGCAAACCCCCAAAATGCTATCACTGACAAAAATGAGTCTTCACATAGCTCTACATACATAAATACAAAAAAGTTATAGGGGTCAGAATATAGAGGCTAAAGGGAAAAATTTATTTTTTTCAAGGTTTTTATTTTTAATTTTCAGTATAAAAACGCAATAAAAAAATATACATATGTGTTATTGCCAGATTTGTATTTACCTGGTGAATGAAAGTAACTTGTCATTTTTATCATATAGGGAATGTCGTAAAAACAAAACCCCAAAAAACTGTTCTGGAATTGTGTTTTTTTTTCCAATTTCACCCCATTTATAACTTTTTTTCTGCCACATTATATGCAACCGTCAATAGTGCCATTAGAAATGGCATCTTGTTTCACAAAGAACAAGCCCTTATACAGCCATGTGAACAGAAAAATAAAAAAGTTATGGCTTGGGAGGGCTGGAAGTAAAAAACTAAAAAATAGAAAATCGCCTGGTCATGAAAGGGTTAAGGAGCCAGTACCAAATGGTAAAGTGTTGAGATAGCTTTCAGTACAGGCTTCACATCCAGAAGAGCTGTCTTGAACCCTGTGAGTTGTCACAAAGTGAGAAACTGTTTCCGATGTTTGGACCAAATAGAGTAACCGTAATGCTAGTGATGATGCGGTATAAAGGTCAAACTTTGAAGGTGTCATTTATTCCAAAAAGAGTCCTAAGATAGAATATCATTATTTTCCACAAGTGACAAAATGGGTAGATCTAAACGCTCCTAGATTTCCTTAATACCAGTTGGGGTGCATTGGTTCTTATCAACTGAGGTAAAAAAAAAAAACTGTCAGGTGCCAAAGGAGGAGGCACTATTGCTGGTGACTTGGGTTGAGCAAATCAAAGTGCCCGAAGTGGACTTCGATCCGAATTTCAAGGAAAATCTGATTTCCCGTGAACCTGAATTTTCTCGTGATTCGTGGTAACAAATCAATTTTCCCTGAAATTGCAGTAAAAAATAAAAAAATTCATAATCACTTCATTCATTTGAGCGCAAAGAGGCCGCTGCGGCCATCTTAACTGAAGATCCGCTGCAAAATCTCAAGCGCTGTTACGTATGACGTCCCCATGTCGGCCAGTGTAGTGACTTTATCATGCACCACGCAAGATCTTGCAAGGATCTTCAAGCAAGATGGCGCAGGCAGCCTCTTCACGCTCAAATGGATAAGGTGAGCGCGGCATTAGAGAGGTTCAATGAGGGGGGGGGGGCCTATCGCCGTTCCCCATCACTGAACCCACTTCGTACAAAGAAATGCACTTCGTGACAAAGTAATTTGTCAAAAAGTGAATTTCTGTGAAATTTGGAGAAGCTGCCGAATCAAATTTTTGCAAAATTTGGTCATCACTACTGGTGATCTACTTTGTTCTCGCCAGGAGTAGATCCTTAGTGAGAGGGTAAATTATCTTACTATTGTTGGCTACTGGGGTTCAATCCCGAAATAGTGTAGCAGAGAGGGGTTATAATGGTATTTCTGCAATTCAGCAGCTAACAAGTTCACATCAGAGGAGCAGTGCTCAGTACAGGAAATACAGTTGTCACATGGAGCGTGTTTCCCAGACTGAATACGGAAGTGTAAAATAGGCCTAAAGGTTCTTTAAGGTGCTTATCGTATCTTCATTAGGACACGCTGCAGTCTCAACTGTGTAAGAAGAGTCTGATAATTTAAGGCATATAAGAGGGATGTGATTTTCACCCAAAGAAAAGTGATATAGATTGTTGACAGGAGTGCACCTAGCCTTTCTGTTGCCTCAGGCGAAAACTAAAACGGTGTCCCCTCCCATCCCCATGCCAAATTCTCAACCTAACCTCTTCCCTCCTAACATTACATACAGCACTACAGAACATACAGGGTAATACAGCGCCCCATACCTCTTACATCCAGTGATGTCTCCTTTGATGTAGCTGTTCTCTTTCCTCATTTTCTCTTTTTAGACCAGACCGCCATGATGATTTCTTTTAGCCACATCTCGTCTCTGCAGAGTTTGACAAACAGACATCTTAGTTTCCTACTTTTTCATCATCCTTCCATCATCTGAACACCCCATCCTGCCACCCCCAATACTGTGCCTGCTGTGCTCCCCAAAACTTTACTGCAGAAACAGTCCCCCAGAAAATACTAGTATCATGTAGATAGTGCCCTCTCAAATTATTATTGGCACACAGTGGCCTAAAAAATAACTGTGCCCAGCAAAGTGTCCCTGCCCCAGTACAAAAAATGCCCCCTTATACTATGAGCCAGTACAAAAGATAACCCCTTATAATGTGCACCAGTACAAAAAATACCTCCTTATAATATGCACCAGTACAACAAAATACCCCCTTAACCCTTTATATCAGATCCCCATATCACACCTGAGATCAGAATCCCATATCAGATCTCAAATCAGAAGCCCATATCAGACCCCCATATGAGACCTCAATCAGACCGCCATATCAGATCTTCAGATCAGACCCCCATATCAGATTCTCATATAAGACGCCAATATCACACCTCAAATCAAAACTCCATATCAGACCTCAAATCGTTTAGAACCTAATATCAGATCATCAGGCCCCCCATATCAGACTTGAAATCAGAACCCCATGTCAGACCTCGAATCAGACCCCCATATCAAACCTCAGATATGAGACTCCCATCAGACCTTTATGTTAGACCCCCCCCCCCCCATATCAGACTTCAGATCAAACCCTCTTTAGACCTCCATGTCAGACCCCCATTTCAGACCTCATATCAGACCCCTTTGGACCTCCATGTCAGAACCCAATTTCAGACCCTTTTTAGACCTCCATGTCAGACCCCCATTTCAGACCTCAGATCAGACACCCTTTAGACTTCCATGTCAGACCTCTTAAATCTCCATGTTAGACGCCCATCAGACCTCAGATCAGACCCAAAATAAATAAATTCACTTACCTCTTCTGCTCCGCCACTGCTCTGCAGGTCTGGCGGTCTCTCCTGCACTCAACATTTATCTTCTCCGAGTCCGCGTAGCACTGTGACCTGCAATGTCAGGTCATAGTGCACACATTACGTCCTGACACTGTACGCAGTCAGGACAGTGCAGCGTGTGCAACACTGTGACAACGACCAGGGCCCCTTTTGTAATGGTGGTGGTATCCTGGCCTCCATATCCAGCAGAGCTGAAGGTGCTCTGGCTGGCTTGGCTTGGGCACGTCCAACAGAGACGTGCCCAGCAGACTACTCCTAGAAACTGGTCCCCACCCTTCCTGCAGTAAGTGGGACTCTCCCACTCCTCCACAGAGGGGGGTTAAAATGGAATGGACAGCTCCATTCTCTCTAACTGTAGCTCTGCTGTGTTTGCTGCCACCTGCTGGTGAACCAGGCACATTACATTTCAATACAACAGTTACATTAGAAATAGGAATGCACAGTGAAGTGGACCTGAAATAAATACACAAGATGACATATATTGGCAGACACAGATAGAAGCAGGGCGTAGGAGTGGTAATGCCGCTTCTTCTTTACACCAGTTTGATAAATCTCCACCACTGTCTCTACTAGACTTCTGTGCTGTCTAACAACTCCCTATAAGGCTCCACCTAACAAATGGTTGTTATAGCCTGTTAAATATTTACTACCTATTGTAAAGGAAAATGCGTAGACATCATAAAGCACCTCTGGACCCCTCTTTTGCAGTGTACTACTGCTTTTTAGTGGGACACTGCACTGGCTATCTCCAACTGGTGCAAAACCGCCCATATATATCAGCTTCTCTTCCTTGCGAATGGTGCAGTACAGCACTAAAGTGTCTGCATATTCCAACTGGTGACCTCTGACCCAGCTGGTATCACTGTGCGCCATAAAGTGCAATATATGAACGCCATCATCTTCATAAGTGCAGCATACATACATGGATACACACTGACCAGCAATAAACAGTTCACAACTTATATAACAAACATTCCTAAAATTCATGATTTAGTCTTATGACAAGCAAGAATTCTTTTTTTTTTTGTAAATGTTGAAGTGACAAGTGTTACAAATAGACCAATTCCCTTTAACTTACCACACATTCTCTGGTGACGGCATAGTAACATGTGCAGTCGTCGGGTGCATGGCTAGAGATCCCTTAAAGTACATGTTTGTCGTGACTAGTGATGAGCGAGCACCAAAGTGTTTGGGTGTTCGGTCCGAACACAACACGATATTCGTGCACTCGGCCGAGCACACGAGTGTAATGAAAGTCAATGGGAGACAACCAGGTACCCCCGCTCTGAAGAGGTGGGGGTGCCTGGTCAATTGGAAAAGGTCTGAAAGTGACACAAAAACCACCAAAAAGGATCGGGAACAGCATGGGGACGATGTATAGATGCACCTTGGTCTCCCAGGTCGCGGTTGGGAACCATGTTGTCAGAGTTGTAAGCCACTTTTACAGACTGACAAAAATACACCAAAAACTGTTAGGAAACATTCTTTCCTGTATATTCGAATGTATATAAAGTGCAAGTGCTGCCAAAAATTACAAGCAAGAGGCACTCCGAAACAGAGGCACTCCGTGTATATCACATAAAGGAGGGCCTGTTCACATTGTGGTACAATTGTTCAGGTAGTGAGACTCCTACACTCATAAAGCCTATGCACTAAGTGAAAGGGCTGTCAAAAATTACAAGGAACCGGCACTACAATACACCCTTTATTACACACAAAGAAGGGCATCATACACACCCTTGAAAAATTATGATTGGTGGCCTGCTGGTGGCCCTCAAAAACATTTGGAGCAAGGGCCTGCTGGTGACCCTGTAAAACATTATGGGCGAGGGCCTGCTGCTGAGCTAACCCTCTAAAACATTAGGAGCGAGGGTCTGCTGGTGAGCTGACCCTGTAAAACATTATGGTTGAGGACCTGCTGGTGAGCTGACCCTATAAAACATTATGGTTTAGGGCCTGCTGGTGAGCTGACCCTGTAAAACATTATGGTTGAGGGCCTGCTGGTGAGCTGACCCTGTAAAACATTATGGTTGAGGGCCTGCTGGTGAGCTGACCCTATAAAACATTATGGTTGAGGGCCTGCTAGTGAGCTGACCCTTTAAAACATTATGGTTGAGGGCCTGCTGGTGAGCTGACCCTGTAAAACATTATGGTTGAGGGCCTGCTGGTGAGCTGACCCTCTAAAACATTATAGTTGAGGGCCTGCTGGTGAGCTGACCCTCTAAAATATTATGGTTGAGAGCCTGCTGGTGAGCTGACCCTCTAAAATATTATGGTTTAGGGCCTGCTGGTAAGCTCACCCTGTAAAACATTATGGTTGAGGGCCTGCTGGTGAGATGACCCTATAAACATTATGGTTTAGGGCCTGCTGGTGAGCTGACCCTGTAAAACATTTTGAATAAGTGCCTGCTGGTGAGCTGACCCTGTAAAACATTATGGTTTAGGGCCTGCTGGTGTACTGACCCTATAAAACATTATGGTTGAGGGCCTGCTGGTGAGCTGACCCTCTAAAATATTATGGTTGAGGGCCTGCTGGTGAGCTGACCCTATAAACATTATGGTTTAGGGCCTACTGGTGAGCTGACCCTGTAAAACATTATGGTTGAGGGCCTGCTGGTGAGCTGACCCTGTAAAACATTATGGTTGAGGGCCTGCTGGTGAGCTGACCCTATAAAACATTATGGTTGAGGGCCTGCTGGTGAGCTGACCCTCTAAAACATTATAGGTGAGGGCCTGCTGGTGAGCTGACCCTCTAAAATATTATGGTTGAGAGCCTGCTGTTGAGCTGACCCTCTAAAATATTATGGTTTAGGGCCTGCTGGTAAGCTCACCCTGTAAAACATTATGGTTGAGGGCCTGCCGGTGAGATGACCCTATAAACATTATGGTTTAGGGCCTGCTGGTGAGCTGACCCTGTAAAACATTTTGAATAAGTGCCTGCTGGTGAGCTGACCCTGTAAAACATTATGGTTGAGGGCCTGCTGGTGTACTGACCCTATAAAACATTATGGTTGAGGGCCTGCTGGTGAGCTGACCCTCTAAAATATTATGGTTGAGGGCCTGCTGGTGAGCTGACCCTATAAACATTATGGTTTAGGGCCTACTGGTGAGCTGACCCTGTAAAACATTATGGTTCAGGGCTGCTGGTGAGCTGACCCTGTAAAACATTATGGTTGAGGGCCTGCTGGTGAGCTGACCCTATAAAACATTATGGTTGAGGGCCTGCTGGTGAGCTGACTCTCTTTAAAAATTGTAGTGGAGGGAATATATACAATCTGGAGGAGGAGGAGAAAACAAGATTCAACCATATACACTTTTTTGTGGTAGAAAAGGTGCATGGGAATACACTACAGTAGACTGAGTACCTTATAAACAATACATTGAAATTGCCTTTATGTTCATCATCATCTCAGCTCTCCTCTGGTGGAGTTGAGAAGTCAGGGGCAATCCAGGCCTTGTTCATTTTTATCTGAGTCAACCTGTCAGCATTGTCAGTGGACAAGCGGATACGCTTATCAGTTATAATGCCACCAGCAGCACTAAATACTGTACACATTCAGACAAAACGCTGGCAGCAGGGCAAGCCAGCACCTCAAAGGCATAGAGCGCAAGTTCGTGCCACGTGTCCAGCTTGGACACCCAGTAGTTGTAAGGCACTGAGGGATCATTTAGGACGCTGACACGGTCTGCGATGTATTCCTTCACCGTCTTCCAAAACTTTTCCCTCCTTGTTGCACTAGGCCCTGCTTCAGGGTGAGGTTGCTGGAAGGGTATCATGAAAGTGTCCCATGCCTTGAAGAGTGTTGCCCTGGCTCTGCTGGAACTGCTGTGTGTTCCCCTTGTCTCCCTTCCTCAGTTTCCTAAGGAAGTACGGACTCTGCTAGCCACGTTGTTAGATGGAAAATTTTGGACCAATCTCTTAACAAGTACCTTCTGGTATTGCACCGTTTTACTCGTCCTCTCCACCACAGGAATGAGAGATGATAAGTTCTCTTTGTAGCGGGGGTCGAGAAGGGTGAACACCCAGTAATCTGTGTTATCTAAAATGCATATAACACGAGGGTCGCGGGAAAGCCAGCCTAACATGAAGTCAGCCATGTGTGCCAGAGTACCAACAGGCAAGACGTCGATGTCAACACTAGGATGACTTTCCATCCCCTCATCCTCCTCCTCTTCTGCCCATCCACGCTGAACAGATGGAATTAAAGTTCCATGGGTACTACCCTCTGTAGCAGAGGCAACTTTCTCCAGCTCCTCCTCTTCATAGCCCAATTTGCGCTGAGAAGACGAACTGTGGGTAGTCTGGCTATCACCCTGTGTAATGTTCTTAATTGTGAGCAGCGATCGTTTGAGTAGACACAGCAGTGGGATGGTTACGCTGATAATAGGGTTATCGCCACTAACCATCTATGTGGATTCATCAAAGTTTTTTAAAACCTCACAGAGGTCTGACATCAATGCCCACTCTTCGCTTGTGAATAGTGGCAGTTGACTGGAAAGGCGACGAAAATGTTGCAGCTGGTATTCCACAACTGCCCTCTGCTGCTCACAAAGCCTGGCCAACATGTAGAACGTAGAGTTCCTCACGTCGCACAACAGTTGGTAAGCTGGAAGTCGCAAACGCTGCTGCAGCGTTGACAGACCGGCTGAAGCTGTGGATGATTTGCGGAAATGGGCACACTCACGGCGCACCTTCACTAGTAGCTCTGCCAAATTGGGGTGTAAGATCCTCACCTGCTTTGCACTCCAGGGGAACCAAGAGGGGTCCTCGTGGAGTTGTGGGACAGGTTATGCGTGTCTCTGATGCACCAGCGCTGACCCCTTTACGAACCAGTGCGGGGATGCGTTCGCGTGGACATCGGAGGGGAGGACCGTCGGAGTCCCGGGGACAGAGTGGCCAGGCGAGTGACAAGACGCCGCGGCCAGGGTTGTCTCCGGTGTCTCCTGCGACTTCCGTTTCCGCATCTGGGTCCACACGCTCGCATACTCGCGCTGAGTCGATCATGCGTCCGTGCGTACGCACGAGGGCAGGTTCGCAAAGGGATACACGGTCGCGAGTACGCTGTTCTTATGCGCTTCGTCGACCAGTGGCGCATAATATACTGACTCACAAGAGCAAAGTAGATTAGGGAGCCAGCCATGGGTTAATCAACTTGTGATTGCCTTAGGCCATGTACTCAGGTGCAGGGCAATTTGTTCACCTATGGAAGTGGACACTTGGCACCCTGGGATTGGTCAGCAGGCATTTAAAAGGAGGTCTCTCAGTGCCCACTGTTATTTTCCCTCAACCAGGTATAGGTCACAACTGCTAGTGACTGAAGACTGACAGGAACTTTGTCCTTTGCAGCGGACCCAAAATCTGGAGTGACTCGACTGCCAAGTGCACAGCATCATTCAGCACTGGTTGGGACTATTCCTGGAATCTCCTTGCCTGTTTTTTGTTATTATTTCTTGTTACCAGCAAGTGTTCTGGTCGTTTATGTTTCTGGTGAATAAACACCTTTTTGCTTTCATCACTGGTCTGTTTGTTGGTGCCTTGCATTACATGGGGTAGGTTTTTATAAACCGCTGAATCACTAAATTTAAGACGTGGGCTAGGCATGGGATGTGTGTCAGATTGCTGAGCTCCAAAGCCGTCACCAGGTGGAAGTGGAGGAGGATAGCTGCTGGCAGAGACCCTGATGGACGTAGGGCCCGCAATCCTGGGTGTGGGTAGCACCTGTGCCATCCCAGGGTATGACTCACTCCCAGCCTCCACAACATTCACCCAGTGTGCGTTCAGGGAAATGTAGCGTCCCTGGCCACCAGCACTTGTCTATATGTCCGTGGTGAGGTGGACCTTCCCAGTAAGTGCGTTGGTCAGGTCAGATTTACGCATGGGGGTGCTCGGTGTAACGGTTGCGGGCCTGTTTGGTGTGGGTCGACTTCTACCTTTTGCAACCCCACTGCCTCTTCCAGATTGTTGCGGTGCCTTGGATCCCTCCCCCTCCTCGCTCGGCTTTTCACCATCCCATGTTGGGTCAGAGACCTCATCGTCTACCACCTCCTCTTCCACTTCCTCACTCTGCTCATTCTCCTGACTTGACCTAACCACAACTTCAGTGATTGACAACTGTGTCTCATCATCATCCACCTCGTGAGCGAATGATTGCCGTTCACCACCGTCATCTTCTTGAAACTGTGAAGGCTCAAGAGTTTGGGAATCAGGGCACAATATCTCGGGTACCTCTTCAAGTGTGCTTGGCAAGAGAGCCAAACCAAGTACTGGCGATGAAAAAAGGTCATGTGAATATCCGAGTGTGAGATCACTTCTTTGGCCAGACGCGACATGGCGGGGGGAAGGAGTATCAGAATGAGGATTCGGTTGACCAGACTCTTGGCTACTGGACTTAGTGGAAGAGAGGGTGGTGCTTAACCAACTGGAAGCATTCTCTTCAGCAATCCAACCGACCACCTGTTCGCATTGGTCCGACTTGAACAGAGTTGTCCTGCGCCATCCAGCTAAGTTGGACATGAAGATGGGTAAGGTGGATGTTTTAGTTTTTTCTGGTGCACTGGCAGCAGGCACAGTTTCATTGCACCCAGGGCCACAGCCTCTGCTTGCACAATCAGCATGACGCCCACTTCACCGTCCCTTTGTGCTCGCCTTCTTCATATTAATGGTTTTGTCTGTAGATGTCGCGCAGATTGTTTTACTGTCCGCTAAAGACACAGTTTTCTGATGCAGGACAGTATTGGTTACAGAACTCCACAGATTTTGGACACTAAACTAGGCCCAGATTAATATAAATTGAAATATAGACAGTGTTTTTAGATGCTGTTCAGTATTGGATACAAAAACCCACAGATTGTGGATACTTTACTAGGCCCAGATTAATGGAAGTTGTAATATAGACAGAGTTTTTTGATTCAGTTCAGTATGGGATACAAAAACCCACAGATTGTGAACACTTTACTAGGCCCAGATTAATGGAAGTTGTAATATACACACTTATTTCAGATTCAGTTCAGTTTTGGATACAAAACCCACATATTGTGGACACTTTACTAGGCCCAGATTAACCACCTCCCGACCGCCTAACGCACGGATGCGTCCAGGCGGCGGCAGGTTTGTTCGCGGATCCACAAAACACGGACAACGGCAATGTGCTTTCCGCATTTTGCAGATCCGCACATTGCCAGAACTATATAGAAAATGCCTTTTCTTGTCCGCAATTGCGGACAACTTTTTAAATTTTTTTATACAAAGTTGTCAATTTACAGAGATATTTCTCTCACCCGACATGGGTATATGTAAAAATACACCCCAAACCACATTGCCCTACTTCTCCTGAGTACGGCGATACCACATGAGTGACACTTTGGCAGACTGGGTGCGCAAAGGGGCCCAAATTCCAACTAGTACCTTTAGGTTTTACAGGGCTGCTCACAATTTAGCCCCGCCCAAAATGCCAGAACAGTACAAACACCCCACAAATGACCCCATTTTGGAAAGTAGATACCCCAAGATATTCACTGAGGGGCATAGTGAGTCTGTGGGAGATTTTATTTATTTTTTGCCAGAAGTTAGCAGAAATGGAAACTTTATTATATTTTTTTTTCCTCAGAAAGTGTCATTTTCCGCTAACTTGTGAAAAAAATGAAATTATACATGAAATCACCATGCCCCTCCACAAATACTTTGGGGTGTCTTCTTTATAAAATGGTGTCATTTGGGGGGTATTTATGCTATCCCGGCATTCTAGCACCTGAAGAAACATGACAGGTGCTCAGAAAGTCAGAGCTGCTTCAAAATGCCGAAATTCACTTTTTTGCACCATAGTTTTTAAACGCTATAACTTTTACCCAAACCAATAAATATACACTTATTGGATTTTTTTTTATCAAAGACATGTAGAACAATACATTTTGAGAAAAATTTATATAGAAATGTAGTTTTTTTTTAAAAAACTTTACAACAGAAAGTGAAAAATTTCATTTTTTTGCAAAAATTTGGGTCATTTTTGACTAATAGCAAAAAAAGTTAAAATGTCAGCAGCAATGAAATACCACCAAATCAAAGCTCTATTAGTGAGAAGAAAAGGAGGTAAAAAATCATTTGGGTGGTAAGTTGTATGACCGAGCAATAAACGGTGAAAGTAGTGTAGTGCAGAATTGTAAAAAGTGGCCTGGTCATTAAGGGTGTTTAAGCTATGAGGGCTGAAGTGGTTAATGGAAGTTGTAATATACACAGTGTTTTCAGATTCAGTTCAGTATTGCATACAAAAAGCCACAGATTGTGGACACTTTACTAGGCCCACATTAATGGAAGTTGTAATATACACAGTGTTTTCAGATTCAGTTCAGTATGGGATACAAAAACCCACAGATTGTGGACACTTTACTAGGCCTAGATTAATGGAAGTTGTAATATAGACAGAGTTTTCAGATTCAGTTCAGTATGGGATACAAAAACCCACAGATTGTGGACACTACACTAGGCCCAGATTAATGGAAGTTATAATATACACAGTGTTTTCAGATTCAGTTCAGTATTGGTTATAGAACACCACAGATTACAGACACTATATGAGGACCAGATTATTGGAATTTGTAATACTAACAGTGCTTTCTGGGGCAGGACAGTATTGGTTACAGAGAACATCACAGATTATGGACATTAGCAGGGATCTCAAGTCTCCCGGCCGTTCAGGGAGTCTCCCACTATTAGATAGCGGCTCCCTGACGCCCGCATGTGAAACAATATATCCCAGAAAGCAGGGCTTGAGTCCAGGGGGAACGGGTGGGAACGGTGTTCCTGCACTTTTTTCACAGCAGGAACGCTGTTCCCGTTCAGGGCAAAAGGACCAGGAAGCAGTGAAGGCTTTGTACTCACCGCTTCTTGGTTCTCGGCTGTCGGCTCTGCAGCCTGCGCACAGGAGTGAGTCGCTCTGTGACGTCACACTGTGCGCAGCCTTCACAGCACAGCCAACAGCAGCAGAGGAGCGGCGGCGGCGTCCAGGAGCAGGAAAGGGTAAGTGTTTTTTTTTTATATTTTATGGACAGGTGAGAGGCACTGTGGGCTAATGGAGAGGCAGTGGGGGCTAATGAGAGGCACTGAGGGCTAATGAAGAGGCACTGGGGGCTAATGGAGAGGCACTGGGGGCTAATGGAGAGGCACTGGGGGGCTGATGAGAGGCACTGGGGGCTGGTGAGAGGCACTGGGGGCTGATGGAAGGCACTGGGGGGTTGATGAGAGGCACTGGGGGCTGATGGAGAGGCACTGGGGGCTGATGGAGAGGCACTGGGGGGCTGATGGAGAGGCACTGGGGGCTGATGGAAAGGCACTGGGGGTTGATGAGAGGCACTGGGGGCTGATGGAGAGGCACTGGGGGCTGATGGAGAGGCACTGGGGGCTGATGGAGAGGCACTGGGGGCTGATGGAGAGGCACTGGGGGCTGATGGAGAGGCACTGGGGGACTAATGGAGAGGCACTGGAGGGCTGATGGAGAGGCACTGGGGTGCTGATGGAGAGGCACTGGGGGCTGATGGAAAGGCACTGGGGGGTTGATGAGAGGCACTGGGGGCTGATGGAGAGGCACTGGGGGGCTGATGGAGAGGCACTGGGGGGCTGATGGAGAGGCACTGGGGGCTGATGGAGAGGCACTGGGGGACTAATGGAGAGGCATTGGAGGGCTGATGGAGAGGCATTGGGGGGCTGATGGAGAGGCACTGGAGGCACTTGTTATATGTTATGTTCTGCATATGTTTGGAAAATGTAATAAAAAGTTTGTGGGAGAAAAAAGAAAACCTCCCTGAAATGAGAAGTGCACCTCCTGAAATGAGAAGTGCACCTCCCTGAAATGAGTTTTCGCAGGTTGGGATGTCTGCATTAGATGTGACCCAGATTATTAAAGGGTCAGTCTGCGGATGATGTACAGTATATGTCACTAATAGTTACAAAATAAAAATATCTTGCTGCTGTGAAACACACACAGTAGTCCTAAAAATAGTATTAAATACAGCAAATTTCTCTCCCTGCACTATCTGTCCCTTCCTTAGCACTGATGTCCCTGACACTGCTGTTAAAGATATTGTTGATCTAAAACACACACAAACAGTAGTCTTTTGGGCCTTTGAAAATCTTTCTGTAAGTAAAATCGCTGAAATTCGCTCCCTGCTCTGTCTTTCCCTTCCTACCCGATGCTCTCCCTGACTACATCTGACCCGAACATGTGTCATCGGGTGCTATATATCCTCAGATGACGTGTTCGGCCAGCCAATCACTGTAATGCCAGCAGCTAACATGGCTACTGGCATTACAGTGAGGGCAGTACTTACATGCACCTTTATTAGCTGCTTAAAACCCGCAAAACATGCGGGGCGGAGACTCGAGCATTCCGCTCGAGCATATGAGGTACCCGGCCGAGTACTGCCATGTGCTGAGCATAGCGATGCTCGAGCAGAACCTGTACTCGGCCGAGCATGCTCGTTCATCACTAGTCGTGACGCCAGTTGCAGTGGAGCAACAATGGCACAAGGCCCCTTTTAGTGATGTAGTAGATGATACCCAGGTGTAGGAATGCCAGAGTGGTGTAGGGTAGCCTATAATGTTCCTTAAAGTGTTGTGCATGTGTCACGGTGCTTCTACCTGGATACGCTGGACCCAGGGTGTTGCCTTCCGAAAGCAGAAAAAGGGGTAGTAGTAGTAGTAGTAGGGGATTAATAAATGATTGAGTACAGACCTTGTGATGAAGTTAAAAACAGCTCTACTTGAATAAACTTTTCTCCAAACAGTTTACGGAATGTGTCTTGGTTCCCAGCAGGCTTTGACATTAACTGTGGCAAGCAAACTCCTCTACGCTACATCTGTTACTCTTTGGCTCTGCTGTGCTAACAGGCTGGCTATAGAACTCAGCTTCTTCTTGATGCTGTACTTAACTTTGTAGTCTAGTCTGTCTCTAGATTTGTCCAGGGAGAACTTTCTCCTAGCTACTGAGGCTCCAAGCTGTGGCCTCCACATCCAGCAGAGCTGAAGGTGCTCTAGCTGGTTGGGGCATAGCACGTCCAGCAGAGACATGCTCCTGCTTCCTTCCCCTAGCAGAGGGTACTCTCCACTGACTTCTAAATAGAACTCCACTCTCTCTGCAGCAAGTGGGACATGCCCACCACACCACAGAGGGGTCAAGTTAAAAGGGGGAGGCAACTTTCCTATTGGTTGCTAGGGATGTTGCTAAGCTCTGACAAAGATATTGCAGCCTTCTCATTGGCCCCACAAGCAAGAAGGGAGGTTACTGCTAAAAAAAAAAATCTTGAATATTCGCGATTACGAATTTATAGCACTACATCTTCGCGAATTCTCGAAGTGCCAATTCGCAATTAGAATATTTGCGATCAACACTAGTTAACACCCTCATATCACAGTGATATTATCAGGACTGTCAGAGGTCATGATGCCTAGATACATGAAAAACTTGTATTTTTGCGTTACTTGAATGGTTTCCCTTTAATTAAAGGGGTAGTCTCACTTATGCAAATAGCATTTATTATGTATTATCTATTATCCGTATTGCTTCCTTTGTTGGCTGGATTCATTTTTCCATCACATTATACACTGCTTGTTTCCATGGTTACGACCACCCCGCAATCACTCAGTGATGGTCATGCTTGAACACTATAGGGAAAAGCACTAGCTGCGCTCCCATGGTCCTGACGCTTTTTCCTATAGTATAAAAGCATGACCACCATTGATTGATTGTAGGGTGGTCGTAACCATGGAAATGAGCAATGTATAATGTGATGGAAAAATGACTCCAGCCAGCAAAGGAAGCAATATGGATAATTACAATACATTAGTAAGCAGGCTCGGACTGGCCCACAGGGGTACAGGTGAATCCCCGGGTGGGCCCCTAGTCTCCCACCCCCTGCACAAGTGGCACAGAACACACAGTAGACTTACTGCACTACAGACATATATTCAATCTACTGCACCTGAACCAGGACCTACCTTTTCAGAATTGCTGTAAGAACCCCATATTTAATCATCTGGTAGCTTCCTGCTGCTGTGTGAGCAGGTAATATTTGAATGTATCCGTATGGTGGCCCCCAAAATAAATTTTACTGGTGTCCCCTAGGCACCCCAGTCCGACTCTGTTAGTAAGTGTCTTGTATTAACTTTCTCTACATGATAAATGCCACTTTCTGAAGTGAGACAACTTCTTTAAGACAGTCATAGACCAAGGACTCTTCGCCATCTATCCCATTTTTTTCCAGCCCTGCCTTCCGAGAGAGTATTAACTTTTTTATATTTACAAAGACATTGCCACATGAGTTTGTTCTTTAGGGGACAAGTGGTAATTTTAATGGCACAATTTTGTAGGACATTTAAAGGGAACCTGTCATCAACTTTATACTCAATATAAAGTCAAAACAGCTCACCACTGGAACGCTTGCACGGGAAGGGGTTCTCCCAAACAAAATAAAAAAAATGGATAAATCCCAGCAGGCGTATATGAAGTATACTTTTATTCCAAAGAACAAGTGTCACAGGACGTGTTTCGGCCCGTCCAGCCTTCCTCAACTGCAGTTCTTTGGAATAAAAGTATACTTCATATACGCCTGCTGGGATTTATCCATTTTTTTATCAACTTTATACTGTCCTCACTGAGGGCAGCATAAAGTAGTGACAGAAATTCAGATTTCAGCGGTGTGTCACTCATGAGCTAAAAGTAAGTGGTTGCCGAGAACCAGCATCATAATCATTGCAGCCCAGGCCTTAAAAAGAGTCCAATCTACCTGAGAAGAGTCATGGTTATTCATAATCTCCTGCACTCTCACCCATCTGCTGATGGTTAGCAGTTCTCTCCTAGAGAGAAAGGGAGAAAACTAGGTAGAAGACGGTCAGTCATCAGCAGGGAGAGCAGGAATCCATGAATAACCATGACTCTTCTCAGGTGGCTGTGACTCTTTTCCAGGCCCAGTCTGTAATGATTGTGATGTTAGTTTTCGGCAACCACTTACTTTTAACTTATAAATGACAGACCGCTGAAATCAGCTCACCTCTCTCTATGCTGCCGTTAGTATGGGCAGTATAAAGTTGATGACAGGTTCCCTTTAATGCATTGAAATTTTTTTATTTATATTTATTGGAAGAAAGGAGATCAATTCTACAATTTTTGGGGTTTTGTTTTTATGGCATTCACTGTGCAGTGTAAATTACATTTTAACTTTATTCTGCAATTCACCACGATTACAGCAGCACCAAATTTATATAGGTTTTTATTTACTTTTGCACAATAAAAACATTTAAAAACAAAGTATTTGTGTGCTTCTATATCCTGATAGCCATAACTTTATATTTTTCCAGAGCTGTGTTGATTTTCTTTCTTTTGCAAGATGATTTGATGTTTTGATTGGTTCTATTTTGATCACTTTTTGTTCCATGTTTTGGTAAAAAGGATGAACAGTAATAGCATGCCCTAGCAACCCATTGTCACCCTGTGATCACATCATCGGCGATGTGGTAGGCATTATGATATTCTGTTTTGGCAGAGGAACAGAATACCATAACCAGACACCGCCAGGGTTCGTCAGATCCCATTCACTATCATGGGCTTCGTTAGATTTTCGACATTGTGCTGGCCTTCTGCTAGACAACAAACCACTGCCAGAAGAAAATGCCAGAATGCGTTATGCAGGTGTGGACTTACCTTTAACCTCTTAAGGACACCCGTGCAGTGTGGGGTGATCAGAACAGAGTGCCTGCCGAAATCGTTCTTCAGGCGCTCTGGGACAATGCCGAGGAGGGTCCTGTGACCCCCTGTATCGGCGATCGCTGCAAACCGCAGGTCAATTCAGACCTGCGGTTTGCAGTGCTTTCTGCTGTTTCTGATCCCTGCGGTCCGTGACCGTGCGGATCAGAAACTTATAAATGCCTAAATGCGTATTTTTTTACCCCCCCCCCCTGCAGCCCCTGATATTATGGCTGCGGGCAATGCAGGGGGGGTGTATTTACGGGCGGTGCGGCGGGCAGTGCGGGAGGTGGGCGGTGATCCCCCGCCTGCTTCCTCTGTAATTATCGTTAGTGGCATTGCTGACACTCTGCTATAAACTGCTGACATCTGTGCCGGTGCAGATGTCAGCAGTTTAACCCCTTCCATGCCGCGGTCCGTACGGACCGCTGTATGGAAGGGGTTAATAGGGAGGGAGCTCCCTCCCTCCCCATCACCCGCTGCTCTGTTCTGGCAGCAGGTGATGGTTACCATGGCAGCAGGACGCTTTCAGAGGCGTCCTGCTTGCCATGGTAATGTAAGTCTGATCTGACTTCTTCTAAAGGCAGAAGTCTGATTAAACTAAGTCTAAAGTAAAAAATACAGTACAGTACACTATATAGTGTACTGTACTGTATTATACTGACATCAGACCCACTGGATCTTCAAGAACCAAGTGGGTCTGGGTAAAAAAAAAGTGAAAAAAAGTAAAAATAAAAAACTGATTTATCACTGAATAAAAATTAAAAAAATAAAATACACTACACATATTAGGTATTGCCGCGTCCGTAAAAACCTGCTCTATAAAAATATCACATGACCTAACCCCTCAGATGTCACCTTACATCAGAAAAAGTGTAACAGCAAGCGATAAAAAATTTATATGCACCCCAAAATAGTGAAATTATATATTCCCAAATAACCCCTTTAAAAGTGCAGAATTGCAGTTCTGTGTGCAATATGGATTATATGATGTAGTGGGTACAATATGTTAGCGTTCAATAAGATCCCTGTTGTGCAAATGAGTTGACATTCAAGACAGATTAAGAGATGTGTGCTGTGGGACATCACAAAAGGCAAAGCAAGTAATGCAAGTGTAACGCCCCAAAGGTGCATTACCATCTTTGCACCTTGCTACTGTCTCCTATGGTTAAACTAAGGTCATCATATGCATTAATTTCCAGGTCTTGTAAAAATGTGTATTCATAATCTGTTTGCAACTGTTGTGTTCATGTAATATGCCTGGTTCACCAGCAGGTGGCAGGATCAATGGCAGAGCTATCTTACATAGAATGGAACCTTCCTTTCCATTCTAACCCCCCTCTGTGGTGTGGTGGGCATGTCCCACTTGCTGCAGGGAGGGTGGCGTTAGTTAGAGTTCAGTTCAGAGTCTAGTTTTACCCCCTGCAAAGGGAAGGTGTGCAGCAGGAGCCCGTCCCTGGGGAACGAGCCTTGCCTAGGCCAGCTTGAGCACCTTCAGCTCAGCTGGACATGGAGGCAGAAGCCTGAAGCCTCAGAAGCCAGGAGGAGAAAGTTCCCTGGACAAAGCTAGAGACAGACCAGACTACCAAGTTAAGTACAGCCTAAAGAGAAAGCTAAATTCTAAAGCTACCCTGTTAGCACAGCAGAGTCAGAGAGGAGTGTGCCTGCCTCAGTTAATGCCAAAGCCTGCTGGAAACCAAGACAAGGCCTGTAAAATGCTTGGAGAAACGTTTATGCAAAGTAAAGCTGCCTTTTAACTATATACAAGGTCTGGACTCAATTTATTCTTTATCCCCTACTACTACTGCCCTTTTTTGCTGTTTCGGAAGGCCACGCCTGGGGTTCCAGCGTATCCAGGTAGGAGCACCGTGACACGTGCGACACCATTAAGGGACATTATAGGCGACCCTACACCACTCTGGCATTCCTACACTTTGTACCATCTACTGCATCACTAAAATGGCCCCTGTGCCCTTGTTGCTTCACTTCAACTGGCGTCACGGCAAATATGTACTTTAAGAAACCCCAAGTAGTGCGCCAGCCATATGCCGCACAAGTTCACTAAATCTTGCTTTGCTTTCCATCAAACAGGAGCTTGTGACATCCAGAAGAAAGAATCCTGGCTACACCTTGGAAGCAATGTATGAGTGGGAGGCCTGCAAACTCCCACGTGACGTGCTCTCACATTATATGCATTTACACATCCCATAGTCTATAACTGGTCTCTTACCATTATATTATTCAATTTATCTGTAGCCAAAGAGAAAAAAGGCTTTCACTGGAAGTCAATAATGCAACCAGTTTTCGGTGCATTCCAGTCAAGTTTCAAACATAAGTGGAATTTCTTCATATGGGGGGGGGGGGCAGGAATAGAAACACTTAGAAATGTTATAGAGCTGCTTAACACTACATATTGGGCAGGATGTTGTGTTACTGTGCTTTTTAGATGAAGTATTCACAAAACATTATCCTGCAGCTTCCTTGTAAACCCCGGTTCCCTGCTATAGCCTGAGAACCACTCATTGGTGGGCAATGGATTTATGTGTTTAAAGTGGGTTCATTTGGATGACATACCTCACTATCATAGTAACATAGAAACATAGAATGTGTCGGCAGATAAGAACCATTTGGCCCATCTAGTCTGCCCAATATACTGAATACTATGAATAGCCCCATGTCCCTATCTTATATGAAGGATGGCCTTATGCCTATCCCATGCATGCTTAAACTCCTTCACTGTACCACTTCTGCAGGAAGGCTATTCCATGCGTCCACTACTCTCTCAGTAAAGTAATTCTTCCTGATGTTACTTTTAAACCTTTGCCCCTCTAATTTAAAACTATGTCCTCTTGTAGCAGTTTTTCTTCTTTTAAATATTCTCTCCTCTTTTACCGTGATGATTCCCTTTATGTATTTAAAAGTTTCTATCATATCCCTCTGTCTCTTCTTACTTCCAAGCTATACATGTTAAGGTCCTTTAACCTTTCCTGGTAAGTTTTGTCCTGCAATCCATGTACTAGTTTAGTAGCTCTTCTCTGAATATCCTTCTGCAGATATGGTCTCCAGTACTGCACACAATACTCCCAATGCGGTATCCCTAGTGCTCTGTAGAGCGGCACGAGCACCTCCCTCTTTCTACTGTTAATGCCTCTCCCTATACACCCAAGCATTCTGCTGGCATTACCTGCTGCTCTATGACATTGTCTGCCCACCTTTAGGTCGTCTGATATAATGACCCCTAAATCCCTTTCCTCAGATACTGAGGTTAGTACTGTATCACTGATTTTATATTGTGCTCTTGGGTTTTTACGCCCCAGGTGCATTATCTTGCACTTATCGACATTAAATTTTAGTTGCCAGATTTTTGACCATTCCTCTAGTTTTCCTAAACCCCTTTCCATTTGGTGTATCCCTCCAGGAACATCAACCCTGTTACAAATCTTTGTGTCATCAGCAAAAAGACACACCTTAGGGTACTTTCACACTAGCGTTGGTGCGGATCCGTCTGTTTATTTGTACAGACGGATCCGCACCTGTAATGCAAACGTTTGTATCCGTTCAGAACGGATCCGTTTGCATTAGCTTTAAAGAAAAATGACAAAGTCCAAAACGGATCCGTTTTGACTTACATTGAAAGTCAATGGGAACGGATCCGCTTTCAAATGCACCATATTGTGTCACTGACAACGGATCCGTCCCTCATTGACTTACATTGTAAAAAAACGGATCCGTTAGGCTCCGCCTCTTCAGACGGACACCAAAATGCTGCATGCTGCGTTTGGTGTCCGCCCCAAAACGGAATAGAGGCGGAACTGAGCCGAACTGATGCATTCTGAACGGATCCTTATCCATTCAGAATGCATTGGGGCTTAACTGATCCGTTTTGGACCGTTTGTGAGAGCCCTGAAACGGATCTCACAAACGGAATCCAAAACGCTAGTGTGAAAGTACCCTTACCACTGAGGCCTTCTGCAATTTCGCTGATAAAGATATTAAACAATATGGGTCCCAGAACAGATCCCTGAGGTACCCCACTGGTAACAATACCATGGTCTGAATATACTCCATTGACTACAACCTTCTGTTTTCTGTCCTTCAGCCACTGCCTAATCCATTCAACAATATATGAGCCCAAGCTCAAAGACTGCAGTTTATTGATAAGCCTTCTATGTAGGACAGTATCAAAAGCCTTACTAAAGTTTTCATTTGAATATTTTTTGTGCTTATGAAAAAAATCCATAAATATATACACATTACAAAAACTGAGAGCAATATTGTTCCAAATTTACATAAACTGGAATGGTAATACTGAGGAGATAAGCAAACTGGCCCACCTGGTGTTAGTATACGTATAAGGCAAGTTCATTACATCTCCGATGCAGAGCATAGCTATAGGGTGTGCAGAGGTTGCAGTTGTACCTGGTTCCTGAGAGACTCAAAAAAGACCCTGTGGCATATAAGAATGCTCCACTATCATATATGTGCTGGAGGTGAGAGCATGGGAGTGGTAGAGGCCTGATGGTGGTAGTAGTCTTCAAGGTGGGTATGGTCCTCCCTGGGCAGAGCATAATGAAGTGGAAGGGGCGCATCTTTTGTTCCACTCGGGGGACACCCTAGCTTGGGGTCCCCTGCCTGGTGGTAGGTGGGGTGTCCTTGGTGTCAGTGAGTATTGAGGAGCAAGGCAAGACTCTGTTAAGGTGCTGGGGAGAGACAATGATGTGGCAGTGCAAGTGGACAATGCCAGACAGTGATGAGGCCGATTTTGGGGCAACAAGTCCACAGTACTTTACTGAAGCAATTCAGCAGATGGCATAAACAAGTGCAATAAGCTCAGAAGGAGCGAGTGGAGGATGAGAGTGGCAGTAGTTCTGGCAATGATAAACCAACCATCGAGTGGAGGATGGGAGTGGCAGTAGTTCTGGCAATGATAAACCAACCATCGAGTGGAGGATGGGAGTGGCAGTAGTTCTGGCAATGATAAACCAACCATCATGAAGATAGAACAAAACAGCATCACTCACCAAGATTCTTTTGCCGCTTTTATTGTTCCATTTCTAAAACATGGTCGATGCGGGTACAGCACAGCAAAAGACAACAGCCGTTTTGCGCTTCCTCAGGCCTCAATGTTATGATGCCGGGGGGTTGTAGTAATCCTTCTCTCTGAGTCTCAAAAGTCTCTCTGCAGAACCTTAGGCATGCATCTGAGGTTCTTATAAACGTTTCCTTAATTCCTGGGCTGAGGGGTACAGACAGGGGCGCACCGCCAATTAGGCGGTGGGTAGGGACAAGTGAGCTGCATACAGCTCAGGGCAAAGACCAGAAGATGCCTGTGTCCTGCACTTTATCCTGACAACCGCATGGAGGTATTTCAGCTTATTATTTTTCCTTTTCACCATGATGTTAGGCCACTATGGGGGGAGGGGGTCATTATCTATAACTGGCAGTAGTATTATGGGGGCATTAAAACGGGGCATTTTTGTACTGGCACTCATTATAAGGGAGGTACTATGGGGACATTAATTCTACTGAGGGCACTAAAAGGGGGTATTTTGTTGTACTGGCACATGTTATAAGGGGGCATTTTATGGACTGGCTCACATTATAAGGGGGGCACTAGAAAGAAATTAATTCTCCTGGGGACACTAAAAGAGGGTATATTTGTATACTGGCAAATGTCATGTTGGTATTTCTTGTACTGGCACACTTTATAAGGGGGCATTTTATGTACTGGCACACATTATAACGGGTCATTTATTGTACTGAAATACATTATGAGGGGGGATTTTTTGTACTTGCATACATTAGGGGCATTGTTTGTATTGGCATACATTATAAGGGGGTATTTTTTGTACTTGTACACATTATAGGTGGGTTTTCTGGCAAATGTCATGTTGGTATTTCTTGTACTGGCACACTTTATAAGGGGGCATTTTATGTACTGGCACACATTATAACGGGTCATTTATTGTACTGAAATACATTATGAGGGGGGATTTTTTGTACTTGCATACATTAGGGGCATTTTTGTATTTGCATGCATTATAAGGGGGTGTTTTTTGTACTGGGATTTATTACTACCAGGAGACTATGAGGAGCATGATTACTAGTATGGGGAATTATTACTTCTGGGGCACAATGGGGAAATTATTATTCATTTGGACACTGTTCACACTCAGGGTGCTCTGGCAGAGAATTATTTCTATTGGTGGGTCTTTTGGGAGCACTATTACTGTAAGGGCACCCTGGCAAAGCATCAGTTTAGAACAATTATTTTTGGGGGACACTATGTTTACGACACTATTAGTGTCAGGGACACTATTTGCTAGGTGCAGTTATTTTTGGGCGCGGGTTTGTGTCAACAATTATTGAAGGGGGCACTATCTGTATGGTACTAGTATTTTTTAGGAGGATTATCTGTTTCTGCACTATAGTATTGGGGGGTACTGTTTCAATTTTCTCCTCAGGCAGCAGAAAGGGTAGATGCACCCCTGAATGTGGCTCTCGGGATATGAAAGGTTGGGGCCCACTTTTATAGAGTAATTCATGGAAATCCTTGCTTTTTCTATGCTTAGTAGTCCTACACAGTGATTGAAGATCTCTGATCCATATAGAGATAACTGTCAATCGCTGAGTAAAGACTCCAATGGAATTCTAAGCATAGAAAAGGCAGAAATATAAAAGAATTAATCTAAGTTACACTTCTACTCAGTACCTCCTGCTGTATTACTTGTTACTGACATATTAGGCACCATGTGCAAGACATGTCACACCCCTAAAAAGTATTTTAGGATTGTACTTTTCCCAGAATTTATACTTTGCTATTCTTTCTCATCATCCAGAGTAAATTTTACACTTACATTTTCCATTTTCCTTTTTTTTTCTATTTGGAAAGAGAGCTAATTGAATACAGAAGAGCATTGTGCAGTGGCCGGGTTTGGGGTGGCCCCAACGCTACGCTGGGTCCCCCGGACACCGTCGAGGTGTCACCATGTGTTGCTGCTCTCCAGAAGGGATGGTAAGGCGTGGTGTACACCAATGAGAAAAGGGTCCAGAGAGTCAGGGTCTGCAGTAAACCAGGGTGCTTCTTTAGGCCCCATGCACATGACCGTTGTTTGTTTCCGCGTCCGTTCCGTTTTTTTTCACGGATTGGATGCTTCCCCATTCATTTCAATGGGTCCGTCAAAAAATGCGGATGGTCAACCGTTTGTGTTCCGCATCCGTGATCCGTGTTTTCATTCCGTCAAAAAAATAGTGCATGTCCTATTTTTTTCACGTTTGCGGACAAGGATAGGCATTTTTACAATGGATCCGTCAAAAAAAACGGTCCGTCAAAAAAAAAAGGTCCGTCATCCGTTTTTTTTGATGGACGCAAAATTTCAAGGAGGAGTGGACGCGGAGGCAGGCAACGGTCGTGTGCATGTAGCCTTACTGGAAGAATTCAGGTACAAAACAATACAGGCATTGGGCTGGCCTTCAAGTATCCTCCCTGGCAGAAGAAGGGTTTGCTGCTGAGAAAAGGCCTGAGCTAGCTGTCCCTCTTTGTCTTCAGAAGGCTGGTACCCTGGTCCAAGGCTGGTGATCCAGGGTCTGTGGCAGCGTATCCCCGTCTCAGCGTCTTCTTCTGGTCACTCAGCTTATAAATAAGCAATCACTCGTTTGTCGGCTGATTTACATATTTTATCAGAATGAAAGATGTGCAATAATCGTCAGCACATCTCCCTGTGTAATCAGGGATGTGCTACCAATAATCAATATAACTAAATGAGGGACAATGTGGCCCCCAAACGAATAAAGGTTGTGCACCCCTGACCTGCAGCATAATCAGCAGCTTGGACACAGCATTTTCAGCAACTTTAGACTGGGCTCACACCTATGTTGGGTTTCCATTTTTGTGTTCCATCATAGGGGTATATCGCTCTTTTTGTAGAGAACGATAATCTGCATCTTTTTCCCATAGGAGCATTGCATGGCCTATAGAACCCTTTTATGTCTACTACATGCTCTCCACAAGGAGAAATAGTACACCTCCATCCCAGCATTTTACAAAAACATTACCTTATACAGTGATCCCTCAAGATACAATGGCCTTAGCATACAATATTTTCATCTTACAATCGTCTTTCCTGTGCCATTGTATGTTAAAACTAGACTCAACATACAATGCCTCAGGCTCAGATACAAGCAATCAGCATGGCCATGTCACTGGTAAAACACTGGTATTGTCTGTGTAGTAGCTTCGCTGTAGTACTACGTACTCTGTACTGCCCCCTGTCTGTGGCAGGGTGAGCTGCTCCTTTGGACACCCTGTGAGCAGCAGCTTCATTTTATTTTTCTGGTTCATGTATGTACTACTATACACGACCCTGAAGAAGCTCATGTCTACATCATAGGAAGTGATTTCCAGATTCTAGCATCTACTCCTGACTGTTATATAGAAGGACTTGCTTTATCTATCTGGTATTTGCTTAAAAAATCTTGTGTTTGGGATATCATTTTGGGGCTTTGGAACCAATTACTGGCTTTCCATAGAGTTATGGACCCAAGTTACAATGCTTTCAGCTTACAATGGTCATCCCGGAACCAATTAATATTGTAACTTGAGGGAGCCAATCCCCTACACTTTAGTTTAAGTCCTCATGCACATGACCGTATGTGTTTTGTGGTCCACAAACCGCGGATCTGCAAAACACGGAAGCTGGTCCGCATTCCTGATCCGCAATTTGCGGAACCGAACGCGGCCCATTGTAGAAATGTCTATTCTTGTCCGCAAAACGGACAAGAATAGGACATGCTCTATTTTTTTTGCGGGGCTACGGAATGGAGCAACGGATGCGGACAGCACACGGAGTGCTGTCCGCATCTTTTGCGTCCCCATTGAAGTGAATAGGTCCGCGCCCAAGCCGAAAAATATGCGGCTCGGACGCGGACCAAAATAACGGTCATGTGCATAAGGCCTAAATCAGATATTTCTTAATGGGAGTGGGGACAAGCTCTTTGCTTAAGAGAAAGCAAAGAAAATCCAGAGTAACTCTAACCCCAAATAAAAAAATAAATAAATGATAAAGCCCTATATGTCACATAAAAATGTTGCAAAATTATTTTGGCAGTCCAACAAATAAAAAGTTGCAACCGTTTGAACCACCACGTGCGCTAAATCACAAAAAAGTGTCTGGTCATTAAGGCCTTTTCAGGCCTGGTCATTAAAGTGTTAACCAATAAGTGGTTTCCCACTGGTAAGGGAAAGTGCTTACTGGTTATTATACCGCACCTGTAACTGGGGGGGGGGGGGCAGGAGCTGGTGATAACCAGTGAATGCCGCCCTCTGCAGTGAAGGAAAGTACTGATTTATGAATAGGAGCCAGGATGGAAGGCAATGTCGCCACTTTTCCGGGTTTTCCCTGTAAAAATGATTTCATTAACAAGTTCCTGCAGCATTGCCTCTGAAATAGAAGATTCATAAGTACCTGCTCCATACGGCCCTGAACCTTTGCGCTGCCCCCTCTGCCTCTATCTTCCGGTCCTTCGTACTGTTTACACCTGGCAGTGCATGACCATAGTCACATTCACCGCTCCAGTCAATGACTGGCTTCAGTGGTCATCACCGCTGAAGCCAGTCATTGGCTGGAGAGATGCGTGTGACCATGTCCATGCACTGCCAGGTGAAAACAGTGTGCGGACCGAAAGATGGAAGCAGCAGGGAGCGGGTGAGTTTAACTCTTCGGTTTCAGGGGCCATGCTTCAGTTATAAACTTGTTAAAAAATCATTTTTACTGGAAAATCCCTTTAAGCCCCTATTACACTGTGAGATATTTAAGCTAATTACTAGGAACAAGTCGAACAAGTTCATAGGAACGCTCATTCCTGATATCTGGCCGGTATAATCGTGCCGCTGATCAGCTGATAAATAAGCAATCACTCGTTTGTCGGCTGATTTACATATTTTATCAGAATGAAAGATGTACAATAATCGTCAGCACATCTCCCTGTGTAATCAGGGATGTGCTACCAATAATCAATATAACTAAATGAGGGACAATGTGGCCCCCAGTCGAAAAAAAGGTTGTGCACCCCTGACCTGCAGCATAATCAGCAGCTTGGACACAGCATTTTCAGCAACTTCAGACTGGGCTCACACCTATGTTAGGTTTCCATTTTTGTGTTCCATCATAGGGGTCTGCTGGGTACCGTCATAGGGTCTCTCATTCTGTCATGGAGAAACCATGGCCTTACCATAATGCAGCCTCAGCGTTACGGACAACCTTGAAGCCGTTTCAAAAATGTGACCTGGTCAAATTTTTTTTTGGGGGATGGTCGGAAGGTCGTTCGTCTGTCATCTTGTTTTATTTATGAAAACGTTGAGATTACAGTAATATCCTATATTGTTCTATATTATTTTAGGGGTCACTTGTGGAAAACACTATAGCCGCAGCATTTACTTCAGTTTAGTGACACATTCCGATAAGTGGAAGGTTACCATATTTCTCTCCGTACAATTGATTTTCCCATTGATTCACAGACTGCATTTTCTTCCTTCTCTCCGAAAGCAAAAATATTCGGATGCCCATCAGAAGGAACCAAATTGACCATTGCATGGCTTTAATTGGGAATTCAGGAGTGAACCTATCCTGCTTGCCCCTTTCGGAAAACAACCTTCCAGATGTACGCAGCAGGAAACTAGAGGCCCATTTCAAGGGCCATATAATGCTGGAATAACACATAGGGATTTGCACGTTTCCAACACGATGGCGCTCCTGTGGTACAAGTTACAGTAAATGCAAATGTATCCTGCAGCCTCCTGTTTGTCCGCTAGAGGGCGCAGGGTACATGGAGATGGTGTAGTGAGGATCCTGCCCTGCCGGTGCCTCCCTCCTTTCACAGCACCACATCCACACTGAGGGCCAGGCTCTGCCGCCTGCACATCACCCGAGCTGTTGCAGGAGCCCGCACCATGGAGTGAGTACATGAGAGCTGGAAATGCTTTACCCTGCCTATTGCCTGCAATTCCTTGTGCATCACCCACCTTCCCTCACTCAGCCCATTCCTTATGCCACCTACCAGGCACCTACCTCTAGGCTCATTGCCATTCCCCTTGCATTCCCATGCTTCCTTGCATTTTCTTCTGCACTTCTGGATTGTCCTGTCTCATCCACATTCCTTAATTCCTGCATGACCCCCAGGCCCCCTCTGCCTGTTCTCCCCATATCTGTGTGCACCACCCCCACCTTTCCCTATCTCTGTAGTGCATTCTCAAATTTCTCATCTTCCTGTAATCACATCTAGAGCCTGCATCCCTGCTGCTGCGACTCAGCCACTCCTCCTGGTATATCAGGGCTGCTGATGGCTCCCCTCTGCCTGCCCTACACCCCCCCTGCTGTTGCATGTCATTTGCCAGGACGCCGTTCTGTACGGTCACTCTCTATTCTGCGATTGCCTGCCCTTCATATGAACTGTTCCTCAGTATAGGGAGTCACCCTCTGGATCCTAGTTCCCCACATCGCATCTGACTTATTAACACCTGTTGGCATTGCTGTATTTGCCCCAGTGCTGCAGGATTGCGGGACCCCTATAAAAAAAAATGAGTGACCACCTGTGCCGCTCGAAAGGAGGGGCTGCGATGCAGATTTTTAGACATGGCTGCAAGGTGCAATAGGAGGGCAATAGGCGGAAACGTAAGAAGAGGGAGCAGGGTAGCACTAGGAAGATGAAAGAATGCAGAGGCTGTGGGGGAGAGGAGAAGGAGGGAGACATCATGGAGTGGAGACAGAATGAGCAGGAAAGGGAGCAGGGAGCGAGTGGCCTCAGTACGGAACCAGAGACACATTCCAAAACAAGGTTCCAATTCCTACTCCAGCCAACAATGCACTTCCTCCAGAAATCCTCCTTCACGAACCAACACAGCGAGGGCTTACGACCTGCAGAGAAGGAGAATAACATGGAACTGGTGTAAAAATCACAGAACCGCTTGTCAAGAGGTAGAATCATGAGCGCAGCCATACGGTATCGCTCAGGGAATTAATCACCAACAAACACAATTATATAATAACACGTAGGGGGACATAATAACGACAATTTAATCACGCAAAGTGTAATATGGATGGCGGCATGCTGCCACCGGCTTTATGTGCAGATGACTTTTTATTACTGAGCACGGTGTTTAACTGAAATGTTTATGTCGGTATTAAAAACGGATCTGTAGGATCTCAAAGCCTTCATCGATGCTGCGGAGTGCTGCAATACAGAAAAGCCACTAGACTTCGGAAGTGGGCAACGTTCCCATCTCACAGGGGTAGGGTTTCATATTGGTGGCGGGAGACCCAAACGTGGCACTCTTCTGCCGGTGAAGGCTCTTGGTGGTGCAGTTGATAAATTTGCCACAAGCGACCTCTGTATTTATTTTTTTACAGTTTATCATTACAAACAGGATGTTCAGTAGTAAGCACTCCTAGACATTTTCTGTGGGTGCCCAACATTTTGGGTTATTTTCTGCCGACATGGACGTAACAGAAAACAAGCAGATTCTGCCATCTGTTGTAGTCCGGCCAGTAAAGTGGCAATAAAAAAACTATTTTTTTTTATTACTCCTGTCCTGTTGTGGTCTACAGTAATTCCTGGTCTGCCCGGACACACAGGCAAGGACCACTTACTGGTTTCAGCAGTGACCCACCTTAGCCAGTGACTGGGCCCTCATTGTCTTTGTGTCGAGAGGGACCAGGGGTGTGCAGAGACAGGGCTGGGCAGCAGTGAGGTTTCCCGTATTTAGTTTTTTAATGCCATTCTGACCCCTTCTTTAAATCATTTTTTTTACTAGCCAGACAACCCCTTTAAAAGGGTTGGCCACCTTTTTGGGGGGCAAAACCTCTAGTCCTGACCTGCAAAAGGGAATTTAACTGCTCCCCACCACTAGATTCCGACTCCCTGGCCTCAGCTGCCTCGCTCGTCCCCCCCACCTTTAAACATCTACTTTGACACCACTGCAACCAATGACTGGCCACAGCAGTGACCTGCACCCCTTGCCTCATGTCGGTCACACGAGGAGCAGATCACCACTGCAGCTAGTCATTGGCTGCGGATGTTAGAAGTGAGGTCAGAGAGTGAAGGAGCTTGGACCCAGCGATGGGATGCAGGTAAGTATGCTTCCTTTTTGCAGGTCTGGCCAGTAGGGGGGGTTTACCAACAAGGTGGCCAACCCCTTTAAGTCTACAGGAATTCGCCCACACTTGCTTTATTTGGCTTTTATTCACATGTGTAACAACTTGAAATCTGCTAATCCAGCATCCATCTGGTCACATTCATTTACAATTAAAGGAATTCTGCTTATATTGTGGGTGGATATTACATGTGGTACATATAGAAGCCTATTCACACATGGATCCGTTCTGATTACGCACATTAGATTTCATTGACATGCGATGCTATACACATGATAGTCATCTCTCTCTTTCTCTCTCTCTCTCTCTCTATATATATATATATATATATATATATATATACACATACATATGCATGCATGCCCCATTTGAGCATGCATGTGTTGTGAATCGGAGTGGGGAGAAAACTGCTGCCAGACACCCCTGGCAGGGACTTATCTCCACAAAAACAAAAGCATCAGGTGCTCCCTCTGCTGGTGGGGGAGGTGAACAGCCTAAGTAACTGATATCTCAGAGGTTTCTTTGGTTGAAACAAAGTAACTGAGCACTATGGGGGAATTTATCAATGACTGAACTCCGTTTTTTCCAGCGTTAAAAAGTTGCCGATTGAGAAAAGTGGATTGAGCTTAGTAAAGCTGATGAGCAATTGCAACCTGACATATTTACTATAATTTTATATTATAATTTTACAGATGCGCCTTTTAGTAAATTTGGTGTATCTTACTGTATTATATTGTAGTATATATTAAGACCGGAGTATAAAATGCTAGTCTTAATACATTCTGCACTATATATCTTTTATGTGTTGAATGTTGTGTTCCTGATACTGTAGACATCCTATGGCAGAGAATGTGCATTGACTTGTATGTATACACTGGGGCCGTATACCGTCCCTGAATCGCTGCTTTTCCATGTGTGCTCCAAGGACTGTGATTTACATTGTAGATTTGTTGGTGTTGAGCGCAGGTGGTTTACAGGATGACAGTCGTTAAAGGATATGCCCCCATTGTCTGATAGGTGCGGGTCTCACCTCTGGGACCCGCACCTATATCGAGAACGGAGCCCCGAAAGTGAAGGAGGGCGCACTGCACATGGGCAGCCACCCTCCATTCATTTTCTATAGGGCCGGCGAATATTATTTTCATCGGCCCCATAGAAATGAATGGGAGCATGGGCCGCGCATGTGTGGTACACTCCCATTCACTTCTATGGGAGCAGAGCTTGGTGGTGGATGGATCCCGGGAAATCTAGGGTCCTCCAGCCACAGCTCTCCCCGCTCCGCTCTCGATATAGGTGCGGGATAAAGGGTGTGTTGAGAGTTTCTTGAGAACATAGGTAGTTTTGATTATATTAATGTCGGATGAGGAGTCTCCGTATGTTGCTATGGAGAGAGGGGAGGCAGCGAGGAACTATCTTCATAGTAGCATGCTGCCAGAAGAGAGCGGCTGCCTAAAAATAGAGCTCATCTAACATAGTGATTATAATCAAAATGACGTACTATACAGTTTTTGTTTTATTTCTAGTGATATTGATTATACAGAACATAAAAATGCAGCTGTGACGGGATCATTGATCGTTGTGGCAGCTCACAGACATAGCTGCTGATTTCGCTCGATCGGCCACCGTTCCAATGGTGTTGGCAACATTTTGACATGTACAATCTATGAAGCTTTAGCTTCTCTAGTTTTGAGGTACTTTCGGTAACGTTTTAGGCTACTTTCACACTAGCGTCAAAACTATTCAGTAGGCTATTCTGGCAGAGGAATAGCCGGCCGGAGCTCATCATGTGCGACATCGCCAGATATGGCCTTTCCCCGTTGGAGCCCACTGACTATAATGGGACCCGGTAGGAATCTGGCATGAGTGCGGGGATTCGGCCGGAAACAGGCCGCATGCCCACCGGGTGAATATAGTCATAGATCATAAACCTTAGTACAGCAGGGTCACAGAAATGACAAGGCATATAAAATTACCGTTATTGGACCTATTATTCTACTCCATTAAAGGAGTTGTATGAGGTTGGAAAAATGTGGCAGATTTTTATTTTCAGAATCAGCATTATTCCTGGCCATTGACTGTTTAGCTTTAAAGGTGTAATCTCATCACAGACGATGGGGGAATATCTCTAGGATATACCCCCATTGTCTGATAGGTGCATGTCCTGCTGGGACCCGCACCTACGTAGAGAACGGAGCCCCGAAAGTGGTGGAGGGCGTACTGAGCCTTGAACATTGAGCCCATAGAAGTGAATGGGAGCAGTGGCCGGTCATGCGCAGTGTGCTCCTATTCACTTCTATGGGGAGTGCACTTGGTGGTGGCCGGACCAGAGTCCTCCAGCCACCACTTTGCGGGGCTTCGTTCAAGATATAGGGGAACTGCACCTATAAGACAATGGGGGCATGTCTATTCTATTCTCTTTTGCTGGACAGAGAACTGAGAAATGTTCAAGTTAAAGGGAACCTGTCACATTGACAGTGATGGGGGAGATATATGGATGCGGCAGTCTTGATCTCCCTGCGCTGGCGTGAGATGCGCCCAATTTATTAAGAGGCAGTAGCCTCTTAACGAATTAGGTGCATCTCTACCTTGCCGTGCGCCAGGCTGGCGTAGATGTCAGCCATAACTTCCACCACTTTTAGGCAAAAGTTATAGTAAATGCAGCGGGCAGCACAAAGCCACACCCCCTCTCGCTAAGCCATGCGAACTTGAGAAAAGTGCCAAGAAGCTCAAAAAGTCGCAAATTAGGTAGGAAACGTAGCGTGCACCGTAATCTGTGACTATTTTACACCACAATAGTGGTGTAAAGAGCTTAGTAAATGTCCCTAGGTGTCTGAGCTGAAGGTACCGTATTTATAGAGCAGGAGGAGCTGAGCAGATTGATATATAGTTTTATATGAAAGTACATTTATATCTTTGCTCATTCTGGACTTTGAAGTCCAGGAGTTAGTCCTATCAGTAACTGACAGCCTTCCCTCTATGACTGTGTATACAGAGATAGCTGTCAGTCACTGACTGAAGACAAGGAGACGGTCCTATCAGTGACTGATAGGCCTTCCCTCTATGACTGTGTATGCAGAGGTGGCTGTAGTCACTGATGGAGGAGGCCTATCAGTGACTGACGGCCTGCCTATGACTGTGTATACAGAGATAGCTGTCAGTCACTGACTAGATATCCTGGAAGGCAGTCGCTATCAGTGACTGACAGCCTTCCCTCTGACTGTGTATACAGAGACGGCTGTCATTCTACTGACTGATATACAAGGAGACGGTCTATCAGTGACTGACATGGCCTTCCTCTATGACTGTGTATACAGAGATAGCTGTCAGTCATTGACGGACTGATCATGAGAGGGCGGTCGTATCAGTGACTGACAGACCTTCCCTCTATGACTGTGTATACAGAGATGGCTGTCAGTCACTGACTGATATCTAGGAGACGGTCCTATCAGTGACTGACAGCCTTCCCTCTATGACTGTGTATACAGAGACAGCTGTCAGTCACTGACTAATATCAAGGAGACGGTCCTATCAGTGACTGACAGCCTTCCCTCTATGACTGTGTATACAGAGATAGCTGTCAGTCACTGACTGATATAAAGGAGGCGGTCCTATCAGTGACTGACAGCCTTCCCTCTATGACTGTGTATACAGAGATAGCTGTCAGTCACTGACTGATATCAAGGGGGCGGTCCTATCAGTGACTGACAGCCTTCCCTCTATGACTGTGTATACAGAGACAGCTGTCAGTCACTGACTGATATCTAGGAGGACGGTCCTATCAGTGACTGACAGCCTTCCCTCTATGACTGTGTATACGGAGATAGCTGTCAGTCACTGACTGATATCAAGGAGACGGTCCTATCAGTGACTGACAGCCTTCCCTCTATGACTGTGTATACAGAGACAGCTGTCAGTCACTGACTGATATCTAGGAGACGGTCCTATCAGTGACTGACAGCCTTCCCTCTATGACTGTGTATACAGAGACAGCTGTCAGTCACTGACTAATATCAAGGAGACGGTCCTATCAGTGACTGACAGCCTTCCCTCTATGACTGTGTATACAGAGACAGCTGTCAGTCACTGACTGATATCTAGGAGACGGTCCTATCAGTGACTGACAGCCTTCCCTCTATGACTGTGTATACAGAGACAGCTGTCAGTCACTGACTGATATCAAGGAGACGGTCCTATCAGTGACTGACAGCCTTCCCTCTATGACTGTGTATACAGAGATAGCTGTCAGTCACTGACTGAAAACAAGGAGGCGGTCCTATCAGTGATTGACAGACTACCCTCTATGACTGTGTATACAGAGATAGCTGTCAGTCACTGACTGATATCTAGGAGTTAGTCCTATCAGTGACTGACAGCCTTCCCTCTATGACTGTGTATACAGAGACAGCTGTCAGTCACTGACTGAAGACAAGGAGACGGTCCTATCAGTGACTGACAGCCTTCCCTCTATGACTGTGTATACAGAGATAGCTGTCAGTAACTGACTGATATCTAGGAGACGGTCCTATCAGTGACTGACAGCCTTACCTCTAGAACTGTGTATACAGAGATAGCTGTCAGTCACTGACTGATATCAAGGAGGCGGTCCTATCAGTGACTGACAGCCTTCCCTCTATGACTGTGTATACAGAGAAAGCTGTCAGTCACTGACTGATATCAAGGAGACGGTCCTATCAGTGACTGACAGACTTCCCTCTATGACTGTGTATACAGAGATAGCTGTCAGTAACTGACTGATATCAAGGAGACGGTCCTATCAGTGACTGACAGCCTGCCCTCTATGACTGTGTATACAGAGATAGCTGTCAGTCACTGACTGAAGAGAAGGAGACGGTCCTATCAGTGATTGATAGCCTACCCTCTATGACTGTGTATACAGAGATGGCTGTCAGTCACTGACTGAAGACAAGGAGGCGGTCCTATCAGTGACTGACAGCCTTCTCTCTATGACTGTGTATACAGAGATAGCTGTCAGTCACTGACTGATATCTAGGAGACGCTCCAATCAGTAACTGACAGCCTTCCCTCTATGACTGTGTATACAGAGATAGCTGTCAGTCACTAACTGAAGACAAGGAGACTGTCCTATCAGTGATTGACAGACTACCCTCTATGACTGTGTATACAGAGATAGCTGTCAGTCACTGACTGATATCAAGGAGGACGGTCCTATCAGTGACTGACAGCCTTCCCTCTATGACTGTGTATACAGAGATAGCTGTCAGTCACTGACTGATAACAAGGAGACGGTCCTATCAGTGACTGACAGCCTTCCCTCTATGACTGTGTATACAGAGATAGCTGTGAGTCACTGACTGATACCAAGTAGGCATTCCTATCAATGATTGACAGCCTTCCCTCTATAACTGTATATACAGAGATAGCTGTCAGTCACTGACTGATATCAAGGAGGACGGTCCTATCAGTGACTGACAGCCTTCCCTCTATGACTGTGTATACAGAGATAGCTGTCAGTCACTGACTGAAGACAAGGAGACGGTCCTATCAGTGATTGACAGACTTCCCTCTATGACTGTGTATACAGAGATAGCTGTCAGTCACTGACTGAAGACAAGGAGACAGTCCTATCAGTAACTGACAGCCTTCCCTCTATGACTGTGTATACAGAGATAGCTGTCAGTCACTGACTGATATCAAGGAGACGGTCCTATCAGTGATTGACAGCCTTCCCTCTATGACTGTGTATACAGCGATAGCTGTCAGTCACTGACTGATATCAAGGAGGACGGTCCTATCAGTGACTGACAGCCTTGCCTCTATGACTGTGTATACAGAGATAGCTGTCAGTCACTGACTGATATCAAGGAGACGGTCCTATCAGTGACTGACAGCCTTCCCTCTATGACTGTGTATACAGAGATAGCTGTCAGTCACTGACTGAAGACAAGGAGACGGTCCTATCAGTGACTGACAGCCTTCCCTCTATGACTGTGTATACAGAGATAGCTGTCACTGACTGATATCTAGGAGACGGTCCTATCAGTGACTGACAACCTTCCCTCTATGACTATGTATACAGAGATAGCCGTCAGTCACTGACTGATATCTAGGAGACGGTCCTATCAGTGACTGACAGCCTTCCCTCTATGACTGTGTATACAGAGATAGCTGTCAGTCACTGACTGAAGACAAGGAGACGGTCCTATCAGTGACTGACAGTCTTCCCTCTATGACTGTGTATACAGAGATAGCTGTATGGAGGAGATGGTCCTATCCTTGACTGACAGCCTTCCCTCTATGACTGTGTATACAGAGATAGCTGTCAGTCACTGACTGAAGCCAAGGAGACGGTCCTATCAGTGACTGACAGCCTTCCCTCTATGACTGTGTATACAGAGATAGCTGTCAGGACCGTCTCCTTGTTATCAGTCAGTGACTATCAGTGACTGACAGCCTTCCCTCTATGACTATGTATACAGAGATAGCTGTCAGTCACTGACTGAAGACAAGGAGACGGTCCTATCAGTGATTGACAGCCTTCCCTCTATGACTGTATATACAGAGATAGCTGTCAGTCACTAACTGAAGACAAGGAGATGGTCCTATCAGTGACTGACAGCCTTCCCTCTATGACTGTGTATACAGAGGTAGCTGTCAGTCACTGACTGATAACAAGGAGGCTGTCCTATCAGTGACTGACAGCCTTCCCTCTATGACTGTGTATACAGAGAGAGCTGTATGGAGGAGGAGGTCCTATCAGTGATTGACAGCCTGCCCTCTATGACTGTGTATACAGAGATAGCTGTCAGTCACTGACTGATATCAAGGAGACGGTCCTATCAGTGACTGACAGCCTTCCCTCTATGACTGTGTATACAGAGATAGCTGTCAGTCACTGACTGATAACAAGGAGACGGTCCTATCAGTGACTGACAGCCTTTCCTCTATGACTGTGTATACAGAGATAGCTGTCAGTCACTGACTGAAGACATGGAGACGGTCCTATCAGTGACTGACAGACTTCCCTCTATGACTGTGTATACAGAGATAGCTGTCAGTCACTGACTGAAGACAAGGAGACGTCCTATCAGTGACTGACAGCCTTCCCTCTATGACTGTGTATTAGGGTTGTTTCGGGTATCGAACTTTCGATACCCGATCGATACTTTTCTCTGGTATCGCACTCGATACCAGGAAAAGTATTTTATCGATACTGGGCTGCACTACTGCACAGCCCAGTATAGGAGAGCATGGCTGCGCCGCTCTCAGCGCGGCCATGTTCTCCTCGGCAGCACAGGGAGAAGGAGGCAGTCTCTCCCTCCCCTGTGCTGCCGCTTCAGCTAATAGAGGAGAGGGGCGGAGCGGGGGCGGGAGGAGGGGCGGAGCTGGGGACGGGAGCACTGGCCAGCAATGCCGAGTAGTTTCTCATATAAATGCAGGCAGAAGACACAGCCTGCCAGCACCTGCCTGTGACCCAGCACTGCAATCAGAGGCAATTAGCCCCTCAGGTGCGGCACCTGAGGGGTTAATAGCCTCTGATCGCAGCTTCGGTCTGAGGCAGGTGCTGGCAGCTGTGCTTCTGCCTGCACTATAAGAAACTACCGGCATTGCTGACCAGTCTCGCCCTCCCTAGTATTAAAACATTGGTGGGCAGTGGGCAGTGTGCCCCCCTCCCCTCCCTAGTATTAAAACATTGGTGGGCAGTGTGCCCCCAGTGTTAAAACATTGGTGGGCAGTGGGCAGTGTGCCCCCTGTCCCCCCTTCCCCCAGTAATAAAATCATTGGTGGCAGTGGCCACAGGGTCCCCTCAGCTCCTCCTCATTGGTGGCAGTGATCGGAGCCCCAGC
This sequence comes from Bufotes viridis, assembly GCA_033119425.1. Lineage (NCBI taxonomy): Eukaryota > Metazoa > Chordata > Amphibia > Anura > Bufonidae > Bufotes > Bufotes viridis. The sequence goes on from CM065589.1 coordinate 312,791,297, forward strand.
ACTGTAATGCTGGGGCTCCGATCGGTTACCATGGTAACCAGGGCGCTTCTGAAGTCCTGGCTGCCTTGGTCTGCTCCCTGCTGCTGTGTGCACTGTGCACAGGGCAGCAGGGAGAGAGTGAATCCTATTCACCCTGATAGAGCTCTATCAGGGTGAATAGGATGAAAATATCCCAGGTTCTAGCCCCTAAGGGGAAAATAGTTAATAAATAAACTGTAAAAAAAAAAAAAAAAAAGTTAAAGTACACCAAAATATTAATTATAAATCACCCCTTTCCCAATTTTACATATAAAATATATAAACAATACATAAATAAAATATTACATATCGCTGCGTCTCAAAAGTCCAAACTATTAAAAAATCCACTTTTATGCGGTGAACGCCGTAAAAGAAAAAAAAAGAAAAATAAAAAATGCACGATTCGCCATTTTCTTTTCGTCACCTTGTCCCCACAAAAAAGTAGGATAGGACTGTTGTATTATGAGCCGGCGGTTTCATAAAATGTTGAATGCACGCGGATTTTTTTGGCGTTTTTATTTTTTTCGCGTGGTATCGAATGGTATCGAGTATCGCAATACTTTTTTATGGTATCGATACCGAATCAAAATTTTGGTACCGAAACAACTCTACTGTGTATACAGAGGTAGCTGTCAGTCACTGACTGATATCAAGGAGGACGGTCCTATCAGTGACTGACAGCCTTCCCTCTATGACTGTGTATACAGAGATAGCTGTCAGTCACTGACTGATATCAAGGAGACGGTCCTATCAGTGACTGACAGCCTTCCCTCTATGACTGTGTATACAGAGATACCTGTCAGTCACTGACTGATATCAGGGAGGACGGTCCTATCAGTGACTGACAGCCTTCCCTCTATAACTGTGTATACAGAGACAGCTGTCAGTCACTGACTGATATCTAGGAGTTAGTCCTATCAGTGACTGACAGCCTTCCCTCTATGACTGTGTATACAGAGACATCTGTCAGTCACTGACTAATATCTAGGAGACGGTCCTATCAGTGACTGACAGCCTTCCCTCTATGACTGTGTATACAGAGATAGCTGTCAGTCACTGACTGATATCTAGGAGACGGTCCTATCAGTGACTGACAGCCTTCCCTCTATGACTGTGTATACAGAGATAGCTGTCAGTCACTGACTGATAACAAGGAGACGGTCCTATCAGTGACTGACAGCCTTCCCTCTATGACTGTGTATACAGAGATAGCTGTCAGTCACTGACTGATATCAAGGAGGCGGTCCTATTAGTGACTGACAGCCTTCCCTCTATGACTGTGTATACAGAGATAGCTGTCAGTCACTGACTGATATCAAGGAGGCGGTCCTATCAGTGACTGACAGCCTGCCCTTTATGACTGTGTATACGGAGATAGCTGTCAGTCACTGACTGATATCTAGGAGGCGGTCCTATCGGTGACTGACAGCCTTCCCTCTATGACTGTGTATACAGAGATAGATGTCAGTCACTGACTGAAGACAAGGGGACGGTCCTATCAGTGACTGACAGCCTTCCCTCTATGACTGTGTATACAGAGATAGCTGTCAATGACTGATATCTAGGAGACGGTCCTATCAGTGACTGACAACCTTCCCTCTATGACTATGTATACAGAGATAGCCGTCAGTCACTGACTGATATCTAGGAGACGGTCCTATCAGTGATTGACAGCCTTCCCTCTATGACTGTGTATACAGAGATAGCTATCAGTAACTGACTGATATCTAGGAGATGGTCCTATCAGTGACTGACAGCCTTCCCTCTATGACTGTGTATACAGAGATAGCTGTCAGTCACTGACTGAAGACAAGGAGACGTCCTATCAGTGACTGACAGCCTTCCCTCTATGACTATGTATACAGAGATAGCTGTCAGTCACTGACTGAAGACAAGTAGACGGTCCTATCAGTGACTGACAGTCTTCCCTCTATGACTGTGTATACAGAGATAGCTGTCAGTCACTGACTGATAACAAGGAGGACGGTCCTATCAGTGACTGACAGCCTTCTCTCTATGACTGTGTATACAGAGATAGCTGTCAGTCACTGACTGATATCTAAGAGACGGTCCTATCAGTGACTGACAGCCTTCCCTCTATGACTGTGTATAGAGAGATAGCTGTCAGTCACTGACTGATGTCAAGGAGACGATCCTATTAGTGACTGACAGACTTCCCTCTATGACTGTGTATACAGAGATAGCTGTCAGTCACTGACTGATATCTAGGAGACGGTCCTATCAGTGACTGACAGCCTTCCCTCTATGACTGTGTATACAGAGATAGCTGTCAGTCACTGACTGAGGACAAGGAGACGGTCCTATCAGTGACTGACAGCCTTCCCTCTATGACTGTGTATACAGAGATTGCTGTCAGTCACTGACTGAGGACAAGGAGACGGTCCTATCAGTGACTGACAGTCTTCCCTCTATGACTGTGTATACAGAGATAGCTGTCAGTCACTGACTGATATCAAGGAGACGGTCCTATCAGTGACTGACAGCCTTCCCTCTATGACTGTGTATACAGAGATAGCTGTCAGTCACTGACTGATATCAAGGAGGATGGTCCTATCAGTAACTTACAGCCTTCCCTCTATAACTGTGTATACAGAGATAGCTGTCAGTCACTGACTGAAGACAAGGAGATGGTCCTATCAGTGACTGACAGCCTTCCCTCTATGACTGTGTATACAGAGATAGCTGTCAGTCACTGACTGATATCAAGGAGACGGTCCTATCGGTGACTGACAGCCTTCCCTCTATGACTGTGTATACAGAGATAGCTGTCAGTCACTGACTGATATCAAGGAGACGGTCCTATCAGTGACTGACAGCCTGCCCTCTATGACTGTGTATACAGAGATAGCTGTCAGTCACTGACTGAAGACAAGGAGACGGTCCTATCAGTGACTGAATGCCTTCCCTCTATGACTGTGTATACAGAGATAGCTGTCAGTCACTGACTGAAGACAAGGAGACGGTCCTATCAGTGACTGACAGCCTTCTCTCTATGACTGTGTATACAGAGATAGCTGTCAGTCACTGACTGAAGACAAGTAGACGGTCCTATCAATGACTGACAGCCTTCCCTCTATGACTGTGTATACAGAGATAGCTGTCAGTCACTGACTGATATCAAGGAGTACGGTCCTATCAGTGACTGACAGCCTTCCCTCTATGACTGTGTATACAGAGATAGCTGTCAGTCACTGACTGATATCAAGGAGGACGGTCCTATCAGTGACTGACAGCCTTCCCTCTATGACTGTGTATACAGAGATAGCTGTCAGTCACTGACTGATATCAAGGAGACGGTCCTATCAGTGACTGACAGCCTTCCCTCTATGACTGTGTATACAGAGATAGCTGTCAGTCACTGACTGAAGACAAGGAGACGATCCTATCAGTGACTGACAGCCTTCCCTCTATGACTGTGTATACAGAGATAGCTGTCAGCCACTGACTGATATCAAGTAGGCGGTCCTATCAGTGACTGACAGCCTTCCCTCTATGACTGTGTATACAGAGATAGCTGTCAGTCACTGACTGAAGACAAGGAGACGGTCCTATCAGTGACTGACAGCCTTCCCTCTATGACTGTGTATACAGAGATAGCTGTCAGTCACTGACTGAAGACAAGGAGGCGGTCCTATCAGTGACTGACAGTCTTCCCTCTATGACTGTGTATACAGAGATAGCTGTCAGTCACTGACTGAAGACAAGGAGACGGTCCTATCAGTGACTGACAGCCTTCCCTTTATGACTGTGTATACAGAGAGAGCTGTCAGCCACTGACTGATATCAAGGAGGACGGTCCTATCAGTGACTGACAGCCTTCTCTCTATGACTGTGTATACAGAGATAGCTGTCAGTCACTGACTGATATCAAGGAGACGGTCCTATCAGTGACTGACAGCCTTCCCTCTATGACTGTGTATACAGAGACAGCTGTCAGTCACTGACTGATATCAAGGAGACGGTCCTATCAGTGACTGACAGCCTTCTCTCTATGACTGTGTATACAGAGATAGCTGTCAGTCACTGACTGAAGACAAGGAGACGGTCCTATCAATGACTGACAGCCTTCCCTCTATGACTGTGTATACAGAGATAGCTGTCAATCACTCATAGGACCGCCTCCTTGACTTCAAAGCCCAGAATGAGCAGGAATATAAATGAATCTGAAATACAAGTTATACTGACTCTTTTCCCACAAACCTATATACCAGTCTGCTCAGCTCCTCCTGCTCTATAACACGCTGCCAGCAGTTTACACTGCATTTCATGGTCACAGGCTCCCTTTACACTACAGACTGTGACAGCCTCTGCATTGCCCTGGATTGTCCAATAACAGAAATTAGATACAATAGGGAAGGACACTTCAAGGCTGAGAACATTTACAATCAGCAGGGGTAATAATGCTCTGGAGCTTCTTCCCATGAATGGATTTTCCACCCTCAGATGATTTCAGAAGATTGATTTGATAACGCCTTATATTTCACAATATTACATATGTACGCAAAAAGGCAAAAAAAAAAAAATGCTTTTATCTAAAGCATTGTATTGGCAAACTTTGTAGGTATTTAAAATGTTTTTTCAGGACTTTATTCCTGACAAACTATAGGTCATCAGTATCTAATTGGTGAGGGTCTGACACCCGGGACCCCCACCGATCAGCTGTTTGAGAAGGCAGTGGATTTCCTGTGAGCACTGCTGCCTTCTTGCAGTTTACCAAGCACAGCGCCGTACATTGTATAGTGGCAGTGCTTGGTATTGCACTCTGCCCCAATTCACTTTTATGGGACTGAGCTGCACCTAGGCCATGTGACCGATGAACGTGATGTCATTGGGCTAGGAAAAGCTGTGAGAAGGCTGCGGCGCTACTGCCTGCGCCATCTCAAAGAGCTGGGGGTCCCAGGTGTCGGACCGATCAGTATTAGAGTCTCGTCAAACAGTTTACCATTGTGTTTCGTGGTATTTTTTAGTGGTATTTTTTTTCTTTAGCACAACACAGAGTAGCGATAGAACTGCAGAGTCTCGATGTAAGCCTTATGGGATCCATACACAAGGCAATGTCTTGAGGCAGGAGGGGCACATATAATGTATTTCCTGCCAAAGAAAGGTCAGTGGTTGCAGAGAAGAAGCAGGCACATGAAATAAGGCAATGAGTTCCCTGAGATAATCACAATTCACATTCGGTGACCAAAGGATGACCTTTTATTTAAAAGTGTGTAATTGTGATTGTTTCTCACCATTGCAATAGGAGGAAATATACTGTAATACATATGTTAAAGGGAGTGTGTTAATACTTTTTCTGCCAGTTAAAACCAGATAGTGACACGTCTCTTTTTTTCTAATCAGCTTTTATTTTCTGATTGTAGATTTTTTTTTATTCTATTTCCTGCACATGATTATGGGGGCAGCCATCTTGCCTGAGGTGTTAACAGCAGTTAGAGAGATGCTTTACAGCAGCCACATGGGGTGTAGACACAGTGGACAGGAGGGTACTCATTGACTTCTATGGGAGAGTTTTCTAGGCATGTTCTGTGATCTGTGCAGAGGTTAGGAGGGAGTAGGTAAGCTGTGATATCGCTTATTGTGAATGGTCGATACTGTGCTATCTATGTATCAGCAATATCTTTCATCCCAATCCTGCCTGCGATGACAATGAGATGACTGCTGTACAGATCACTGAAGTGTGCCCATTATTAGGCTTAGGGCTCTTTCACACTAGCGTTGTTTCTTTTCGTCCTAGAGTTCCGTCGTCGGGGCTCTAGGACGGAAAGAAACTGATCAGGATAATCCTAATGCATCCTGAATGGAGAGAAATCCGTTCAGGATGCATCAGGATGTCATCCGTTCAGTATGTCAAAGTTTTTTGGACGTTGACAAAACCGTAGCATGCTGCGGATTTGTCTCCGTCCAAAAAGCCGGAAGACATGCCGCAATGCCGGATCCGGAATGAATGTCCATTGAAGAGCATTATTCCGGATCCGGCATTAAGCTAAACGTCGATTCGGCGCATTGCCGGATCCGACGTTTAGCGCTGCGCATGCGCAGCAGCCGTTCCGATCGGGGCCCCAGTGTAAGCTGGGGCTCCGATCGGTTACCATGGCAGCCAGGACGCTACTGGAGTCCTGGCTGCCATGGTAAGTACAACCCAGCAGTGTACTTACCTGCGCTGCGGCCGCCGGGCGCTCCATTATGACATCACAGGTCCGGGCGGCGCATTGATCTATGCGCCGCCCGGACCTGTGACTTCATTAGGAGCGCCCGGCCGCCGCAGCGCAGGTAAGTACACTGCTGCTGAGTACCATGGCAGCCAGGACTCCAGTAGCGTCCTGGCTGCCATGGTAACAGTGAAAGCATATTGAAGACTGGTCAGGATACTGTTTAGTCTTCAAATGCTGTCAGTCCACTTGCGTTCTGACGGATCCGGCGGGACGGAAGTGCCCGCCGGATCCTCAGAACGCAAGTGTGAAAGAGGCCTTAGTGGTCAATGCGAAAACTGCAGGATTTTAGAAATTTTCTTAAAAAATTGTTGGTGACATGGAAAAATAAAAATAACCACAAAAATTCTAAAAAAATATTTAACAAAAAGCCTTAATTTAAACAATAGGTAATTTTTTTGACGACGCCTTCCCTTTAATGGGAATTTATCACCACAATTCTAGACTATTATCTGCAGTAATACATGAATAGTACTGCACATAAAGAGTCCAGATCGCCATTTTTTATTTCCCTACTCTTCCTCTTTCCTCTGCTGCCAGTGCGCAAAGCTGTGCTGCAATACACAGGACTATGCATGCTGACATAATGAAAGGACTCATGTGCGCATGCACAGCAGTCCTGGCAGTGTGTTTAGGTACATCTTTAAATGCTCACAGGGAAGGAATCGGGGGCAGTAGGAAAATAAATAATAGTGATCGGGACTCCCTACCTGCAGTATTACTGCACATTATAGTCCAAGATATGAGTACGGTACCCTCCTGTCCATTGTGTCTATGGCCCATGTGGCTGCTGTAAAGCATCTCTCTAAATGCTGTTAAGCTTGGTAAAAAAAAAAAAAAAAAATCAAATCAAGGGTGGTAAAATGTTCAACCATATTGGAGGTCCATCATGACCTTTGCTATCGGGCCCTCTTTCTTTTTGCTTTAGTACGCGCAGGTATTAGATATTCAGTTGACTATTATATCATTGGTTGCAAGCAACACATTGGGTGAGATTTACCATCTCCTTGTGCCAGAAAAGTGGTGTTTAAATGCAACTTTTTAAAAATTAGTCGCAAGTGGTGTTTTGTTTTTTACGCCGCCCTCGCCACTTTTCAGAAAGGGGGCATAGCAAGGGCAGGAAGGGGCGTGGCCAACCACCATGACAGATTTATCATCATTTATGCCAGTACTCTGGCACAAATGAAGCCAGGAATCTACGGCAGCTCGGAGCTGCCATTCTGTTTAAGCGCACGGACTGCCAGAGGATGTGCCTAATTTATGTGGCACCCTTCGGCAGCACAGGGGATATCAAGACCGGCCCAATGTCAGGTAAGGCTTTTTAGGAAAGGTGGTGTGTATTCCTTGGTGAATAGAATTTGCATTATGGTGCTAGCCTGCTATCTTTAAACTTTTAACTTTGAAATGTCAGTGTGCTGGTTGATATTTCTTTTAATATATGATCGAAGTAACAGAGAATTTTTTAAATAAATTAAAGCTATTAATAATTTAGTGCCAGGTGACGTCAGTGCAGTTTATAGTGACATTACTCATTGATTTCTTCCCCACCCGTCAGAATACTGACAGCCCCATGAGTGGCTTGTCACAAGCTATCATTATCCGGTCATTGATTACCTCGGTGCAGGATCACTAGAACGGAGCTCTGATGGAAGTAATTACTCGCGGCCATTCAGCTCATTTGTTTACCACCGGTGACAAACTCGTGCTCACGCCATTTTGGCTGTCGGTGCTTGGCATTTTGTATTACATAACCAAGATGCTATTTAGAGCATCAGAGAAGTGTTAAGGTAAACATGCAGAAGATCCGTACGAATTTCTGTGCGGATTTCACTGCACCATTTAATGTGGTTTCATTTGAAAAGAGTGAAATTCACCGCTAAACCGTAAACATAATTGACATGCTGCTGTTTTTAAAATCTGCACAGCAGGTCAATTTCCATGCAGAAGAAACCTGTAAAGTGTACATGAGAATTGTCTAATCTCGTATACTTTGCTGGGACTGTTTTACGCTGCGTTTTTTTTTCCGCACTGAAAAAACGCGTATAATCAGTAACGTATGCAGGTAGCCTAAGGGTACGACCACACAGCGTGGTGATGTCTCTAATTAAACTAAGGCCCCTTGCACACGACAGTATTTTACGGACCGTATACTGGCAGTTTTTTCAGTTCAGTATACTGACAGTATACTAAACCATTCACTTCAATGGGTCTGCAAAAAATACTGAAGTGTCTCCGTATGCCTTCCGTTTCCGTTTTACGTTTTTTCTGTTCCGTTTAAATATAGACCATGTCCTATTTTTGTCCGCAAATCACGTTCAGTGGCTCCATTCAAGTCAATGGGTCCGCCAAAAAAACGGAACGCATACGGAAATGCATCCGTATGTCTTCCGTATCCGTTCCGTTTTTGCTGAACAATCTATTGAAAATTTTAAGACCAGCCCAATTTTCATTATGTAATTAATGTATACTGTATATGCCAAACGGAAAAACGGAACGGAACCGAAACGGAAACAAAACGGAAGCAAAAAACAGAAAAACGGATCCGTTATAAACGGACAGCAAAACACTGAAAAAAAAATACGTTCGTGTGCAAGAGGCCTAACTAGGACTGCACTGTTTAGTCGGTCTGTATTGTTAATGGCTTTGAATATCTACATTTTTTGTGGCGGCCCACTGTATTGGAAAGGTCCGCTAATACATACCATCCCAATGGATGCCAGAAGGACACTCTTATGGCCTCTGTTGTGTGAATGGGGGCATATGGATACATTCGACATAAGCGCCTGGAGCTTTCCCAATACATATGCTGCACATAAAGAAAAGGTAGTGTATAAGCATAACCTAAATTCCAAGTCAGTGCAGGAGATTTGGTCCTTTGTATCAGAAGAAATTAGCTCCCACCTCTGTAAAGATATATATATAAAGAAGTTAATGGTACAGGTGTTTTGTCTAATTTAGTTTAAAGCAGGCATGCTCAACCTGTGGTCCTCCAGCTGTTGTAAAACTACAACTCCCACAATGCCCTGCTGTAGACTGATAGATGTAGGCTGTTCGGGCATGCTGGGAGTTGTAGTTTTGCAACAGCTGGAGGGCCCCAGGTTGAGCATGCCTGGTTTAAAGGAAATGTGTCACGAGAAATTTTAGCTGCCAATTAAAACCAGATAGCAGCACATATCCTTTTTATAATGGTTTTATTTTCTGAATATTGCTTTACTGCATGGGCCATAGACACAGTGGTCAGGGGGGACCTCATTGACTTACATGGGAGAATTTTCTAGGCATGCTCTGTGACCTGTGCAGAGGTCATTGTACAAGGAAAGAATAGATAAGATTTGATAATCCTCTATTGTGAATGGTGGATCCTGTCTTATCTATACACAGAGGTGATATCATTGCAGGCAGGATTAGAATGACAGATGAGCAGATAACTGCAGTAGAGGGATCTGTACAGACCAAGAAATGGGGCTAATTATTAGGATTAGTGGCCATGCGAAAACTGCAAGATTTGATGGGTTTGGTTTCAATATTGATATGGAAAACTAAAAATCAAATCACTAAAAGTGCTTGAAAAATAATGTTAAAAATAAAAACAGGATTTAAATAGGTAATTTTCTGATGACACATTCTGTTTAAAGAAACGAAAATTGTGTTCAAGGGTGGAAGAGATTTACATAAAAGTAAAAGGTGCCCTTTATTGGACCTTCTCTTGTTACATTTCAGCATTTCTGTAATACACTACTGTTACGTGAAGCCGTCCTGTACAAGGGGTATTCGTATTGCGACGTCTTTCCTAGCATTGCCAGCTGAACGCAGTTGACATTTACAGCTGAAATAAGGTCTGTATTCCTTGAACAGCGCAGGGGTAGCAGGAATAGTTATCTGATTTCCCACAGTGTGTTTATTCCTAATGCCTGGGTGAGATACAGGTAAGAGCCGTATGTTGCTCAAAGCCCAGTATACTTCTGTAACTGGAATCAGAAGTATTCTAGGAAACTGTAAATGGTGCACTTCCAGGGTGTTCAACCAAAGCAAAATCTATGGTGCAGATACGGTAAAACTATAAGCAGTAGTAATGGAATAGGTATGACGCTCCTTGTGCTGCACTTCAAAAATTTGGGATCCCCTTCAGGTATTATACAAATAGATCAATGGAATTCCTTAGGAAGTCCTAGAGGTAGGGGGCTCAGGGCCGGAAGACCCCACTCTGAAAGGTTACATCTGTGAACCAGATGCCAGAAACAGCTTAGCTTGCTTTAACTCTTAAAGTGCCAGAGAGATAACTGTGGTCCATGTTTGTTGTCAGATTGAAAACTATATACAGGCTCCGGTGACATTTTGATGATGTCCTAATTTCACATACTACTAATATTAAACTTTATTTATATAGTGCCAACATATTCCACAACACTTTACAATCAGAGGGTATATGTACAACCAAGATCAGACATATATAGTAACAAACTAACCAACAACTCGTACAATAGAAGCCAGGGCCCTAGAGCTTACAGTCTGAGGAAAAAGGGGTGACAAAAAGGTAAAATGTGTGTGGTAGAATGGTCCAGAGATCTTTATGGTACAGATATGAAGTGCATTTGAGTGCATGGAGTGAGGAGGATACGGATGAAAGGATCAGCTTTGGTGGAATTATGTTATAGGGGGAAAATGGGAAAGTGTAAGACACGCTTAAAACATGTTAGAAATGATCTTGATCGGATGGGGTAGCACATTCTGGAGAACTAGTGCAGCGCTAAAAAAGTCTTGGAGATGGGACGTCCAGGCTATGGAGGATATTAGTCTTCGATCACTGGCAGAATGTAGATCACGAGCAGACAGAAATAATGGAGGAGATATAGAGAGGTTAGCACATTTCCAGCACTGTGGGGGGCTTTGTGAGTGAGAATGATCAGTTTAAATTGTAGTCTGTAGTAGAGGGGCAACCAGTGACTGGCAGAGGGTGGAGGCATCAGCGTAGCGGTTGGTCAGAAAGATGACCCCTACTGCTGCATTCAGGATAGATTGGAGAGTTTAGTCACAAGAAGACTAATCAGTAATGAGTTACAGTAGTCAAGATGAGAATTAATTAGCAACAATAAGGCTACGTTCACACGACGACATTTGTCGCGGGACATTTTGTCGCACTATTGTCGCGCGACAATTTTTATAATGGGAGTCTTTGGTGTCGCGCGACAAATGTTGCAGTGAAGTTGTGCCCTATTTGTCGCGCGATGTCGTCGTGTGAACGTAGCCTAAGAGCATTGAATGTTCCCATAGTAAGAAAAGGGCAAATTCTGGAGATGTTTCTGAGGTACAGATGACATGTGTGGGCAAGGATTAAATATAGTGGAAGTGCTGCTAGGAGTTATGGTAGAACCTCACACTGGTGTAGGTGGGTTAGTAGATGGCAGAAAACACAAGAAGCACAGTTTTTGAAAGCTGTAGGTAGAGAGAAGACATGGGGAGAGAGTGGACAGAGAATCACTGGTGTTTTGTAGTGGTGCAGGGAGGATGTCATGGGATGAGGAATATGTGTATGTCATCAGTGTTGAGCTAATAATCAAAGGCAAGAAACAGAAATAGTTGCAAGCAGCACATTCAAGTGGTAGCTGAACTGTGGGATGCATAATCCCAAATTTTGATCTGTAAATCAGAAAAAGGCAGTGTTTTTTTCACATTCAAATCACAGAAAAACTTGAAAGATGTGGTCGAAACGTCACATTTTTTGTGATTAAGATATATCACTGCCTTTTCCTACACTTGGCTCTTGTCACACCTTTAATTTTTGAGGTCCTTAAACCCAACTCTGCTGATAGTTTTCCCAATAGGGGTTGTGTAGAGAGAAAAGAGGACCTAGGGCTGACTCCCTGTCCCATAAGTGGGAAGAGGAGAAGAAGTAGAACTGGTGATTGATAAAGCGAATAAAGACTTAGATATAGGAAGAAAACCAAGAGAGAACTGTGTCCTTAACGGGGTTGTTTAGCTTTTTGGTCTTTTTAAACTTTTTTAACCCTGGCCAGTTCTATCCGTGGAAAAATCCATACTCACCTGCTCCTCTTCAGTGGTCTACCAGTCACTGTCTGCCAGTTTATGCACAAACGAGGTAATTTGTGCTGCTGCAGCCAATGGATGATCTTACCAGTGACTTGTCCCCAAGTGACACGTCACTGCTGAGACACGTGCCTCTTTGGGATATATCACTGCTCAATTCAAGTTATTGGCTGCAGCAGCACACATGACCTCATCTGTCCAGAATGGAGAAAAGGGTATCAGGTATGATTTTTTCAAAAGATTAAAAAATAACAAAAAACTGTAAGGCCAATAGTTTGAACCATATAGTTGGTGGTCCACACTGTAAAGTGCTGCAGGGAGTTCCAGGAGAATGAGTAGATAGTAGTTGCCATTAGATTTAAAGGTTATTTGAGACTTTGGTTAGGGCAATTTCTGTAGTGTGTATACTGTGGAAACCAGATTGTCAGAGGTCTAGAAAAAAAGCTAGCAGAGATACTGGATCAGGCATGAGCAGTCCAGGTGTCCCAGGAGTTTAGAGATATGAAAACTAGTGGTCAGTTTGTCACACATCTAAATTCTCAAACAACACATGGGTGTATACCATTTGGGCCAGTGACTTCTTCATTTTGGGATGTTTTAGACCACAGATCTTGATTTAGTCAAATAAGTTCTTGTTCATTTGCAGGGCTTTTGTGAAATTGTGGAAACCATGTTCTTAGACAATTGATGATTAAAATGAAACAGCTGCAAGTTGTGTCATAATTTACCATGTACAATACATTTTATTGAAATGTAAACCATCCATCACTTTTCATAAGAATACACATTGATTTTTTGCCAAGCCAGTTTACCCTGAAATTTGCTTATACAGCATTTCAAACCTTGGATGCTCATAAATCAGTGACATCTTGCCGAGTGAAAAGTAGAGCTCAGCATCTCTAAAGCAAAAGAAGGATGTATAAGTGCAATGTGCGGAAGATCATTTACAGTAAAGGCCCTTTTACACGATTAGATAATTGATTCGGCCGAGCGACGAATGAGTCGTTATTCGAGACGTTAACATTCGAACCACAACCCTTTAGATGGGTAGAGCATCTTGTAAGTGTGATTGTGTAATAGACGTTTTGTCAGGCAAACAGTTGCATTTCAACCCAGTGTGGATGATCTGTGCTGTAAATGATACCTGTTTACACTTGTGGAATTCTGGACGATGAGCGATGACCAATCACAAAAACGACAAACTAAACGATCATCACTTGTCTTTCAATCATTCAGTGCTTTTAGACTACTCAATAATAGGTAAATTTTGCTCTATTTTACTATTTTTCAAATGATAAAAGAGCCTTAACCACTTCCAGACTGGGCCATTTACCCCTTTCCTGACCAGGCCTAATTTTGAAAATCTGACACGTCACTTTATGTGGTAATAACTTTGGAACGCTTTTACTTATCCAAGCCATTCAGAGATTGTTTTCTCGTGACACATTGTACTTCATGTTAATGGTAGATTTGAGTCAATATGTTTTACCTTTATTTATAAAACAAATCCAAAAGTTAATGAAAATGTTAACAAAATCACTGTTTTCTAAATTTGATTCTCTCTGCTTTTAAGACAGATAGTGATGCCTCATAAAATATTTATTAATTAACATTCCCCATATGTCTACTTTATGTTGGCATCATTTTAATAATGTAATTTTATTTTTTTAGGACACTAGAAGGTATAGAATTTTAGAAGCATTTTTTGAAATTTTTATGAAAATTTCCAAAGTCAACTTATTTAACCGCCTGCCGACCGCTACATGCACGGATGCGTCCAGGCGGCGGCAGGTTTGTTCCTCCTGGACGCATCCGCGCGTCATCTCACGAGAGGCGAGAATTGCTGTGAACGCGCACGCGCTCACAGCAGTGCACAGCTCGGCAGTGATACTACAGCCTGCCAGCGATGATCAATCGCTGGCAGGCTGTAGATGCGAATTAAATCGCATCAAATCGGTATATCAGACGCTGTTTTGTTAGCAGCGTCTGATATACCTGCTACCTGGTCCTCTGGTGGTCCCATTTGCTGGGATCGACCACCAGAGGACCAGGTAACTCTGTAAAGTAGCACCAAGCACCACACTACACCCCCCCTGTCACTTATTAACCCCTTGTTAACCCCTGATCACCCCATATAGACTCCCTGATCACCCCCCTGTCACTGATCACCCCCCTGTAAGGCTCTATTCACATGTCTATATGTGTTTTGCGGATCCGCAAAACACGGACACCGCCAATGTGCTTTCCGCATTTTGCGGATCCGCACATTGCCAGAACTATATAGAAAATGCCTTTTCTTGTCCGCAATTGCGGACAAGAATAGGACATGTTCTATATTTTTGCGGAACGGAAGTGCAGACCTGGAAGTGCGGATCCGCAATTCCGGATCCGAGCGGGACAAAGTCTGTCCCCATAGAAATGAATGGGTCCGCAATTCCCTTCCGCAAACAGAATTGCGGACGTGTGAATGGGGCATAAGGGTCCCTTATCACCGCCAGTTAGTTAGCTACTGGTTAGGTAGTTAGCAACCAGCCCACCGCACCGCAGTCACTGATTTCGGAAAAAAAAATGTATCCACATTGATCGATGCGAATGAAAAAAATGTGCCGTTCATTTTTTTTCTTTTTTCAGCCCAGAGGCATTCCCCGTATGCTCAATATAAGGAGAATAGCAGAAACTCCTAATGCTGGCCATACATGTAATGATTGCGGAGACCCTCAAATGCCAGGGCAGTACAAACACCTCACATGTGACCCCATTTTAGAAAGAAGACACCCCAAGGTATTCTGTGAGGGGTATGGTGAGTTCATGTAAAATTTTATTTTTTGTCACAAGTTAGTGGAATATGAGACCTTGTAAAAAAAAAATATATATATATCAATTTCCGCTAACTTGTGGCAAAATTTTTTTTTTCTGTGAACTCGCCATGCCCCTCACGGAATTCCTTGGGGTGTCTTCTTTCTAAAATAGTGTCACATGTGGGGTATTTATACTGCCCTGGCATTTTAGGGGCCCCTAAACCGTGAGAAGAAGTCTGGAATCTAAATGCGTAAAAATGCCCTGTGAAATCCTAAAGGTACTCATTGGAATTAGGGCCCCTTTGTGCACCCAGGCTGCAAAAAAGTGTCACACATGTGGTATCGCCGTACTCAGGAGAAGTAGGGCAATGTGTTTTGGGGTGTATTTTTAAATATACCCCTGCTGGGTGTGAGAAATATCTCTGTCAATGACAACTTTTAAAAAATTTTTATACAAAGTTGTCAGTTTACAGAGATATTTCTCTCACCCAACATGGGTATATGTAAAAATACACCCTAAAACACATTGCCCTACTTCTCCTGAGTACGGCGATACCACATGAGTGACACTTGTTTGCAGCCTGGGTGCACAAAGGGGCCCAAATTCCAACGAGTACCTTTAGCTTTTACATGGCTGCTCCCAATTTAGCCCCGCCCAAAATGCCAGAACAGTAAACACACCCCAAAAATGACCCCATTTCGGAAAGTAGACACCCCAAGGTATTCACTGAGGGGCATAGTGAGTCCGTGGGAGATTTTTTATTTTTTTTTGCCAGAAGTTAGCAGAAATGGAAACTTTATTATTATTTTTTTTTCCTCAGAAAGTGTCATTTTCCACTAACTTGTGAAAAAAATTGAAATGATACATGAACTCACCATGCCCCTCCGCGAATACTTTGGGGTGTCTTCTTTCTAAAATGGTGTCATTTGGAGGGTATTTATACTATCCTGACATTCTAGCACCTGAAGAAACATGACAGGTGCTCAGAAAGTCAGAGCTGCTTCAAAATGCCGAAATTCACTTTTTTGCACCATAGTTTGTAAACGCTATAACTTTTACCCAAACCAATAAATATACATTTATTGGATTTTTTTTTTATCAAAGACATGTAGAACAATCAATTTTGTGAAAAATTTATATAGAATTTTATAATTTTTTTTTAATTACAACAGAAAGTGAAAAATGTCATTTTTTTTTGCAAAAATTTCGGTCATTTTTTGATTAAAAGCAAAAAATTAAAATTGTCAGCAGCAATGAAATACCACCAAATGAAAGCTCTATTAGTGAGAAGAAAAGGAGGTAAAATTAATTTGGGTGGTAAGTTGTATGACCAAGCAATAAACGGTGAAAGTAGTTTAGTGCAGAATTGTAAAAAGTGGTCTGGTCATTAAGGGTGTTTAAGCTAGGGGGGCTGAAGTGGTTAAGTATCAGTTCAGTTCTGAAGTCAATTTATGGGGCCTACAAAATAGAACCAACCCATAAATTACCCCATTTTAGAAATGACACCTCTCAAACTATTCAAAACTGGTTTTAGAAATGTTGTTAACCTTTTAGGTATTCCACAGGAATTAAAGCAAAATAGAGGTGAAATTTTAAAATGTCACCTTTTTTTGGGCAGATTTTCCATTTTAACAAATTTTTTCCTGGAAAACATCAAGGGTTAACAACAAAACAAACCTGAATATTTATTACCTTGATTCTGCAGTTTGCCAAAACACCCCATATGTGGTCGTATACCTCTGTTTTGGCACACTACATGGCACAGAAGGCAAGGAGCGCCATATGGTTTTTGAAGGGCAGACTTTGCTGGAATGGTCTTTGGGCACCATGTTGCATTTGAAGAGGCCGTGAGGTAACCCCACAGTAAAAACCCCAAAAAAGTGACCACATTTTGTAAACTACACCACCCAAGGGGTCTAGCCAGCACTTGACTCAACAGCTGTTTCGTAGAATTTGTAATACTTGGGTGTGAAAATTCTTTAGGCCCAAACTTTCTTTTTTACAAAAGATAACAGGAGAATATCCCCCCTCCCCAATTTGCTACCCACTTTCTCCTGAATACAGTTACACCCCAATTGTGGTCGTAAACTGTTATTTGGGGATACGCCAGGGCTCAGAAGGGAAGGAGCGGCACTTGGATTTTCTAACATGGAATTTTCTGTCATGGTTTTTAAGAGCAATAACTTTTTTTTATTTTTTGTTGAATGAGCTGCATGAGGGCTTATTTTGTGTGAGACAAGCTGTAGTTTTTATTGGCACCATTTTGGGGTAGATTTGGCTTTCTGGTTGCTTTATATCTCATTTTTGGTAGGTGAAGTCACAAAAAAGCAGTTTGGTGTCATTTTTCAATTTATTAATTTTTTTACACCTTTCTTTTAATTGGGTAGGTCATGTGATATTTTTATAGATCCGGTCATTACAGACGCAACAATGCCAAATATGTCTAGTTTTTTTTTATTTTTACGTTTTACACAATAGAAACTTTTTTCGAAAAAAAAAATCATGTTTTTGTGTTGCCATTTTCTTAGAGCCATATTTTTTTTCATTTTTCTGGCTATAGTCTTGGTGAGGGCTTGTTTTTTGCGAGACGATGTGTAGTTTTTATTGCTACCATGTTGGGATACATACGACTCTTGATTGATATGTTTTTTTTGTGAGGTGACTAATAAAACAGTTTTGGCCTAATTTTTATTTGTTTTTTTACACCGTTCACTTGATGGGGTAGATTATGTGATATTTTTGTAGAGCCAATTGTTACGGATGCAGCGATACCAAATATGTCTATTTTTTATTTATTGTTTTACATTTTACACAATAAGAGCATTTTTAGAAAAAAAAAATCTAGTTTTTGTGTTGCAATTTTCATAGAACAAAAGTAGAAAAATCCACAGCACTCTTAAGTTTTAGGTGAAAAAAACGGTTACTTTATTAGTAACAGCAGCATAAAGATAGCAACGTTTCGACCATCTCTGGTCTTTTTTTTACCTAAAACTGAAGAGTGCTGTTGATTTTTCTACTTTTGTTACTTGACGGGACCCCCAGCCAGGATCCTCATCCACGGGCACCATTTCACCATATTATTCTTTATTGACCTTCGTCCCCAAACTGGGACCTGGAGTGCTGCTTACCCTTCCCCTTCTGGCAATTTTCATAGAGCCATATTTTTTTATTTTTCTGGCTATGGTCTTGTGTGGGGGCTCAATTTTTCTGGGACGAGGTGACGTTTTTATTGCTACCATTTCGGGGTACATACGACTTCTTGATTGATTAACATTATGTTTTTTGGGAGGTAAGTTCACAAAAAAAAATCTGTTTTGGCGTAATGTTTGTTTATTTTATTTTCTTACTGAGTTCAGCTGATGGGGTATTATCATATGATAATATTATAGAGCCAGTCATTGCGGACACGGTGATACCAAACATGTCTATTTTATTTTTTTCTTATATTTTTTAACATTTTTTAAATAATGGATTTGGGTTGAAATTTTTTTTTATGTGAAACGTTTTTTTATTTTTTTTATTTTTCAAAACACTTTTTTTTATTTTTTACATTTTTTATTTTACACTTTGTGTCCCCCATAAGGTCAATCAAGACCTCTGGGGGACATTTAATGTCATTTATTTATTTTTTACTATTGATTTCTCTAACTGATTTCTGTATTGATTTCTGTAACTGGGGCTGACATAGTAGCTCCAGTTACCTGGGAAATACATCCCCAGAGAGGCTGTACAGCATAATACTGTGCTGTACAGCCTCAGTGCAGGGCTGATCGAGGTCTATGGAAGACCCGACAGCTCCTGCACTCACCCGACCCCACATGAACACAACACATGACCGCCGGGCTGGGACAGGAAGCGGCATAGCGCTTCCTGATCTGTATACATAGCGCTCGTTGAGCGCTGTGTATACAGCGGTTTAGAAGGCAGGGACATACAGGAACAGTCCCTGCCTTCTCTCTGGGTTGCTCCGTTGTCACTAACAGAAGGCCCCCCGTGCAGCTGCCATCTCTGAATGGACGTTCCAGAGCGTCCATTCAGAGATAAATGACCAGTCCAAGGACGTTTATAGTCAATGGGCGGTCGTGAAGTGGTTATCCAATATGCTCCCCCATATGCCTGGACCTCTCACAGAGGTTGAACTTACCTCAGTCCCCGGCACCCGCGTAGTTTTTTATGCCGAAACGGCCGCCGATGCATCTCCCTGTTGTGCGGATGAAAACATCTGGCGTGGAGGGGGCAGCCAATAGCAGTACACTACAGGAACGACCCACCCTAGCGTCACCTGTGATGCTAGGAAGGCTCGTTTCCATTGCAGCCTGCTATTGCAGCTGCGACCATGCGGGGATTAGAAGCAACACGGGTGCCGGGGAACAAGGTAAGTACAATCTCTTTTAGGGGCCCGGACATATGGGGGGCATTTTAGATCTTAGATAACGCCTTTAAGATAGCACAAGCCCAGTGGCGTTGCTAGGGCTGGTGTCGGCCGGTGCAGTAGATAATGGTGTCACCCCCCCAAGCGCGCCTCCCCCCCCCTTTGGCGATCTGTCCGCTTAGCATGCCTCAATCTTAAGTTGGTATTACACTCTGATTTATGGGCAGTGTGAGTGCCGATGGACACATCCATGGTTGCTCGTTTGCACTGGCCTGATTACACAGGCCGATGCACCCAGGATGATGGAGGAACATCTGCTTTGCACTTTCGTAGACCCGTAGATGCTTGCTTTGACAGTAGTGGCACCATGGGAAAAGCCATTTAGAATAGGTTATCCTCAGCCCAGAAATTCAGCAGTAGTTGCCAAATACCCAACACCTAGTAGAATCAATTAGACTCTATATCCCATATTTATCAATGTGGTTATACAAAATTTTGGTGTGAAATGCACCTTTTTACCAAAATTTTAAAGTTTATTCTATCGCAGAGATTAAAAAGCCAAATGTTACAGTAGAATGATGAGAAACGGCGCATTGAACAAACTTCTTAGCAGAAGTAGAAATTTTTTGATGGTGAAAGAGTTCAGATTGAGCCAAACTTATTAAGAGACATCTGCCTTTTAAAGATGTTTACTGGGAGTGAAATATTGATAACCTATCCTCAGGAGAGACCATCAGTCTCTGATCAGCACACCCGGTGCAGCGTGAATTGTCCCTACCCTGTGAGTTTTCCCTACCCCACCAACTGAGCATGCTCAGTACAAGTAAAGTCCCCGCCCACAGCCTAATTCTCCCTTTAGTAAAAACCTCAAATCTACATTAAGTTGTACCCTCGCGGGCTCGCTTCGCTCGCCACGCATCAGGCTCGGCCTCGCTGCGCTCGGCTCTTATAAAAACTAACTCCGTGCCGCCATTGATAGTAAAGAATGAACTGGATAGTAAAGAAAAGGGCGAATAGGCTGTGGGCCGGGCTTCACTTCCACTGAGCATGCTCAGTTCGGCGGTAGGAAAAACTCACAGGGTAGGGACAATTCACGCTGCACCGGCACTGCCACCGATCAGGCCGTAGCACACTCATGAACTCCTCACGGCTCACCAAGCTTCACAAAAGGTATGATTTTACTGCTCTCTCCTGCCCCATCTAGTGCTGTCAACAGTTTAGCATGGTCAAAACTGCTGACAGATTCCCTTTAACACCCTCAGTGGCATGTTAAGTGTGGAAAGTGACTCCGCAGAGGAAATAAAAGGTTATTATCAGTCATAAGTCATTATTTTAACAATAGCAGTGTGGAGCTGAGGCAATTTAGGTATAATTGAAACATGCAACAATACTCATCTTTTTAATTCAGTTAATTAGGAGAGAACTACTTTTTGCAGACTTTTTTGGAGGAGGTATGAGATTTTAAAGGGGTTGTCTCACTTCAGCAAATGACATTTATCATGTAGATGCAGTTAATACAAGGCACTTACTAATGTACTGTGATTGTCCATATTGCCTCCTTTCATTTTTCCATCCCATTATACACTGCTAGTTTCCAGGGATTACGTGCACCTCAGCGTAGGTACGAGGTAGATGACAGATGCTGCCCATGGGTGTCTATGAGCGCTCCCATAGTCCTGGTCACCAGAGAGGCCGGTGTTTTTTCCTGTAGTGTAGTCAAGCTCTGCTGGAGTACAGGGTTGTCGTAACCCCTGGAAACGAGCAGTGTATAATGTGATGGAATAATGCATCAACCAGCACAGGAAGCAATATGGAGAATCACAATACATTAGTAAGCGCCTTGTAATAACTTTCTCTACATGATAAATGTCACTTGCTGAAGTGACACAACCCCTTTAACATGAGTAACAGATTATTAGGAAGCCATTCAAAAAATAAAACCAAAGCAGTTGGAATAAGATTTTATTTTGCTGGATTCTGCTTCATATATTTTTGTGAACTGACTGTCAATGACAGTGTAAACAGGGAATAGTCACATTGTAAAGCCTGTATTAGACGGGCAGATTTTCTGCCAGATGATCACTAATGAATATTCGTAGTAACGCTCGTTAGCAATCATCTTGCAGTGTAAGGCCTCTTGCCGTTCCGTTCTTGCGGATTCCGTTTGCAGTCCGTATGCGGAACCATTCATTTCAATGGGTCCGCAAAAAATACAGAATGAATACGGAACACATCCGTATGTCTTCCGTTTTTTGCGGATCCATGCCCACTTTGCCCATGTGTTTTTACTGTCAAAACACATTACTGTACATTACATTAACGATTAAAAATGTTATGTTTCTGTTTGCGATCCACAAACAACGGATCACATACTGAAACCATACAGAGATTTTTCGCTGAACTACGGAACGGAAACACAACAGAAACAAAAAAAAGGAACAACGGATCGGTGAAAAACGGACAGCAAAATACAGAAAAATCCATACGGTCGTGTGCAAGAGGCCTTACACTGCTGCCGACTACCTGATGAACAAGCAAACACTCATTGGGCAATTCAATTCTTTTAACATGTTTAAAAATCTTTGTGCAGACGGCAGATCATGGTGTCTAATCACGATTTGCTGCTGGCAAACAACTGGACAGCATGGGGACGAGTAATGGCATAACGATCGCACCTCCCTATACTGAAGAGGAGATCGCTGCTTGTAATAGTGGCGGTCTCCTCCACTGGCGAGCAGATGATTGCTGGGGAGGAATGCTCCCCTCCCGACAATCGCCGACAGAATCAGGCTGTGTAATACACACTTAACTCATCTGCTTCTATTGTTTTCCAGAGATAACTGGCAAAAGAGAAGTCTGGTAGCCATTTATCTCCCTCTATCTGCTGAAATAACATGCTAATGTGACATGGGAATTTTCTGCCTATGGACAGCCATGAGATATCTAATATTGCCTTCAGCTCTATTCTCTATTCCCATGCTCCAGAATTGTCCCTTACTGCATCCATGCTAGCCTAGAGTATATAAAGCTGCCCATACACATTTACTGTCTGTCTCTCCTGACTCCCTCCGGCTTCCTCATACACATACACGTTCAGCTCGGCCAGACATGTACTGAATGTGTATTCGATGGGGAGAGGAGAAAGCTGCTGCCAGACGCTTCTGGCGGCTGCTTATCTCCTGGGAGAACAAAAGAATCGGGGGAGATTCGGGAGCTCCCCACACACAATATTAGTGTGTCGGCCGAACCCAGCGCTCTTGGAGGACAAAAGACCAGAGTGTATGACCAGCTTTAGTGTGGCCTGGTGAATAGGCCTGCTGAAACTGCAGGGAAATACTATGGGGAGATTTATCAAAACTGGTGTAAAGTAGAACTGGCTAGCAACCAATCAGATTCCAACTTTCATTTTCCAAAGGTGCTCTAAAAAATGAAAGGTGGAATCTGATTGGTTGCTATGGGCAACTAAACCAGTTCTCCTTTACACCAGTTTTGATAAATCTCCCCCTATCTGTGCGGAATGAGACTGTGAGTACTGATGGATTGTATATACAGTATTAACATCTAGCCATATAAGATCATTTACAGGAGATGTCTTGTACATGATAACGCTTCGAGATTTCTGTATTTCCCTAAGTGCTTTAGTGCCTCTAGAGTTAAGGGGGGGCATGTCATCCATGGTCGGAGAGCATTTTATTTCTAAATCTCATTAAATATACAGGAACCCCTCTACCCAGACTTGCAGATCCTCAGGCGTTGCCCCCTCCCAGGACACAGACTAGACTACATCCTCTTTACTTCTGCACTCAGACTGCACTCTCGTTATCAGTGACACAGCACATCCCAATCACTAATGTACCTAATCAAGAAAAATCAATATGCGTCTATCTATCTATCTATCTATCTATCTATCTATCTCATATCTATCCATATCTATCTATCCTTCATCCTGATTATTGGGGGTTAGATTTGCTGGTGTTCTCTTGTGTGTGTTTTTGTTCTCGTATTGGACATAGTGTGTATAGAGTGTATATTGCTTATATATGGCATAGACAGAGTGTCCGCTTCCTCTAGTGCATCTCCCTGGTCCCCTGACGCCTTCTCTCCTCGGTTTCCATGGTGATGTTACCACGGCACCCGCCTCCCTGCAGTGTCAGCCATTAATCCCACACATCTCATCCCTCCCTCAGGGCCTGTCTGGGACACGATGGGGGGAATTTATAGGTGGCATGCTAAAACACAGACAGAAGAAAAAACATTTTACCAGCTGAGTCCAGAGAAAATGGAAGGACGCCACTTCCATGGATTAGGAGATAGGTACCAGCTAGTGACATTTCAAGGAGATGATGAGTGCAGTGTAATGCTACATGGACAGTAAGGCCCCTTTCACACGAGCGTGTCCGTCCGGATTAGGTCCAGATGCGTTCAGTAAAAACTGTGCGATTTTGCAGGCAAAGCCATTCAGTTTTGCCTGCGATTGCGTTCAGTTGTTTTGTTTTTATCGCATAAGTACAATGCGTTTTGATGCGTTTTTCACGCGCGTGATAAAAAACTGAAGGTTTACAAACAACATCTCCTAGCAACCATCAGTGAAAAATGCAACGCACCCGCACTTGTGCAATGCGTTTTTCACGCAGCCCTATTCACTTCTATGGGGCCAGAGCTGCGTGAAAAATGCAGAATATAGAACATGCTGCGATTTTCACGCAACGCAGAACTGATGCGTGAAAATCACAGCTCATGTGCACAGCCCCATAGAAATGAATGGGTCGGATTCAGTGCGGGTGCTATGCGTTCACCTCATGCGTTGCACCCGTGCGGAAAACTTGCTCGTGTGAAAAGGGCCTAAGAATTCATTTTGGAATAGTCGCCCTAAACCAGTATTTACTTCCGAGTACGATTTATTTTGTGCATAAATTCAGCGTCCTGATAAGAAAATAAAAATGCAGCATATGGACTAACGCTGGGTTTTACTTTTGAAAAGAATACAAATTGTATTGCGAGCGTTTTAGAATTTTCGACAAGTTGAAATCTATATCAAGTAAACAGTACGTGGCCATGCCCGTATTGTGGTTGACCACATTCAGCATTGTATTAAAATATAGGAAAAAGATTGCGGCACTCACGATTAAAAATAACGATTACAAGCGCCGTTCCAGTACAGGCCGCAGAGTATATGGAAAGGCAACGGCCGTTTTGCGGACTTGCGCTTCCACTTGTCCTTGCATGGAATAAAGAAGATTGTTAGTGCTGAGTGCCGCAATCTTTTTTCTATGTTTCCTACCATTTACTGTGCTGACATGGCTGAGCACCTATACCGCTGGTTTGTGGACACGCTCCAGGTCCAGGTGAATGTGGTCGGGATTGCTGTGCAGATCAGTTACAGTGTTGCGTTACAGTGTTGCAGTGCTGGTCAATGTCTACTCCTGACGACACATATAGCTTTGTGGAAGCAAAGTGGGGGACGCTTATCAAATTGGTGTGACGTAGAACCGGCTAAGTTGTCCATAGCAACCAATCAGATTCCACCTTTCATTTTTGTAGAGCTTTACACCAGTTTGCTAAGTCTCGACCATAGTTTACTGGTATAAACCAGTGTGTCATTGAATGCAACGCCTGAAGGGGCTGTCCACGTTGGACAATGCCATTTTGTTAGAAAGATCCCCGGGCAGTAAGCTGAGAAGATCATGGCCTGCTTCTTGGAACCTCAGCAATCAGCTGGTATCTGTGAGGGAACAGGGCACCAAGTGTTTGATAACTGCGGCACCGCCACTGGGGAAATAATGAACTACACGATCAGAGGCGTCTCTGTATATGGCCCTGTTCACATCTGTGTTGGAACCTCCATTGTAGATTCCATTACATTAACAGAAAGTGTAGCTCTGTATGCGGTATGGTTTTTTCTAGCAATACAACGGACCCCATTATAAGTCAGTGGGGTGTGTCAGGTGTCGTTGGGGTCTGCCGGGTCACGATCCATCCCAGCTTGAATTCTGTTTTTATGCTGAAGGGAAAAAAATAAGATTAACCACAGAGATGTGAGCTCACCCTGGGCCCTTCAGAACTAGAGGCACTTTTTATGGTCAACCTCTCCTGTGTCTAATGGGTAAGGGGCCTGAACGTGAGACACTCCATCTGCCAAGTCAGAATTCAGTAACAAAGTACTTGACAAGGAGTTTCTTTGACAATTCTTTTATTCTGAGGCCAGCAGAAAGTAGAATCAGATGCCGATATCAGTGGTGTGTGGTAGGACCGATGCTGAGAATTTGCTGGCACTGCATGCCGGTGAAGAGTCCAGCACATGCCGGAGAAGAGTCCAGCACATGCCGGAGAAGAGTCCAGCACATGCCGGAGAAGAGTCCAGCACATGCCGGAGAAGAGTCCAGCACATGCCGGAGAAGAGTCCAGCACATGCCGGAGAAGAGTCCAGCACATGCCGGAGAAGAGTCCAGCACATGCCGGAGAGGAGTCCAGCACATGCCGGAGAAGAGTCCAGCACATGCCGGAGAAGAGTCCAGCACATGCCGGAGAAGAGTCCAGCACATGCCGGAGAGGAGTCCAGCACATGCCGGAGAGGAGTCCAGCACATGCCGGAGAAGAGTCCAGCACATGCCGGAGAAGAGTCTGGCTTATTCATGAGCTCCTGCTGTCCCCTCCCATCCAATGATGGTTGCTGATTTTCTCCTATGGAGAAAAGTAAGGAGAGAACTGCCAATCATAAGTGGACGGGTGGGGGGGAGGAAAGAATATCCAAGACACTTTGCAGCCAGTGTGTGCGTCTTCTCTGGAGCACACTGCTAGCGCCAGCAGTGGTGTTACTTTAGCAGATAAGTGAAAGGCCGCTGATTTCAGTTTGTATTCGTGAGAACAGCATATTGTAGGTGATCGGATCCTATAACAGAATAAATGACTCTTTGTACAAATGAGTGGTTAGTGTATTGGTTGGGTGCAAAATGTGCTCTAAACCAATCCAACCAAGTAAATACTTGCTCTTAAAGATACAATGATTGTTAAAGCAAACATGAGTCAATTGTGCAACAAAGGTTCCATTACAAAAATCCTACTATTTTGCATCTCCATGGTTACAGACTACAAACAAACCTGTAGTCACGTGTTACTTCAATCCATCAGTCCCTTCTTCTTGTTAATCTACAGAGAGTAGTAGAGGAGACAAAAGAGAGTTAGGCCACATTCACACATCGTATGAGTCCGCATCCGTTCTGCAATTTCAATGGGGCCGCAAAAGATCCGTAGTTTTGGTCCGTTGCCCTGCAAAAAAAATAGAACATGTCCTATTCTTGTCCGCAATTACAGCCAAGAATAGGCATTTTTTATGATAGGGGTGGCATGAACGGCCTGCAAATTGCGGAATGCACATGGGCCAGTATCTTTGTTTTGTGGATCCGCGATTTTCGGATCCGCAAAACACCACGGTCGTGTGAAAGTAGCCTTAAGCTGTCAGACATATGCCAAGAGGACATTTTATTGGCACCTTGAAAGCTATGGGTACACCACAGGATAAGTTTGGATATTTATTTTTCCATCCTGTAGCCTATAAGTGGGATGTGAAAGGTAAATTATTCAGGTCATTTTATTGCGCAATATCTCCACCTTCTTGACATGCTCTTTACGTGTATGGCTGGAGTCCACATCTGTCCCGTTCCATCTTCAGGGTCATACATTCTCTATGATGTATTCATCGCTTGTAGCTAGACTGCATATTACACTAATGATTAGCATATATAATTTAGTTTTTAGCATACTTTTAAACTTAATAAAATGGAAAACTGAGAACATTAACCCCTTAGTGCCTGTTTCGGGACTTACTGACCAAGCATTTTTCCTCCTCTATGAGCACTTTTTTTTTGTCTGACAATTTGTAGATTTTAATGATGCTAGTTCGGGGTACACATAACTTTCTGATTACCTTTTATTAGGCACCTTTCACACAAGCGAGTATTCCGCGCGGGTGCAATACGTGATGCGAACGCATTGCGCCCACAGGGAATCCGGACCCGTTCATTCGAATGGGTCTGTGTACATGAGCGTTGGTTTTCACGCATCACTTGTGCGGATGCGATTCATTTTTCACGGACGGTTGCTAAGGTATGTTTTTGTAAACATTCGGTTTTTTAATCACGCGCCTGCAAAACGCATTAAATCGAATTGCACCCGCGCGATAAAAACGGAACAACTGAACGCGATCGCAAACAAAACTGAATGTACTTGCTTGCGAAATCACACAGTTTTCACTGAGCGCATCCGCAACGTATCCGGACCTAATCCGCTCACGCTCGTCTGCAAGGGGCCTTAAAGGGGTTATCCAATCCCTATAATGACCCCAGAATGCTCGGGCTCCTCCTCTAGAGCATACTTACCTGCTCCCCATCACCCGCGGCCCTCTGAATCCCTTCATGGCCGCTGCAGCATCTCCCCGTCACATGGATCGAAACATCTGACAATGAAGGGGTGCAGCCAATAGCAGACCGCGACAGTGACCAGCCTCCCTAGCTCCCGGCCTGCTATTGGGTGCACGCCCTCATCGCCAGATGTCTTAATCAGGTTTTGCTCGTGTTAGCTTTCCCCTCCATTACCTTTTTCATGACTCCTGATCTAATTCCCAGTCCCACATTTGCTAACAATGCAGTTCCTCTGGAGAAACCAGTTGTCACCACCAGCTGACAAAGGAGATTGCACCAACCACCGCTAGGCGCCCCTGCCACTGCTAGGCCCCCTGTCCGTATACGGAACCATTCATTTCAATGGGTCTGTAAAAAAAAAAACACGGAAGGTACTCCGTATGCATTCCGTTTCCGTATTTCCATTTTTCCGTTCCATTCAAAGATAGATCATGTCCCATTATTGTCATTGGCATCACGGACAAGGATAGTACTGCTCTATTTGGGGTCAGATGTTCCGTTCCGCAAAAAACGGAATACACACGGATGTCATTAGTTTTTTTTGCGCACCGCAAAATAATAAGGTCGTGTGCAAGAGGCGATACGGATGCATTCCGTATCCCTTCCATTTTTTTTACAGCCCCATTGACTTGATTGGAGCCACGGAACGTGATTTGCGGGTAATAACAGGACATGTTCTATTTTTAAACGCCATGGAAAAACGGAAATACGGAAACCGAATGCATATGGAGTACATTCCGTTTTTTTTGCGGACCCATTGAAATGAATGGTTCCATATACGGACCGTAAAAAACGGAACGTAAATGGAGAAAAAAAACGTTCGTGTGCAAGAGGCCTGAGTCAGCAGCCGTCCAAGCGGTCTGTAATATGATGAATCTAATACTCCCGTTATTTCCATGTTTCTGACCCTCTAGAACAGGGGTGTCAAACTCAAATTCATCGGGGGCCGCATCAGCAGTTTGGTCACCCTCAATGGGCCGGTTGTAACTGTAGGACTATGTGTCCACTCTTTATTATCATAAATTATTGTCACTGCATTCAATTATTACTGTTTTTAGAGCTTCATGCATATTTTTGAACTGTTATAGGGGGACATCTGTGGATGGCGCTGTTATGGGGGGACATCTGTGGATGGCGCAGTTATGGGGGGACATCTGTGGATGGCGCAGTTATGGGGGGACATCTGTGGATGGCGCAGTTATGGGGGACATCTGTGGATTGCACTGTTATGGGGGGACATCTGTGGATGGCGCTGTTATGGAGTGAGGGGATCTGTGGATGGCACTGTTATGGGGTGAGGGGGATCTGTGGATGGCAGTATTATGGGATAGCGCCTTCCACAAATTTCCCCCTCATAACAGTGCCATCCACAGATGTCCCCCCATAACTGCGCCATCCACAGATGTCCCCGATAGAGATCTGTGGATGACACTGTTATATAACCCCTCACCCCTTAAAAGTGCCATCCACAGATCCCCTCACA